>JAUBOD010000707.1:2570845-2580911 GCA_032353885.1 Nothura maculosa | reverse complement strand
TGTGCCCGAGTTAGCTGGCAGAGAACAGCCCGTGGTCTTCTCTTTAAAATGGTTAGAATGTAGCTTATTTAAAATGACAAAACGGTCAGGTAGATCAAATGTGGTCTTGCAGGGGACCAGCAGCAAGTGAATGAGCTCCTGCTATAAAAACCATCCTCAAGATCTCCCAGATTCTCAAGTCTGGCTTTTCCAAATGTTCTCCTTGCCACTCCAAACGCTGGCTTTTCTCGCTCCCACCACCAGCACTGACACAATGTCCCTCTTGTGATTAAATCCCTTCATCTTCTTTGCATGTCCTTGGGCTGCTGCTCTGGAAGGCAATAACAGCAGAATTAAATGGACGACATTCAACTATAGAACTGTCAGTCAATTCAGAATATTTTTTTGCACGTTAAAATTCAGATGTCCCATTAATGTCAGTGACAAAAGTTGTTTATTTTACTGAGATTGAGACCAGGCAGTGAATGAGCTAGAGCCTTACTGCGATGCTCCTAGGGATGAAGTGGGGAGAAGGGCCCCTGTGTTTGCTGTGCAGGACCCAGCGCTGCCCTTGGAGGCCGATATCCTGCCTGATATCCTGCTTGTGACCTTGAGCGCTGTCGGAAACCCCACTTTTCACCTGCAAATCCTGGTTCCTGCCCAGCAGCGCAGAGCTCCCTGCCTCAGCAAGGCCGGGGCTGCTTTGTGCCCTGCAGCCTGCGGCTTGATTGCCCTCTCTTAGCACTTGCAAGCGCTGGTAAGCACAAAAGCTAATGGTCACACTTGCAGAATAAACTCATTAAGGGCAAAACGCTGAAGTCCTTCAGCTTCTGCTGGGACGCTCAGTCAGTGAGAGTTGTGCCTTGAACAAGGACCAAATAAACCCCAAGCCTGGTCCGTGCATTAGACCCTTAGGTCACTTGCAGTGCCAGGAGCTGTGTGGGGACACGGCTGTGTCACCAAAGCAGTCGCCAGCTGCCCTCGCAGGCGGCAGAAGGGCCGTCATCAGATGCAGAGCAGGCTGCAGATGAGGAGCTCCTGATCCTCGGGTGCAGCAGTGGGGATAGTGCCATGGAATAAACAGAGCGAGCTGAGCAGCGCGGGGCTTGGAGACGTGGGGTAGGTAAGTTGCATTGCACCACGGAGCGAGGTGGTGTTGGATGGGGACGTTACTGGGGAACGAACGCGCTGCTGCAGCATCCCAGAGCAGAGGCTGCCCAGAACTGGTGTTTGGGATGTTTGGGAGGAGCGAGTTTGAGTTTGGATTCTGATTCGGAGCAGGAATCACAACAGAATGTGTCTCCATGTTCTAGAGGTGAAAATTACCTCAAATCCTCACATTAGTTGAGGGATATTCTTCCTACTTGTTGTTTAAGTATTTCTTTTTCTTTTTTTTTTGGTAGGTAACTCTTGAGCTGATGCTTTTGGTCTTGTTTGTATTTGTTTAAAAGTGCGTTAGCAGTAAATCAAGGTGCATTTCCCCTGTAGGGTTTCCTGTATGTCAAAGCCATGTTAATTCTCTTTGATTTTCTTCCCTTAGCCCCAGCCATTGCTGCAGATCCTTCCTCTCTTTGTCCCTCTGGACATCAAAGGATTGCGAGGGGACAGCCCTGGAGAGAGGCTCCTCCCTGCTCATTAGCCTCCATAAAACAGGACCTCACCTTGGCTAGCTGCGCTTGGAGTCCCATCCTCATCCCAGGCACTCTTGACACTGGATCCCAGGAGGGAAAAGCTTTTGCTTGCGGCGGGAACTCGGATCTGCTTCGGAACTGGACTATTTGGTCTCCCCTCCTAAGGATTCCGGTGGCTCTCGCGGCTGTGCAGCTTCCTGGACTTCACAGTACATGGAAAAATGCAAGCGTTGCCAGGTGGGTGACCCTCCTCTCCTTGGTGCATCAGGAGAGAGCATAACTTAGAGCATAAGTGTTCCCTATGGGATACACACCAGCATTTACAGCGGCGTGCGTGTGGCCGGAGGGAATTTCGGAAGGTTTTTGTGAGGACAGAGGAGCAATGATGGTTCTGACCTGTGGTTCTGTGGTTCGAGAGCCTTGGTGCTTGTGCAGGAGGAGCAGGGCTCGGCCAGCAGGTCTGCCCCTGGTTCCTTCTCCTCATCTCCATGCAATGTTCCTCGCTGAGGGACAGGGATGCTCTTTGGGTATCGGCTGCACAAGGTCCTCTGGGCTGCAGAAAGTCTCTTGTTGTTTGTATAATGCTCAATTTATACTCTGGATATTGGGCTCTATATTGTGCTCTGCTGCAAACCCTGCAGTCTTATCAAACTGCGGACACCAGGGGAACCCAATCCCGGATTTAGGCCTGGGTTTTTCCTCCACATCCGAAGGAAGCAGCTATTTACCTCCTTTAGGTGGGTGGTTCATTTGTGTGTTAGAAATGCCTGGGTCCTCCCGGCTGCTTTTCTTCACCCGCAATGTGCTATTTGGTTCCTAAGAGCTCAAACAGCTCCACAACGCTCCATAATTTCCACCTTCACC
Source organism: Nothura maculosa (assembly GCA_032353885.1). Taxonomy (NCBI): domain Eukaryota; kingdom Metazoa; phylum Chordata; class Aves; order Tinamiformes; family Tinamidae; genus Nothura; species Nothura maculosa. Next base: position 2,578,437 of record JAUBOD010000707.1, on the reverse strand, counting down.
GTTGCTTTTGTTGCTTTAAAGCATCTGCTCTGCGCTGAGCTTGACTCATGGTAATTTCTGCCCCATTGAGAGAATTTGGACTTGAAAAGCAAAAGAACCGTGAAAGTTGCAGACTATATGGTGCTATTTCAGCTGGGCAGAAATTCCGGCTATTTAAGAAATCATCTCATTTTCTCATTGCATTTTCTCACTTGATTGTGACCCTACGGAAATATTCCATTTTCTTGGGAGGTGAAGCCACCGCCTGTGGAAAAGCCCTGGCTCTTGCCAAAAGCCCCGGAGCTGGGAGACCTGGGGCATCTCCACAGGGTGGGATGCATCCATTGTCATTTGTAAGGTTGGAGAACACGGAGAATTTCAGTTATTTGCAAGATTAATTTCTTGGATGCCTTTATTCATCCACGTGGATTTCTTGTGCGCACTAGGGAGCTGTTAACATTAAATCCCCTCGCAGAGAAGAGGGTGACAAATGTAAAAGTCGCGGGTGCTGGTTAAGACGAGGGACCCGTTGCATTGGTGGCACTTTCCCAGGTTGCAAACTGCATCCTACGCTTTGCAGGACGTTAATGCACGGAGTGCCTGACAACTAACCCAGGGATTGCTGGGTTAGTCCACAATAACCCACAAACAAGTGGATTATTTTCTAGCATCTCCTATCTGAACCCTTTTTATTTTCCTCTTGTTTTTATGTCATCACTGAATGACTCCTGTTTCTCTATCTGTCCTCCTCTTCTCCAAGGCAGGGAAAGGACGGAGCAAACCTGTTCTAAGCAGGTAAACTGAAGTGCACTGATATTATTTGTATCCAGACTTGGAAATCAAGTGTGGGACAGACATGGAGCTCCTAATTTTCCTTGCCTTTCTCACCGCAGCTTCTTTCCCTTCGACATCCTCTTGGCATAGCGAGTATGTTTTAAAACACCCCTTGCAGTGTTAGCGACACAGGGATGCAGCTAATGAATCTCAAAATACATTAGAGCTAAAATTTCTTGGGAAATGCTGAATTCTCCTGAAAACAGTAAGATCTAAGGCAGCCGCGGGCACCTTGCCGCGATCCTGTGGGATGTCCTGCCTATGGATGCTCCAGCTCGTGCCCTCACCCTGGCCAACAGCCTTTGATTTCCAACCATCCAAAAACCCTCTTCCCTTTAATTCCTTCTCCTTCATTCACCTTTTCCCCTCCATAAGGAGTCCCACACTCGGCTCTGTTGCCGTCCCCGTTAGCATCCCCGGAATTGGCTTGCGAAAACCTTCATTGTAAACGGGATTTGAGGGAAGGAGGGAGCATCTCCGGCTAGCGGGGCTCCCTTGGTGCTTGGGATGGCTCCGGTGGGAAATCAGCCCCGTTTTATGGTGACTCCTCCGCCACATGTGCCGCGCGGAGCGCCCCAATGTGTCGTCCCGTGGCAGCTTTCATGTCCTGCGGGAGGATATGAGGGAAGCTTTAGTAGGAAGATGTTAACAGGCTAATCTGGGTGAGCAGGCAAGGTGTCACTTCTTAGCCAGTTCATTAATGTTGGATCAAAGCAGAAACAAGGGCAGAGGGGCTTTTTTCTTTTTTTTCTAAAATGCCTAAAGACCCTTAAAAAGCAGCCACGTTAAGTTTATTCTTTTTAAGTTACTGTTACTGGGGAAATAACCCCTTTAGGCTCCCATTGGGTTGCTTTTGTGGAAAGATGCAGCTTCCCGAAAGGAAGCTTCTTTTTGGAAATAGCTCCTTACGTTTCTTGGTTGTTGACTTGAAATTCTCAGGGAAACTGTAGCAAGAGGATTCCCTCATTTCCTACCTGCCCTGAAGAAGGTTTAAGAGGTAGGGAAATCTGCCCTTTAAGCGAGGGGCTGCTGAGACGGGACCTGGCAAAAGCAGCTGCCTCCGCTAAGCCGAGACCAGCGCTGCTGCTCCCATTGGGAGGTGCAATGAGTTGTTCGGGTCACAGCACCGTGTGAGCTCAAGGGAATAGCCCCGGATCTGGCTCTGCTCCCTCCCTGGTCTCCACTGGTGTTGGGGCTTCTCTCTGTCCCCTCCTGGTCCTTGGGTGGTTTTTCCACCTCCGCTGTTATTTTCTCCTCCCGCTGCTTAAATGCAGCCCAGGCCTTTCAGCCTTCGTGTCCTGCCTGTGGTGAAGGGGTTTGGATAACCCCTAATCCCACCAGAACGAGAAGACAAGTAGATGGTGGCTACCAGTAAAGAAAGTCGTGCTGGGTTTGTCCAGCAGGTAAATTTTTGCAAAAGAACTTCCCAGAAATTCTTTGTTTGCAAAATTTTTGCAAAAGAACTTCCCTTAAAACCAAATCTGTTGGAAAAGCCCGTGTGCCTACTGTGAGCCTCCTAAGAAAACCTTGGCAGGCAGATGATCCGTTTGCTTGGAGAAGTTCCTCGTGGTGTCACCTCCTCAGCACCCGGTAGCACCCGGGCCCATCCTTACTAAAACCACAGCGTTCGACTACCAGAGCTGAACTGTCCTGGAGCCTCTGCAGGGACTTGGGGCTGGGAGCAGCGGGGAGGAGGAGCGGCCGGAGCTGCTCCTTGCAACAGCCTGTGAAATGGGGCAGCTCCTGCCTGGCGGCGCCGGCCAGGCTGGCGCTCGGCGCCCGCTGCCCTCCTGTCCCTGCTCAGCTGCCCTCGTCTCTCTGTGTTTCCCCCCTGGCAGACGTGAAAGCGCCGTGTGAGGCTCTCCCTTCGCCCAGCCTGGAGCCCTACGCGCAGAGCTCCATCGTGGTCACCCTCGAGGACATGGGGCTCTGGATGAAGTTCCACCAGATCGGGACGGAGATGATCATCACCAAATCCGGCAGGTGAGGGAAGCCTGATTGCCCCTACACCCACCCTCCGAGCTGCTTTCACTCTCTCCAACTGCTTGGTTTTGGAATGCTGCCTCTTAAGCTGTTTTTTTTAAGGCAATTATTAAGAATTGCCCTTTCAGGATGTCTTAGAAGTCCAAATTGTGAAGTGTGAAAGGTCACCCAGGGGCTAATGTGCTGGAAAAACTCCTCTGCTGTGATCTCAGCACTTACACTGCTGCTTTTCCTGCTGCTTTGGGTTGTTCTAGAAAGCGTCCCAGACTTCCTTTGCCTCAACAGCTGCTGGCAGAAGCGGATGAGCATTAAATGTGTGACTTGGATTCTGCATTTGCAGATGAGAAGGTGACCTGGGAGAGCGGGGATCTGTGCACACGGGCTGCTCTAAAAGTTAAATCTTAGTCACGTATTGTGGAGCTTGTAATGGAAGAGTATGAGATGTTAATGTCTTATGTCAAGACTGCTGTGAGATGAAATAATCTCCTCTAAGTAGGGAGGAAGGTGTCAAAGGCTGTTTGCAATGTCAGAAGATAAAGGAGATAGCAGGAAGAACAGGAACAGAAAGCTGGATGTGCCTTCAGACGAGCGCTATCCACACTGGCAAATGCTCTTGTCTGCACTCCAGCTCCATGATAGCTGCAGAAAACTAGGGACTATTTCCAAATTTAAAATGTTTTATTGGACTTTCCCAGAGCTGCATTACAGAAATCAGAAGAGCAAAAGCAATAACAGTATCAGGTCATCAGTGACTGCTGCTCAATGAACATCTCATACACTTAACAAGATGGTAAAAATGCGCAGTAGCTGATTTGCTGGTATACCAGCACTTTGCATTATGATGAGTAGACATAAGCTGATGCTTAATTGGATCACTAAACAAAATAAGAAAGGCTTTCTGCAAGATTTCTTACCCCGTGTGTCTAATTTCTCCTTCAGACGAATGTTTCCACAATGCAAAATCAAAGTGTCCGGCTTAATCCCCTACGCCAAGTACCTCATGCTGGTAGATTTTGTACCAATGGACAACTTCAGGTACAAGGTATGTGCTTTAAATAATAAAGGTTTTGCTGTCCTTCTCTTACTGAAAAAAAAAAAGAGAATAAGCCTCTATTACAGGCTTGTGGGGGGCTCGAGCATGTCCTTTATAATAAATTAATCTTCATGCTATACTGGCCAGGCTGATAAGCAAATTATCTTTAGACCAAGTTCAGAGATGTTTTTCTGCCTCTCTGAACAAAATTCACAAGTAATTGGTGTATTTTCTGCCTATCTGATGTTATCTAGAATTTGCCGTTTTTGCACGGGTAGCAGCTGGGAAGATGCCTTACAGTTTTCCTCGTAAACAGTATGGCTTTGATCATGCTTAATGTCAGACTTGATGTCTGACAGCCCTTCAGACAGAGAGGAAAAATGAGACCTAAACTCAGAGGTGTTTCAGTAACATGATCGTGACTCAGAAGAGGGAACCTGCTGCCTGTCAGGATTGTCTGCCTTGGGGAAATCCATGAAATCAGATAGTGAAACAGAGCTGCGGGGGCCTCCCAGTCATAGGAGTAGGTCTCTCAAGCTCTAGATTTCCTTTTCTTCCTCCACAGTGGAATAAAGATCAATGGGAAGTGGCTGGAAAAGCAGAGCCCCAGCTCCCTTGTCGCACCTACATCCACCCCGATTCCCCAGCTCCCGGCAGCCACTGGATGAAGGAACCTGTCTCCTTCCAGAAGCTGAAGCTCACCAACAACACGCTGGACCAGCATGGCCATGTAGGTTGTACCTGGGCTTGGAGCTCCATTCCCTGGGATACGCTAGCTGGGAATCTAGGCTACAAAAACAAGTTTTTGTGTGAGAAATTAGATGATGTGGGAATTAAGAGGTATCCAAGTGCCACATCCTTCTTCCTTAGCCCAGCCCTTGTGCCCTTTTAATGCCCTGGGGTCCCTGATTTGGAATGGGTGTCCTGGGAGTGTCCACGGCGGGTGGCAGAGCACGTTAGCTGTGGTTGCACATGGAAACCTTCTCTTTGGTCTGTGTGCACCAGATCATCCTGCACTCCATGCACCGCTACAAGCCCCGCTTCCACATCGTGCAGGCAGACGACCTCTTCAGTGTCCGCTGGAGCATCTTCCAGGTCTTCAGCTTCCCAGAGACCGTCTTCACGTCGGTCACTGCTTACCAGAACGAGAAGGTACCTTGTGCAAGCGCCAGCCCTTGACACGGTCCTTGCTGAGCAATCTTGTGAGGGGAGGTGTCTCCTCCTGAGCTATTCAGTGTGGGCCCCTGTGTCAGGGCAGCTTACTTAGGAAGCCCTTTGAGGTGGCATCCACTCTGGGTGAGATGAATCATGCCCATTTCCTTACCGAGTGCACTGTCAGTGGCTAAAAGGACCTCAGAGACCGTAAAAAGTCCAATGTGGCTACTGACCTTGTGTGTTTCTCTGAAGAGATGAGTCCTACCCTGGGGAAGTCCCTGGGAAAGTCTCTTCTCCCTGTATCTGTTCCTAATCAATAGAGAGAACTGTTGTAGGAGCTCAGATACAGAGACAAGGGCACCTCCAAACCAGCAGCCCAACGGGGATAAATACTGAGGTAAAGGGCTTGAGGCGGTGAAGAACCCGACCACTCACTGTGGTTCTGAATCATGTTCCTTTATTTTAAGATCACAAAACTCAAGATTGACAACAATCCGTTTGCTAAAGGCTTCCGGGAGCATGGAAAGAACACCCGAAGGTAGGCTGCTCCATTTGTTTCCATCTTCCTTCACTCATGAATTTTACCCAAATCCACTGAGCGAGGCAAGTTCCACAGAGCCAACCATGTCCTGCAGGTTGCCTCGTTCTGGGAATGATGATGTCCCATTGTGCAGGTGCCTCCCAAAAGCCTGGGGGCATAGGAGGAGATGCAGGCATTCCTGCAGAAATGTGGGAGACGGGACAAACGTGAGACCTGCATTCCCTTGCAGTCTGGATCTGCTGTCTGACGTGTGAAGAGCTGCAGGAAAGGGAGTCCGCAGCAGATCATGGCGAGGCTTTGAGATTAACCTCATTCTGACACTCAGGTTCCCTCCTCTCATCTCCTCTTAGTGGAAAAGCATCTCTCCCGATAGGAAATTTTATCTGCAAGAGGGAATTTGGATGCTGCTGCCGGTGTGGCCTTTGGTCTGGTCTGAGGGCAGCCAATTGGGGAGATAAAAGCAATCTTAAATGCAGCCATCAATTTGCAATGGAGATGAGAAAAAAGTGGGCTTTTTTTTTCCCTCTAGCAGAATATGTTATAAAAACACGTTGAGAAAACATTTTGTTTTGCATTATTTTATGCTTGAGAGAAATGTGATTTCCTGATTGAAAAAGACCAGAAGTTTTTTTAATTTTGTTTTTAATTTCAACAAACTCTGAAAACATCAGGGCTTTTCCTTCTCCTCCTAGTAGGGCTGTCTGGACTATTTCTGGTTAAAACAGATTCGTTTTCTGAAAATGCTTTCAAGCAACAAGCCCTCCACCTTCCATATAATAATATACAGATATATTATTCCACCTCCACCTTCCAATATAATAATATATAGATATGTTATTATATTATTTTATATAAATAAAAAATGAAAAATATATAAAATATATGTGAATTATATATATTTTATATATATATGTGCTTGTCATAGTTGAATACACACACACATCTATTTTTTTATATATATATATATCCATGTGGCCACTCGGTGTCAGGAAGGCTTGCACTGTCCTTCCTTCATCCAGGGCTGTTTTCCAGCCTCCCTTGTACGTCCATCTCCGTGGAAAACCTTCTTAGCCACTTCCTCCGGGTGCTTTTCCTTTCCAGGGAAGGACGAGCCAAGTGCCAGAAATCCAGTCCTGCCAAAAGCCAGAAGAGGAAGCTGCCCGAGGAAAAGGAGCCCGCTGCTGAGGAACGTGGTAATATTGGTAACCACAGACACGAGGGGCAGTTCCTAACGAGGCCGGGCCACGGGGAGGAGAAGGGGCAGTGGCCGAGCTCGGCTCCGTGTCCTGCCACACAGATCTGCCCTTTCTGCCCAGGGAAGAGAGGTGCACTCTCTTCCCTGGCCCAAGGAGAGTTGATTCCATTGAAAAATGGAACTTAAAAATGAGGTTGTGTTTCATGCTGGTGGTTCCTTGCTGCAGTTTGCAGCGGTTTGCACAGAGGTGGCAGCAGCAGGACCGAATGGCACCGGGCAGCAGGAGCCGGCCCAGGGCTGGTCCCCACGGCTGCAGGAGCCCCTTAGAGCAGCGACTCCCCTGCCCGCCCTGCGGTTTCACCAGGCAGGTCAACATGAGCTCTGGCCTCTCGCTTCCCTCCTCTCATTTTCTCCCATTCCCTCTTCTCCCTGCCGTGAGTCAGACTTCGGGAAGGACAACGAGGACGCGGGCGTGAAGGAGGAGAGCAACCCCGTGGTGGTGAGCGGCGCCTTCCCGTTCTGGGCGGCGGAGCAGAGCGGCGGCCAGGCCTTCCCCGCCGCGGCGCCCGCCGAGCCGCGCGACGCTCCGGCCAGGGAGCAGCAGGTGCCCACGCCGTCCTACCAGGCCTACCGGTGAGTCCTGCCCGCTCCCGCCCCTGCTCCCTGCTTCTGAAGGGAAAGAGACAGTGCAACTGGCTTCTCTTTCTATCTCTCTTTCTCTCTCTTTCTTTCTTTCTTTTTCTTTCTCTCTCTTTGTCTCTCTCTCTCTCTCTCTCTTTCTTTCTTTCTCTCTCTTTCTCTCTCTGGCTTCTCTCTCTCTCTCCCTCCCTCTCTCCCTCCCTCCCTCTCCCTCTCCCTCTCCCTCTCCCTCT
>JAUBOD010000707.1:2530286-2549458 GCA_032353885.1 Nothura maculosa | reverse complement strand
GGCCGCGGGGGCGGCGGCGGCGGCGGCTCCCGGCCTCGTTCCCCTGCCTCGGTTCCCCGCGCTCCGCGGTGCTGACTCAGCCCGCCCGCGGACGGGGCCACGCGGGGCGCGCGGCTCCTTGGGCGGGAGATCCGGCGGCCTCGCCCCCGCGCCATGTCCGAGCGGGAGCCGCCATGAGCCGCCTGTGGGGGCTCTGTCCCCCACATCCCCGCTGGTCACGGGTGCCCTCGCTAAGGGCTGTTGTTCTAGTGATGGGTTTCGGGGAGGACAAAGGGACCTCCACGATAACCTGGTCCCGGTGGCTCCGCAGGGAGCGCCTGGATGGGTTCACCCCCTGCGCCGCCTGGGGAAGCGGTGATGAAGCCATTGGGGTGGCTGGGCCGGAGGGGAAGGTGGCGGCCGAGAGGAAGGAAGCCCCGGAAAGGCCTCGGCGAGGGCTGGCGAGCGGCGCCTACGCGATGGGGCCCCAATGGGCCAGGACTGCTGGCAGCCATCGGCGCGTCCCGCTCTGAGGGCTCCATGGAAGGGAAGGCACCAGCGAGGCCTCCTTCCCCACATGGGTCGCACATCTCCACGAACATGGTGATTTTAGCACAATCCCGCTTGGCAAAACACTTTTTTTTTTTTTTTAACAAACAAAGGCACTTTGTTTTAATTTGCGTCCTTGATTTTGCTTAGGGGTCTGGCGGTGTGAAATTAAGCAGCATTTCAGAGGGGAAATAACATTTCAAATGAAGAAGCAGCTTTAGGGTGTTCTGACGTTCCCCCCTGGACCTGTTGTGCCATCTTTCGCCAGCTTTGCTGGTTTTCCTTCATTTTCTGCCCTTCCTTGAAGCTCAGTTACAGGGTAGTCCTTTTTTCTCCCCGCGTTGGCAGCCAGTGCCAGCCAAAGTGCTTGGATCAGGAAGTACAGCGTGCATCTCTGTAGGCATCAACCATCTCTCAAATGAGCTAAAATAGAACACTCACCTACTTGGACTCATAGGGTTTAAAATCATTCAGGAAATTCTCATCACTAAGGTGAAAGGATCTTTAAGTACACTCCTAAATACGTTTACAGGTATCACCAGTCCCTCAGGTCCAACTGTCTCCCAGGTGGGAAATAAAAGCTGCTTAATCATGTACTAGCAAACCTGAGCAGACCCAGAGGTGAAGAACAGCACCTAAAACTGTGCATCAATACAAATATATTCTTTTCCAGAGAAGCTTACCTAATAGCTGTAGCCCAGGACAACAACTATGGTTTTAAGCGCTGCTATCTGTCAGAACCAGTTTTAGACACATATAGACAGGCTGCAATGAATAATGAAGGTGGTTTTGTGTTGTTCTATCATGCAAACGGATCATTTTCTTTACGGCTACAGCTAAAACGTAGAGATTGGAAGATAGTACTTCAATTTGCAAAAACATACCAAGCAGTGTTTAAAAATAATTATAAAAAGCCACAAGTTAGCAGCAGAATCGGTGGAAAAGCATACTCACCATTCAAAGAAGATTCTAAAATGCAGAGGTTTTCAGTTTGGTTGTAACCATCACAGTTACCTGTTCTGGCTTCCTACAGCCCTGTAGGCTGCATCCCAAATAATTTCTAATTCAGATTCAGTTGCTGTAGTTGAAGCAGACCAAGTAAAGGATCCCATCGCTAAGCTAAAAAGTGACTTGTTCAAGGTCATTAATATTACTGGATATGAGTGGCTTATCCACCAGGCATCAGCTTCATACACCACAAGCAGTAATATTAAATGCGTTACATCCCTACAGTTACTGTTTGTCTAGGAAGAGTGGAGAAATGTATGGATTTTTAGGGCTGTTTAACGGACCCACTTACCTTTTTATTACATATAAATAGGTTTTGGTCTTTACGTTGGCATCTTCCACCCTCTCAGAGCATGGTCGAATAGTTGCTGCAGCACAACTGAGATCTCCTAAAGTGCATCAGCTGCTGTTGAAATAAAAACTCAGTTGGCAGAATATTCCCTTGGGAAGGTTCCTGTCCCTCTTTCCCCGTGCCCAGCTGCTGCTTTCCCCTTTTGCCAGAAGCTTCTGCCCCCATCAGTTGTACTGAATGCCAGATAAATAGAACTGAATTCAAAGGAAGGAGGAGAAAACTTAATTCAAGGTTATATAGAATAAGATTCCTTATTTGTTCCGGATCTAGTACAGGTGATGCTTCTGCTGCAAAATTAACTCTAATCTAAAATGAGAGGAAATGGGAAGGGATATGGTGGATTTGGAAGTAGGTGGTGGAGAAGAAATACAGTAGTGAAAGCAATTATGAAACAAAAGCTGAAGCAATGACAATCACTTCTCCAAATAGAGAAGCTTGAAATAGTTCAGGATACAAGTCCACTAATTACAAGGCTAGCAAATAAGCCCAGGGAGCTTTACATTTTGTACTGGCAGGAAATAGGAAGACAGATCATCAAGAAAGTTATTATTCTCCTGGACTTTTCTAATGTATCAGCAATTTAAGTGTTTGCATTTTTGATCACTTAATTCTGAAAGAATTGTGTGGCTGTTCTCTTGCAGACCACAAATGATTTAAAGCTTTCTTAATTCATTCTCCATCTGTCTTCGAGGTCTTATGCTATACTACTGTGCTAGAGGACTCAGTGTTCAAAAAATAAAAGAAAAAAGGGGAAAAGGGAATGCTGCTTACTGTAAGAGACAAGACTGGCATATTTAGGCGACAGAGATTTTATTAATAATAAGAAGAATCAGCCCAAAATCCATGTGAGTGCAGCTTAAAATAACATGTCAGGAGGCTTGTGAAGGCTAAATGATTAGATTGGTTTGAATTATGATAAACTCTTTTGTTTTCTACCTAAATATGTGTAGGTAAAGTAGTATGTGCTATAACTTCGGACAGGCACGTTACACCCCAAATGAAACCAAATTCTTGGGGTGAAGTTTTATTTTTGCCAAATCAAAATGTGTAGCACCTGCTCTTACGTTTAGTTGATGTAATTTAGTTGTATTTTATCAGTAAATGAAAAAAATAGAAAAAAAAGTTTAACAATTGTCTAAGAAATCTTGCCTTGAGGAAAAAAAGTCTTTGTATTGATTTGCTTTGTGCAGTAGCAAGCCAGAACATTTAATAAAAAATGCAATCACAAAATTGCATATGTTGACTAGTGGATAGGAAAACTGATGATCACCTGAAAATATCTGCAATTAGAGTTCAAGTACTGAAGGAGTGATAGGGAGAAGTTGGAAACGATGAACATATTAGTTATCACAAGATGTTTCCTCGGCTTAGGAATTACTCACAAATATCTTCTATTCTCCTGTGTCATCCCAAAATTGCCCTATATGCAATAGTTTATAATACCCTCTAGTGGTTTATATGGGAAAAGGAAACAGAAGGCAGCTGAAGAATCATTCCCTTTTGTTACTGAGGGAGTGTATGAAGCATTTTCATTTGTTGGGCATGGCTGTTCTTTCTAGAGCAGACAGTTAAAATGTAAAACACACTGCAGGAGGTGCCGTTAGCCTGCAGCTAGATTTAGGGTTTCGCTAGAACAGTTGGGTGTAGAATATAACCTGCACCATTACAGTATTGAATGCCAAGCTCATGCTTCGCAGACAAAGCAAATTCATCACTGCAGCACATGCAGGCTGCAAATAGGGAGTCTAGTGATGTCCAAATCACAGAGATTTCTACTGACATGAGAGCTATGTTTAATTCCTTCGTACTGAGAATATAGTCTGTGTGCAGTTTGTTACCAAAAAGGACTTGCTGAAGGAGCTTACGTGCAGGGTTTCTGCATTTATCAAGTCTTCTGCTTTATTTGCCAGTTGGCAGTGATTCAGAGTTGGAGGTGAAAACTAGCAGTGCTGGAGGAAAAAAATTGAAAAACTCCTTCTGATCAAGGAAAAGCTGTTGGGTTTATTAAAAGAACTGCACAAATCCTCCTGAATCTTTTCCAGAAGTACCGTCCACTTGGTTAGAGCCAACTAGGTCTACCTTGAAATCATCTTTGTTTCCATAAGCAACATTCCCCTAAGTGGCTTTCTATCTAGGAACTTCCATTTCTCTATAGTGGCAGGTCACTGCACAGCCTCTTTGTCGCAGTGCGACGATAATTAACTGTAGTGCATCATTCTGATTATCACTTTATTCTCACCCTTTTATTGAAGCCTCATTATTGCTGTAAGATTTAATGAGAGCTATAGCTATTCTGACATGATTTTCTAGGGGCACTGATTACTTCCTGCCCATCCAAGAGGAAGGATCCCCCACAGCTCGGATGTCACATTGGTTCAGATTGAAATCAGCTTCTAAACTAATGCCAAGCAAGATGGTAGTCAGCAGCCAATTATTTTAATGAAGAAAGGCTTTACTGTGCAGTATCACTCTGGGCTGCAGTGTTATACACTGCACATTCTGGTGTTATTTTCCTGGTTTCCTGTACAATATTTTAGCTAGCATGGGGTCTTGGTTCACTGTAATCTTCACTATTGCTCGTTATCTCCTTGATAAATTTTTTAAACATATATATTGTGGCAAACCAATTTCTGCTCTCCGCATGCTTTTCTAAAGGACATACTATTAAAAAGCGGGTTATTTCACAAGCTGGTATAACTTCACTGATAGCAATATACTAATATAGGACCTAATTAAGCTCAGCAACATTTAGATACCATATCATGGTAATAAAACTGAGTCAATAGTTAAAAAGTAAAAGGGTTCTGACGAGGGTTTATTAATTTATGCTTGTGAACAAATATGTCAGAGTTGAATGATGAGATGGCCGTAGTCTGCACACAGAAATCTTCTTTCCACTGTGCTGACAGAAGCTGCAGGATAGAAGTGGGTGTCAGATCACAGACTCTAGCCCAGTTAGGAGGATGGCTGCATGCCCAGATGAGATGAAGCTTCAGACTTTCTTGCTACTGTTCCTGCTTCTGCATGTTCGGTTTTGCTGGATAATCCATCGAGCTGTCTGACACCTGGCACAGGAGGGAGACACTAGGTCTTGTCTCCCTGTGTTAGGCTGGCTAGAAGGTTTTATTACCAAAAAGGAAAAACACTTTGAAAAGCTATTGCAAGCTAAAAGCTGGAAGGAAAGAAGCGAGTCAAGCTGAGCCTTCTGTGTCTTTATTTCTGTCCATGCTGAAGGCTGAGAAAGTCCCTTCACAGGAAGAGAATTTCTCTTATTTAACAGGGAAAAAAAGGCAGTTCTGTGGTTATTTTAAAAATGTTGCTTTCTGGCAGATATCAACTGTAAGTGACATTTTGTGCATAACACTTGCAGATAGGCAGATATTGATTGTGAATAGCATTTTAGGCAGAACACTCATTTTTCAAACCCTTAAATAGTGATTTATGTTTATAATAAGAAAGACATATAAAATCTCTAAATATTTTCTCCAAGCTTTAATATCCTCATCTGCTGGCAAAAAAATAAATATTAAAATTTTCTAATCTTCACTTGAGCTGTCAAATTCCTCCCAGTCTGACACACTCATAACTTCCCAGGGAAAGTCGAGGTGATTCTGCAGGTGGTCTGCATGCCATTCTGAGTACCATTTTTCTGTGTCCATTAAAATAGCCCTGGGCAAAGTCAGGACGCAGGCAGCCATCCCAGAAATATCGTCCTCCAGCTGAGGACCTTCCTCCCAACTGTCTCTCTCTGCATCGTAAATGTGGACGTAGTCCATGCGGATCCCTCTGTTGTGAGATCTGCCTCCCAAGACGTAGATCCTGTTGTCTAAGACAGCAATACCTGGCTCTCCATGTCCTGCAGGCAGTGGGCATACGTTTGTCCACTGATCAGTGCTTGGCTTATAGCAGGCAACCTGTAAAAAAATAAGAACAAGATTAGCTATAAAGAAACTTGTATCTCAGGGATGGACAAATTAATCTCATAACCAAATATTTAGGTAGTCTGTGAATGTCACCAATCTTTTGAGAGGGTGTTGGTGATGGGGAGAGCACAGCAGCACACAAGTCCACTGCTCAGCAGAAGGCCTGTGTGGTGGCTGCAAAACTCGGATTCACAGCTTCTGACTGTGCTGCTGTGCTAACAGCTGGATGTCATTCAAAGAAGTGAAAGAGCTGGGGACAGCTGCTAACAGGGGCTCAGATACAGAGCATCTGTTTGTGTTAGTTAGAAATGTGCTGGGACATACGGAGCAGGCTGTGCCACACCGGATCTGTCAGGCTGTCTCTGCAGCATACAGGGACATTTCAGGTTCTATTGAATACCTACTAGGCTAATTCCATTTATTTTGTAAGCATCTTCCTGATCATTCAGATACTTTCAGCTGGATTTAATTCTGCTATCTTCACTTCTTTATTAAAGCAGTTGCTTTTCATGTCTTCTTTCTGCTAGCAGTTTCTCCAGCAGTTCTGGAGGATGGAATAAGTCACAGGAAGCTTCTCTCGAACCATCATTTACTATCAGGCACTGTGTCTTCTACTGCTTTACACAATTGCTCTCCAATCCCTTCTTGCTATTGAAGAATGTTACTCTTCAAAGAAGGTTTAAAATTGTTAGGAACCCAAAGTGCTAGAGGTTTAATGCTGTTTGGGTTAGACACGGAGTGTGAGGCAGGCAGCAGCAGATCAATCACTGTTTTTCAGTCGAATGGAGCACAGCTGATACAGCAGCTGGTGCTGGGCAGGCAGGTTTATATGTGCACTAAGTGTGTGGAAGGCATGACATCAGAGTGCAACATCCATATGAAACAGACTCTTGGAAGGGAAAAAAAAGCAGTTATTAGATGCTTTCACCTGGTGAACATCCCTTCTGTAGCCAGAGTCATTGTTGCTTCCTCCGATCACATAGAGCTTTCCTAGCAGAGCAGCCATCCCATGCCAAGCCCGTCTGACTGGGCCATCTGCTAGAGCGTCCCAGCGGTCAGTCTTTGGGTCATAACACTGCAGTTCCTTCAAATAGTCTTCTCCTCTCCTCCCACAGGTAATATACATCTTCCCCTCCAGCGCTGCTCCAGCATGCGCATATACCTGCACCGTGACATGGGAAGGCAAGAGATTAGAATTGGATTTATGTATTTCTCCCAATTTTAAGGAATGACATAGTCATTAAGGGAGCAGCATTTTTCATTAATTACTCAGACACCATTATCTAGGAGGATCTTACAGACAGTTCCCTTCTAGGTGATTATATATCTATATACTTGAGGCTTACATTCTGAATAAAATACACACAAATTTTCAAAATCTTAAGAGCTGCAGTGGGTTGTCATTCACTATTGTTCCTTAATCAGAATATTGTTCATATTATTTATCTTCTCTCCCCTTTTTTTTCTGCTGGAAAACCTTTCTGTTGAAGATGAAAGTGTTATACAAGCATTGACAATGTTATCAGGAAGGCAAGATAACCTACTTAGTACTCAATTGGATCTTAAAACTGTTTTTATTCCCAGCACTGGCACACATTTATGATCTCTGAGCTCATGCAAGCTGTTTATCCTCTTCTGTCTCTACAGCCATTATGTAAAATGGCAATAATGTTTTTAAACATATGATAAGCAATAACATTTAATGACTTTAACCTATGTTTTAAGTATGTCAAGATTCTCAATGAGAAGCATTATGAAATCAGATATTCTTGCGTGCTGATATATTGCCACAGAGCTTTTAAAATGTGTAGAAGTCATTGTAGTTTCTTGAAAAATTTATTAGGATCTTAATTTTCTTCTCTAACCAAGATTCACCAAGGAGTTGTTTGCTCATATCTTTCTCCTTTAGCTACGCCTTTAATATAAGAATAGAAAATCTTGCCTTTTTTAGCAATTTTTTGCAATGAACTTTACCACCCAAAACCCCAATTCCCTTGTCACTACACCATTTCCTGGCTCCGGGGTCATGACTGCTAATCTGGCAACTGCTGTGTTAGAAGGACAAATAGTACTGATGTCACAGGATAGCTGCTCGGTGATATATTTCAAATGAGTAACGAGATATATTTCAAAATGAATAAATTGGTTGACAGAGGTGGGATGCTGCATTCTATAAGCTGTTGCCATCTGAACTTATTACTCAGTCACTGTTCTGTGTCCAAGAATTAGGCAGTCTATAGAAACTGAAGTATCTTCTCTGTAAGGGGTGATCTAATTGGGACTAAGGTTTGTTGTCAGGATTTTGAGTGAGAAACTTATCCTATTTTCTAATTTTTCAAGCATATTTTGCCTGCTATAGAGGGAAGGGGACCTTGCTGGTGGCTGTGTGATTATAAACGTTTTTAAAAGTGAATGCGACAAAGGCTTGCAGGGGAAAACAACAAGAAAACAAGAAAATTAAGCATTTAATCTCAAAATGGAAATTATATACATCCTCTCTTGATATTGGTTTATCCCACATATAAAGGCTAGTCTTTCTTAGCTGAATATGGGAAGCTACACGAGAAAAGCATCTAAAGAGATGTCAGCAGGTACTGGGGCAGTGTGTTGGTGCGTGTGGCTAATGCACTCCTTACCTCCTTCTTCAGAGGAGTCACATATTCCCAAGTGTTGCTTTTAGGGTCATACCTCTCCACTTCCCTCAGGTCTTCGTGGTAATCTCGCCCGGCGACAGCGTATATATAGTCACCCACCACACAAACACTGAGGTCCGCGTGCTCTTGCTGGAGGGACCGGATCTGGAACCATCTGTTGTGTCTTGGGTCGTACCTTGCAGAGGAAAAGGCTCACGGTTATTCCCTTAGCCACAGAATCACTGCTGGGACACAACACAGTACCACAGATGTGGGTTACTACACTCCGTCTTTGGCTGAAATTCAGCTCAGCTCTAACTGGAGTCAAAGTTGTCCCTGTCAGCATTTTATTATTAGCAAAGGTATTTTACTCTATTTTTAGAAGATTATTTGAGCAGATATTATCATGGTGTAAAAGCCTATTTTTTTTCCATGATCTTATGCACTGCTGTCAGGTCATATATCAAATCTCTGCTTACACAAAGCCAGTCTACAATTACAAGTCGGAAAATGCCACAAGCCCTGCATCTGCATCTTAAAGGGGTCAAGATGGGCATAAACACTTTGTAGCTCTTTCATTCTTTCTCCAAATATCTGCTCCAACAGTTCCTCATGATTAATTTGCCATTCAAAATATCTATTTAGTCTAGAAATTTTAGTTGCAGAGAAAATCACTTGCAACTTCTGAAAGTGCAGTCAGACTATTTATGCTATAAGATAAGGGTAGTTCAGCTAAAACTACCAAAAATGACCACAATAGAAAAATAAAAGGGTTTATATCTCTTTGCAATATAATGGGCACTAAGATCCAAAATTGATCCTTCACTGTGCTCTTCTCTCTGGCACAGCAGAACTGAAGAAACTCTGGAATGCTGCTATCGTGCACCCAAATTCACAGCAGTCAACTAATAACAGTGTTTTATTTAAAATTAACCATATCTCTTCCTATTGGGACCAGAAATGCAGAGAACTTTCAGAAAATCCTAATTATTGCTATAACTCACACTGAGTACTCCCCCCTCCAACAAGATAGAGAAGGAGTGTATGTAATACAAATGTAATGACTAATGTAATAATGTAATGAATGAATGTAATATGAATAGCTGCTTCTACCCCATCAGGGTTGGCTTTGTTGCATAAACACAGCTGGAAGCTTCTTGTTACTATGAGGTTTATTTCTATATTTCTTGTGTTTTTTTCCAGTGAGGCCTCTGTTCATTTCTTAATCTGTTGGCCTGGAAATGTGCAGGCTGCTTGTGACTTAGAGAAGGGCAATAGCTAGGTAGTAAAAATGGTAGCAGAATTATCTTTGTCTTACCTCCAACACCTGGACTCCGCTCGAAAGCCACGTACATTGTTGTCTCCTCCAATTAAATACACAAAATTATTGAGAACAGCAATCCCCTGGTTGGACATTCGGGGGGCCAGTGGAGCTGTAAAGTGCCTCCACTCTCCCAGCAAGGGGTTCAGGTACTTGGCTTGGTCACTGAGGACTATGGATGGAGTAGAGTGCATCCCACCAAATCCCACCACACACCGGAACTCCGATCTCAGCTGTGTCTGGGAGCTCTGGAGCATTGGCTGAAGACATTCATTCTTGTGGTACATTAGTGCATCTGCTACTTTTTCCTTTAAAGGACATGGACTTAGTTTGTCATGAAGCCTCTGCAGGATCTGGGGTTCCATCAGAGGAAAACGAACTGTCTCAAGTAGCTTAGGGGGCTCCATCAGGGAAATCTGATCTGTCTCCAGTTGCTCTGGAGAATAATGATAAAGAAGGGCTCCTTCATAAACCTCATTCTCATAGTTAACCTCCAATCGGTTGCTGCTGAGAAGGGCGTAGACCTTCTGGAAGGGGAGCTGACGGTACATTTGTGTCTTTGAGAAGGCTACAAAATTTTTCAGAATGTAAGAGTCCAGCTGATCACTCAAATGTCTCAAGTCATAATGATCAGCTAATCTATAGACATCCAGGATGTTCTCTTCATCTACCCAGGACATGAGAAAATCACAACAGAACTTAATGACTTCTGGAATCTGCAAGAGAGAAGATTCATTATTTCAACACTACTTGCCTTACACTCAAGAGACAGGTCACAGGACAGGACTACAAGCCTGAGAAGACTGTAAGAAAATTGTTCCCAAGAACACTGCTCAGAGGATCTCATCACTACAGTCACTTGTGTCTGATTTACCTTTGGCAAGAGAAAAATACTGACCCAGTCTGGGGGTGTAGATGAATATAATAGAGATCCTCTAGCCAAGCTGTTTTCTATACTGCAAACCTAAGAGTTTGGCTTCAGGTGCAGCAGTAAGGTATTTTCCAGGGGACATAGAGCACTGGATAGCCAAGCTGCTTGGCTTGTTGGCCTGCCACCAAGGTGCAGGGTGTCTGTGACACAGATGTGTAAAGGGAAGGCATGAAGGATGTGCAGAAATTCAGGTATGTGGCGGCTCCATGAGCTGTTCTCTCAGAGCACGTAGTGTGTCAAAGATTATATATCACAAAATAACATGCTAGACTGCAGCACTCCAGTGTGTAGGAAGCCATTTGAAAGGAAAATTAGTATTAGGTGTTGTTTTCTGAGTACAGTTTGAAGTTTTACCTGGCAAGAGGGACTATTGGCAAATAGACAAATAACTGTTGCCCACCACTCCCTCTGCTAACACCGTGTTGCTAAATGTGTAAAGATCAGCCAAACAAACCACACACCCTAGGAGAGCTTTCAAAGGCAGGTCAGGATAAGTCAGTCCCACAAAATACGTCTCTAGATGAAATAGTAAAGAATTGTAAACAATAAGAACATTAGCATGAATGAGTTGTACAGCCACTCATTCATTTTTCCTGCCTTTCCACAGCGCGCTCCAGTGGATACAGCATCCAAAAGAAACTCTCATCAGAGCCATTGGAAAAGCAAACCCTCTTCTAATAGTCTCATTCACCCTCTAAGCCTCCACCCACCAGATAACCATGTTTTTTTCTTTCATTATTGCTGTTTCTTGCTTCTTTTATATTTTCATATTTCCCCGTGTCTCACCTGAAGCTGACATGCTGCAGCTAAGGTTTCTTGTACATTGTTCACACTGAGTTCCAGTTCAGAAGTGTAAATGAAGTTGAGGATTTTACACATTGCATTGTAGGAGATGCCATGGATACGAACTTCATCCTGTTCCATCTCTCTCAGTCCTCCTGCAAACATTCCTCTGAAAAAAGACAATGGTACGTGCAATGGAAGGTTCAAATTAAACCTATATTCAGTTGCTTTTTTTTTTAATGTTGTCCAGGGAATATTCAAAATATTCAGAAAGAAAAAAGGTTTGTAGGATTAGCACTTCTTTTTAACTAAAGATACAGGAATGTAGGCTTTTAGGATCTAAGAAAATACCAGTCTTCATTCTGTAGGAAACAGCAGAAACCATCTCAAAGATGTAATTCCTAGCAGGACATAAGTGCAAGCCCAGTTCATAGGGATAATCAATGAGTAGAAACAAACAGCTAGGAGGTGGAAGTGGGAAAAGCAGAAGAACCTGGGACTTCAGGAGTTTTATTCTAAGCTTTCTCCAGTTAGGAGGAACAATTCTTCTTCCCGTTAGAAGTTGCAGGCTGTTAACAATTTACCTGGGCTGCCTTTGGACATGAAGCATGATGATTTTTCAATGAAACATGATTTTTCTCACTGAAAGTGAGTTCAAGAAACTGCTAGTCGGTGACCAAAGGAGCGCCTGGATCAGCAGCAAGAAAGCCCTGCTAGAGGCACGCAATAGAGGGGTGACCCAGCCAGCTCCAGTGACTTTTTTTGGTGTATGAAAAGACTACTGGAACTGCTGAAGTTTTACAATGGTAAGGATATATTAAAAGCCACCCAGAGTACATTTATGCAGAAGATGCTTTAAGACAGCCTTTTTCTTTATATACCCTCAGGCACCACAGGCTGTGAATTTACCGAGGCAAGCTCAGTGTAACAAGAGCTTTATTTTTACAGAGACATCAAAGCAAGATGAATAAGACTCTATTTAAAATTTTGAAACGCATCCAGCTCTATCTTCTGGATCTCATTTCACATTCAGAGGCGTGATGGCACCCAGACAGGAGATATGGAGGCTGTGCTTTGGGTTACATTCAGACACATGCTTGTTGCTGCTTGTTGCTGGGGCATACCTGAAATAGTCACAGGATGCAGCGAGAAGAATGCGGTGAGCTTCAATGGGCTTCTCTTCCACGACGAGCACCACATCGAAGAGGATGCTGCTGTCTCGGAGAGACACCAAGCCACTGAGCAAGGCCTGCGAGTGCTCTGCGCTGCGGTACGTGTTGCTGGAGCGCTGCTGGAGGGAGGGCTCGAGCGGAGCTTTGTGCGGCTGAGTCAGCTCCTGATCCTCCGCCATCCCAGGCAGGAATGCTCAGCCACCAGCTGCAGCAGAACGAGAGCTGTGAGACAACACAATCAGCAAAGGTTGGTGCCTTTGGCTTCACGAGTGGTGCTCTGGCCCGCCTGACACGGCAAATCAATCAAAGCCACTCTTTAGTACAATGGAGACATGAAATGCAGGTTCACTGCAGAGAAATAACTCTGACTGACAGTCCTGGAAACAGACAGGCTAATATCAATATTCCAAATGGACAGGACTTGGTATCTCAGACAAGTGTGTTCTGACTCTAGGTTTTTAGCCCAAGAGGCAGGGTATGCAGCCTCTGGGGATAGTTGTATCCGAGCAAGCGTTCACCTCCCAGACCACAGCAAGAACCTCTTGTTTCCATTGCATTTTTGTATCATTTATAGAAAAGACAGCTGGAATATTTTTTCTGAATTTCTCTTTGCCTAATATACTTGAATAACTTTGCTGCAATATAAACCACCCCTTCAATTTTTCTCTTAATAACTAACCACAGTATCTCAAAGCTCTCATCTCTCCTTATCTTTGCTTTTTCATTTTTCCCTAATTGAGCACATTTCCCTCTGCCATTCTGTAAGATACCGTATGAAACTTTAGGCTTTGAAATCTTTATTGTGAGTATTTCAAGCTAGCACACACAGCTGCTTTTTATTTCACTGTGATTCCCTGTGTGGGCAGCAGCTCCTCCAGTGTTGGTGGTGGGGCTGGTTATCCCTTTTCTACTGCTGCCCTTTGCATGATACAAGGTCCCTATGGCATATGGGGAAATATCTGTCAGGAGAGAGCTGGAAGTCACTGTGTTTCATGTCAGTGCTTAAAAATCTCAAAATCTCACGATTCCTCTCATCCTGTAGTTTACCCTTTCCCATTGCATTTGAAGCATATGAGAAGTTGTGGCAATTAGATCTGATAGAACCTATTCAGTTGCCAGAGCACATGCAAACAAACAAAAAACCATATTAGCAATAGGAAATAACCTAGCGGATATGCTTGCTTAAGATGCAGTTCAAATAACCTCTCCTCCTGTGCCCCTGGGAAATAGCTTAGTGATACAAGCAATAGTCACAAGGGGTTATCAATAGTCAGAGATGCAAAAGCAGAGCAAATCCAGCAAATCCGAACAAACAATGAAGAAATGAGAGCATTGTTTAATTGTGCCAGCCATGGGTAGTGGATGAAGCCCTGGAAAGCTCTTGAAGCACTGCAAGGTATTCAGTTGCTGCGGAGGGAAGGAGGAAGGAAATGAAAGGAAGGGAAGGGACGTTTGTCTGCTCTCTTCCATGCAAAGAAGAGAATAAGACAAAGACATTTCCCAAGACAATGAGATTGGAAGAGAACTCTGCTGAGACAGCCTTCCAGGGAGCACGTTCAGGTAGATCATTCACTGGAACTACCCATCGCTAGCTGAGGTAACGGACTATTCATTGTGAAAGGCTGACGCTTTCCCTAGAAATCAGATGAACAGAAACAGACATGTGACTCCCGTGTCATTTGTTTTGCTCACGGGTAACAATGATAACATTACAGGTGGAGACTCAAGAGCAGGTAGTAAGTCCTCTTCTTTGGTCTTCTTTGATCCAAAACTTACATCTTCTTCCTATTACGGGAAGCCTTAGGAGCAAGTAGAAAAGACCTTTTGGACAAGGAAGTGTGGGGACCACTACACACTTGGGCAGGTTGCCAGCAAGATCCACTCAGCTTGTTCCTGAGTGCCCTCAGCTGCATAAGGGCTGTACAAGGGGCAGCTGGTACAGGTGTTGAAACACAGTTGAAACACAGCAAGTTCCATCTCCATGTGAGGAAGAACTTCTTGACTGTGAGGGTGACAGAGCCCTGGAACCAGCTGCCAAGGGAGGCTGTGGAGTCTCCTTCTCTGGAGGTCTTCAAAACCCACCTGGATGCCGCCCTGTGCCACCTGCTCTAGGTGCCTGCTGGAGCGGGAAGGTTGGACCAGATGATCCCTAGAGGTCCCTTCCAACCTCGAACATTCTGTGATTCTGTGTTAGGAAGAACAGTTGTTGAAATGAGGCTGTTGAGTGTTGTCTTGTGCAAAGAGCTGGGCGGGTTTTTTAGTGTTCAGGATTTGTGGATTAAGCGCAGGGTGCCTGGGGAGCTTCATGGGTTTCACTGAACTTGTGGTGACTGTGACTCGGCTGGAGAGGGAAGGAAATTCGTGTCAGCTCAGCCTCTTGTTTCTCAGGGCTGTGGGTCTAACTGCTCTTTCTTTGGAGTGTATTTTGCCTTTATTGGTGTCTGAAAGGCTGCTGAAGCATTGGAAGGATATACTGGTACCAGCTGGGTAGGAGGAAATGCCATAGACTGAGTGCTTCTGTGCTTGGCTTCCACTTAGGAACCAGGACAACGCGCTCTCTCCAGATCTAAGATTTCCTCCTATTTTCTACGCTGTGTTTGAAGTTCATTTTCCCTTTTGGCACTCTGCAGGAAGCCTTGGACACTTCAGATGTAACGTGTCTCTCTGGCCTGCTGAGATCTCCATATGAATGATCTCCAATCAACTTCCAACCACAAAATGCTGCTTCATAATATGAAAGAAGTACAAATCGTGGTGAGACTGACTATTCTGCTGAATCAACTGCTTATCTGTATATGAATTTTGTTGGCCTGCTTGCTTTAACTAAAACTCCCCTTCTGCTCCATGACAAGGCACTTCAGAGCATTCTGAGGTGGCTGGTGAAGATAAATGGGTTGTTAAGATGAGAGTGGCACTGGGGCAGGATGAGCTGAGGAGAGGGATTGTGTCTGGATTGTACAAAAACAAGAAGATGAGAGGCTGGTGGGCTCTTGGTTTGCTGAAAATGCTCCTCCTTTTTAAGAATGTGGTGTATTCTTAAGTGCACCTCAGCTTTAATGGAGAAAGGCTGAAGACTTAGTAAAAAAGATGTGGCATGGAGAACACAGTATCTGCCCTATTGAATTTTTGAGTGCAGAGTAATTGTAACACCAAGAGGTTTGTGTGCTGCTCTGGTAAAAAAAAAAATACTCTGGGGAATGGGAATTGAGATGATCTACAGCATGCGCTTAGTGCACGCCTGCTTCCCCAAGGAAGCCCTTGTACCTGGGAGCACCTTCCAAGAGCCAGGTCTGAGCACATGCCCTGGATCCTGAGGCTGCCAACGTGTGGGTATTTCCAGCCTTAGTTCTTCACACGCTGTGATGTGCTCAGATCGTGTGCTTTAAATGTACTGTAGACAACCTGGAGCGCTCCAGTTTAATGTTACTGATACTGCATGATCTATAGGGTATGATATACACCTAAGCAAGCATCTGCTGTCTCTCCCACCAGCACCCACGTCAAACAGTGACGCTTTAGTCTTTGTCTACGGTTGTGCAGCCTTGCAGGGAGCAGAGGGGAGCAATCAAGGTAGTTTCTATAGAAACCCAACTCTTTTTCTATGGAAGAGCTCCTGGCTGTGTCGCTGTACAAAGAGGTGTGAACACTGTGACGTTGTCTCAGCCGTGGCCAGGCTGCAGCCTTGGACTTGCTGGTGCCTCGTATCCAAATCCTGCTTAGCCTTTGCCAGATGGACAGCTGGTTGGAACCTGGTGGTGGTCCCCTGCTTTCTGGAGATAATGGAATAATTTTGGCTCAAATGAGCCTTTGGAAGCCTCTAGCCCAATCTCCTGCTCAAAAAGTAGGGCAAACCTCAAAATTAGGTCAGATTTACGTAGTCAAGAATGGATTCCTCATCCTTGGTGACACTCAGAAAACTCTCTCAGTGCTTAAACATTGTGTGGATTTTTCCTCTTTATCCTGTGTTTCCTTTGCTACAATTTATAGCTATTACCTCTTGAACTTATGCTGGCACCTCCAGGAAGTGTCTCTCTCCTCCATAACTACCTCTTAGACGTAAAAACAGCAACTGGCTCCCTGCTCAGTCTTGTCTCTGGGAGGAGCAAACTCAGCTCCCTCACCTTGCACATATCTCCCTGTATGGGATCCTGCCCTATAGGATGAAGCTCCACTGAACTTGCAAAAGTTTTTTTCTCTTACTAAGGATATCAAGGCTGGGCAGAGTACTCCAGATTTGGACTCAGAAGTGCTGAATAGAGGGCAAATAATCCCTTTCCTTGACCAGGAGGGAATGATCTTTATAACACATGGGAGTACGCAGCTAGTCCCCACTGCTGAAGGGAAGTTGCACTGCTGAATCCCAATCACCTGGCCCACCAAAGATGATTTATATTTTCTAATATAAAGCTTATCTCTAGCTAGATTTGTCCCTGGCCTGTACACATCATGAGTTTGTTGCTGCTGCTGCTGCAATTTATGTAGTTCCTGTTGATGTATTCTTCAAGCTTGCTGAAGCACCTCAATGGCATCTCTTTCCTCTTTCTTATAAGCCATCTTTCTAGATCTTCTTCTACTGTAGACCAACCAGACTTGCATGCTGATCCCAATACATGAGATGCTTAGAAACACAGACGTATTGAAGGAAATGAAGGATATTCTCCTCGTTGCGGCGTGTAAAGAGAATTGAGACCAAAGTCAGGCCTTGGCTGAGGGTAAGACATGAGATGAGCACCGAGTGCTGGTCGTGCCGACTCGCAGGGCCTGCAAACACCAACAGCAGAACCTGGCCAAGCAGCAGAGCTTTAGCAGGGTAAAGGGCAGGCAAACAAACAGATCCACTCGTCTGGGAGCGTGCGGAGCGCGGAGGCAGCTGGGTGACTGCCAAGAGCAGTTTAAAAACAGATGTGAGACCCAAAAAAATGTAAAGTGAAAAGTGAAACTTCACTTGAACTGGAATGCAAATACCAGAATAATTAACCAGCCATATAATGATTTGGAATAAGGCACTTGCAACTTTGGTTGCAGCACAGCACGACTGAGTAAACCCATATATGTAGGTGAGTTCTGTTCCTTTTGAAGAAAATGAGAAGGAGAAGGGGTGAAGGAAACCAGAAGCTTTGCTTAGCAGAGCTTGTTTCAGAACTACACCTCCATGCATTTGCAAACATGCAAGAAAATGCTTCCTGAAACACAATTTCACTAAAGAAACCTGCCATAAATGTGGGAATTGGCCTAAAAGATTCTTTTTGACTCTATTCCCAAAAGTAAGAAAGGAAACAAGACATCTGGCACTGTTTAGAAAACTATGTGATCTGAGGTATGCTTTCCCCAGGTCAATATGTACCATCTTGCTGTGCGTTAGGAAGGGAAATACTGAAGCACACTTCTCCAACATGAACTTTTTAAGATGCTTTTGATTTTCAGGATCAGTATTTTGCCTGACGTAGCGGAGGAAACGCCAAAGCAACTTTGGAAACAGTTTTTGCAAATCATCCTATTTCACAAACCTGTGCCATGCACTTTTCTTTCCCAGAAGTAAACAGATGTCTTTTTCCAAACCTATTACAAATGGCTTCTAATATATATTGAGAGTAAAACACATTATATTGAAAAACTGCTGTTTATATGTAGATAAATAAGGATAACACCCTTAAACAGTTCTATAACTAAAGAATATGACCTTGTAACTTTAATATTCCACCTTATCCAGGAGCTACTACTTTCCTTTTTGTGACACCCCAAATCTGTAGAACTGCAAAGTTCCTAGCAGGTGGTCCATGGCCAAACGCTGCTAAAGAGAAGCTGTAATAACAAATGTTCAATACGGTGCCAAAATGCTTTCTCATGGGGCTCCATCATCTTAAGAGTTTGATTCTCTAGTGCCGCTTTTGCTGTTCCTAAGCTGGAAATGAGATTTGCTGGGAATTCATCTTGTTTATTCAGTGGCCAAGCTGGGGTCCTGGGGGAGCTGGAGCTGCTGCTGTGGTTGAAGGGCAGTTACCCCGTTGTGCTGGGGCAGATCCAGCTGCCCCGATGACGGCAGCAGACACTGGGGTAACTGCTCTCAGTGTGTGCTCTAACCCGCAGGACACACGTTCCTTTAACAAAATCAATGGATTATCCCTGGATTCCCAGCAAAGCTTCCCCCAAACCTGCAAGACCTGCTTCTTTTCAGGCCTTTCCATGGTATGGAAGGCAAAACAAGGCAGTTTTGCCCCATCTTTTTGGAAAGCCCCCCAAGGATGAGGCTCGGTAGCTGGTGCAGCGGGAGCCGAGCCCGGCGCTGCCGCCGCCCGGTCCCGCCCCCGGTGCCACCGACACCGGGCGGCTCCGGTACCGCCGAGTCACCGGGAGGGGGGGCCGGGCCGCGTGGGGGCCGGGGCCGTCCCCTCCCCGCCTGGGGGAAGCAGCCGCCGCCGCCCGCGCTCCCGCCGCCCCCCGGCCACCTACCCGAGCGGCGGCCGCTCCGTCAGCCGCTAAGCGCAGACCATGGCGGCCCGGGCGCCTCGCCGCGCCTCGCC
>JAUBOD010000707.1:2497857-2520224 GCA_032353885.1 Nothura maculosa | reverse complement strand
TCTTAGATGGACATGCTCTCCTATGGTGTATATGTGAGGCTAATCTTAAGTCTTTTCTCCAAAGTTTGAGTGTTTTGTTTTGGTTTTTGTTTTGTTTTTAAGGATGTGGTTAATTTAATGAAACAAAAGGATGGTACTAGATTTGCTTACATGTTTACTTTTCTTTCTTACTCCAGGTAAGAGCTCAGCTGGTGCAGCAGCAGCAGGCAGCAGCAGTGCAAGCAGCTCAGGCCCAAGCTGCTCAGATGGGAGCTGCGGGACAGGTAAGGGCCCTGGAGCCAGTATCACTAGTGCAGCCCTGTAGTAAGTGCATGCTAAGGAGAGCATGGAGCTGGGGTTCTGGTGGCTTTCTGGTGAGGAGTCTGACCCTGGTCATCCCTTTTATCAAGGGGATATAGGTTTTATGCCGTTTCTCCTTTGCCTGGAGTCAGAGGCAGGATTTCACTGACAACCTCTCTGCATGTTCTCTACCCCAAGTAGCTAAGATTGTTGCCTGTAGTGGCATAGGAGTGTAATCAGTAAGATGGCCTACTATGGTCATGCTACAAGTTTGACTGATGGTTCCTGGAGTTTATTACCTCTCCTCTTGTTATACTTTTAAACTACTGTTCTGTTGTGTGAACTGATTCTGTACTGTGCCTGCTAGTCTTAGCTCCTGTATGGTATACCTTTCATCTCCCCTTATCAAGCATAAAGTTGTGTAGATAATGAAATCTCTCTGTACTTCCCCTTCATTCCTTTCATCTTTCATTCCTTTTCTTTTTCTGAGTGAACTGGGTCGTGGATATAGATTGCCCTTGTTGTGAATGTGAATTGTCAAGGAAAGTAAATGACATGTATCACAAACACAGAGTTACAGTAAAAAAAAAAAAAAAAAAAAAAAGTGCTGGATGAAAGCTTACTGCAAACGCAGTTTTCTTTACCTACAATACACTTGTAGCCCTGGTGATTGTTCTTTGATCTATATCTGTTGTGAAGGAGATCTGGGGAAAAGTTAGTGTTTGTTTGACCTGAATCCCTCATCCTATTTTCTGCAAGGATGTAGAAGTCTTTGGTTTATCTCTATAGTGCTTCAGGTTGAGGTATTTTCCAGACATGGGTAAGTACAATTATTGTCACTTTGTAGATGAAGAGACTCAGGAAGAGAGATATAATGAGGCTGAGTAGGATTGATGTAGAACTGAGTCTCTACCCTGAGATACTCCACATACTGCACGATTTTCCCCTCAGTAGAGTCTAGATTCAGTAAGACCCTTTGATAGCAGAGTCTTATTGAACGAGAGCAAATGATAACACCTGGTTCCAGACTTATGTCAGGAATAGTGTCTTGTACCCTCTCAACTTTATATGGCCCACATCCTCACTGGTGGGTGAGCTCATTTTCTGTATTAATCCTTTTACTTATGTGGACATAGCAAGAATGCTAAAGCTGAGCAGTGGTAAGTAGAGTTCATACAGTAGCAATACAGATATCACTTTCTACAGTTGAAATGTGAATTAAAATGATGTAATGAATAATTTTCCCTTGGGACCTGCAGGGACTTAGTGTGACTAAAAGGATCCTGGGTTTTTGGGTTTTTTTCTCTTCTACTAATTTAATATTGTTTTTTTCAACTCCTAGCAGATGGATAGTATTTACATACAGGCAACTTAATTCTTGTCCTGCTTAGTGATTTCACATACTGGTGGCTTAATACCACAGAGCATTTGAAAAGTTTCTGGTGAAACAATGGCTGATTGTCACCTAGTTTTGCATTGCAGCTTTAAGTCGTGCCTACTGAACTCAGGGATTGCTCCTTGTCTATCATAAATGGAATTTTCTAAACTGCCTCAATGAGGTTATTCCATGTTTTTTTTCATGCTGTTACAATGCAAGTCTACTAAAATTCACTTAATGCTGCTAAGTCCAATAATTAAACTGGTTTCTTATACTTCAACAATTTTCTGTTTAGTTTTAAGGTCATAGGTCTGTAGAATATTCTAATGCAGCTTTTAATCTTCAGAGCATGGTTGGATTGTTTTTGATTTTTATAAGTTTTTTTGGTAACCAGATTCTATTCCTGTCTATAGTCTATTTTCCGCTGTCACTAGAATTAATAAATCTATCTTGATTTCTCTTTAGTTCTGGGAAACTCGTATTTTAAGCAAACCCTGTCCCTGTATTTGCTTGTTACAGCTGAGCTTGGTCTCTGTGGGCTTTCAAGGTGGGGATATGTGTTGATATGCCTGCCTTTTTCCTTTTTCTTGAAGCTTCTGTTCAGCATTTCTAGGTAAAAACACAATTAATTCTAAGGTCAAACCTGGATCCACATGAGTTTGAAGTTCTTCTCTGAAGTTGTCCTAAATGACACTGTCCAGGTGAATGTTATGCTGCTTGGGTATCTACTCCTTAAGAGCATTAACACACAAGTAAAGCAGATAAATAAGCAAAGCAGTGTCGTAGTGACCATAGAGTGCTGCAGAAGTGCGGGGAGCACCAAGAGAAAACCTGTAATCAACTGGATTTAAGGATGAACAAAGCTTAAAGCCTCATTCTGCCGCAACTTATTGCACCAAGTACAGATTAGCTGTTGCTCTTTGAAAATCAGACATGATCTGTCTTTAATGGGGCAATAGATTTAAAGAATTCTGAATTCTTGGATTTTAGAGGGAAGAAAATTATGGGCTCACAGTTCTGGTTGCTATATGTATGTGTAATTTTTTAATCAAATAATCAAGTTTGTATCTTATTGTGAAGAAAGACTTTTCCTTTCTCTTTCTCTGCTTGCTGTCTGTTCTTTGAGTCAAATTCTCATTTCTTTAAATTGATTTATCTCAATTTCAGTTATGAAGGTTTTACCTTCTGTTTTAACTTATTTTTGAGAAGTCCATGAACACTTCTGGTTGACTGCTGATTCTAGACTATCTGTCAAGAAGAACTTTCACAGACATGTTCCTTCCCATAAAACATACGATCTTTGGAACCCTCTTTCCTTACTCCTTTATCAAAAAGTCACAGGTTTTGTAACTGTAAGCACTAGCTTTTGAAAAGCTGGAAGAATGGACGAAAAAATAGATTCCTTTTGCTGAGAGCTGGTTTCCCTTTAAATATACATGTCATTTCCAAAGCACATTTATTTCAAAATACAAAAGCAAAATCAAAATTGTGCATGCCCACGCGACCAACAATCCACAGTACAACAAACAGCTGAAAGCCCTTGAATCAGAGCTTGTCCTGCTGGGGCTCCGTGGTTTGCCAGACACTTACAGTGTGAATGACTTCCAACTTCCTTGACCTCCGAGGAAATTATCAAAATCTGCACATTTTGGTGGTGTGGCACGAGAAACAGGAGCGAGATGGGACACGTGGGTCCCCATAACATCCCTTGGTTTTCATGCACTCCAAAGATCCGTGTGCATTCACGAGGGTCTCTGATGGGGTGATTGTGCCTGGAAGGATGATTTTGCCACCATTTTTTTTTATTATTATTACTATTATATTTTTTTTGTTAGGGTTGTGTTGCTTCACCAGCTCTCATGTTGATACTGTAGCTCTTCACTGCACCTTGTAGCCGCCACCTGTGCTTTGTGCCAGTGCCTGGGTTGTTGCGTTTGCCTGTGGTGGCTGTTGCATGCTGTGTGTGCACATGTGCATGTGTGTGTGATGTCCCAAGCTCTCATTTGCTTCCTTTTTTGAAATCCTGTCTCTGACCATCCCTCTCTGCCAGGATGGCAAGGGACTGCATCGCTCTGATGTTGTGAACTAACAGCTGTGCTCAATTGGACGCTCTTTTCTTTATCAGTTATTACTTTCCTTTTCGGTCTTGCTCTGTTGTATTTAATTTTATTTATTTTTAACAATCGTAAGCACATGCATTTTCTTGACTCTGTAGAGATGTGTTGCTGGCTGCTTCAGTCCATTTACACAGTACAAAGCAAGAGTACCCCAAACCCTTCCCTGAAAAGAGATTTCCTTTAACTCCTAAAATAACTGTTAGGGTAGTTAGAACCTGCCAATTTCCTTGGTAATTTTAAACGGGGGGGTGGGAAATGGCCTAGAAGACTTTATTGCAGAATTATAAAGTACCAAGTAGGTTTTACCGATAGGATAACTGCCAAAATGTCATGAATCCTGCCTCAAAACATGCCAAACTTCCTGTAAATTTATATTACGCTTTGATTTGTAGCGTATCTGGTGTAATACTTAATTTTAAGTACTGTGAGAGTAAGCAGATATATCTAAATATTTAATTCTTTAAGAAGATGCAGATCAAAGGTGCTGAAAGGCACTTCTAGATACTGTAGAATAGCAGAGCCCGAGTACTGTTAAAGCATGAACCCATTTCAACAATAACTGTCAGCATCTGTCCAAATGATGATTGTACTTCTGTAACTCCTCAGTCATTACAGTTGTAGAATCAAATAGTGCATGAGTAAATTTGAGGCTATAAAGTCAGAACAGAAAAATTTCAGACAGTTTAGTAAAAGAAGAATAGATATTTGACAAGGATAACAGATATTACAGGGATATATTTGACCCATTTGTAGACTGCAAAAGGAAGGAAATTGGGTTTTTGTTTTATTTTTTGTCCAAACTCAGAAGTCCTTTCTGTTGTAGTGATGGAATCTCCATCTGTGGAGTTGTTGCAGTCAGACGTCAGGTTGCTCTAAAATTCTGCTCACTGGTGTGGGACTCATTGGAGCACTGGTAGTGGCAGTGCTGTTGAACTGTCTGCCAAGTTATTTCAAATGGTCTATGCAAATATTGCCAAATCCTTTGAGTACACAGTGAGGGAAGGCTTCAAAGAAGAATATAGGGCATTAAGTAGGAGGCTCCTTATATGGAGCATTTGTGACAGCAATCTTAAAGCACTTCTAAGAATTCTAGAAATACCAAATGTACAAAATCTAGAATTGGGAAAATGTCAGGCAAAATTTTAGGAATAATTCAGGAAAATGACAGCGCTGTTTGCCCTTGACCCGCAAGTCTGTATCTAAATCTCACCCCTCAAGATATCTAGAACTCCTTAGACACTCTCTGTAGGTGAACAGAAAGCAAATAAGCAGGAGGCTGAGTTGTAAGCGAGCATGTAAGTGACCATCTAGAGACAGGCTCACTAACCTTCCCGCTGTGCTCCCCCTCACCCTAATCCCTGGAGGTTGCATGTGCTTTTCATCCTGCCAGTGCACTGCATTTCTTGTTTTGCGATTACTTTTGTCTGTTGTCCCTCTGTCCTCAAAGATGATCACCGCACCTATGGCCCGAGGTGGGATGCAAATAAGACCACGGTTCCCGCCTACCACCGCTGTGTCTGCCACGCCGCCAAGCTCCATTCCTATGGGCGGACAGCAAATGCCACAGGTATTTACTGAGTCGAAGCGCACGTTGGGGCAGGAATTGCACCGAGCAGTCAATACGTGGTTGTGTAGCCCTTGCTTTCAAGTTGAAGTGCACTTCATCCAACACCTGGCTTGCTGCAGTTGCTCAGATTGTTGCACGGTTTATTTTTTTTGCCATGGACTTGTCTCTCCGTTTTCTTAAAGAGCAGTTTTTCTGAGTGCTTGGGATATCAAGTAATTTCTCAAGTGGCACAGATCTTGGTATTTTAACACGACACTTCCACATTCATACTTGATTCAGGTCTTAAATGAGTACAATTTGCTGGTCTCCAATTAATCTCTGTCCATACTCTGCAACCAGTGCACATGTAGGAGAGTCTCCAGAAGTGTTGCAAGTCAGGACTGCAATGCACTGCCTGAGAGGTATCTGAGGCCTTATATATCATTATATTATATATAAATATATCTCATATATATCACAGAGTGCTTATACTCTGTGTAGGTGCTTCTTTTGTGAATAATAAACTTGACTCATTTGAGTTTGTGTAGCTTTTGGGCACATAATCAACAAATATGGAGCTTTTCTCTGCTCTTCCTCCCTTTGAAGGAGGAGCTGCCGCAAGGACTCCAGTTGCACCTGCATCAATGAAGAACCATGGGTCAGGCTGTCAGTGCCCTGTCCTGTGGCTGGTGATGATGCTTTAGATATTAGAGTATCATCTCTGCATCTGCAGATCAGGACCTGCCCTGCTGCTGCCCCAAGCTGGGGTTCCACAACCAAAATGCATCATTTGCGGGGAGCAGAGATGGACAGAACTGGAAGGAAGCAGAATTCAATTCTCACCAGTTAGCCACAGAACTAAGCACTGCTCTGCTCTGCAGTAGTTCATAGGACACATTGGACTGGACTCAGTCCAGTGTAACTGGTGCTGATTTAAATATGTTTCAAGTTAGGGTGGCTAAATGGAACTTAACTGCATTTTTCTGTCTAGTATTTACAGACCTTGTATCCTGTTCTTCTGAACAGTAGCTTCCAGATTTGATACATGATAGATGTGGGTTTTGTTCTTTGTATTGATGCTTTCTGTTCATGAATTTTGGGTAGGTTTCTTCATTCTTCACTCTTTTGCTTCTACTGCAAGCTTATCGGGGCTGCAGGATGTCAGAAATGCTGTTTCCTAGTGTTGCTGTTGCATCTAGGTTGTTAGGCTCAGCGCTTTCCCTATAGGGATTTTTCACAGAATCCCAGAATGGTTGAGGTGGGAAGGGACCTATAGAGATCATCTAGTCCGACCTTCCTGCTTCAGCAGGGACACTCAGAGCACGGGACACAGGGCGGCATCCAGGTGGGTTTGGAAGATCCCCAGAGAAGGAGACTCCACAGCCTCCCTGGGCAGCCTGTGCCAGGGCTCTGGCACCCTCACACACAAGAACTTCTTCGTCACGTGGAGATGGAACTTGCTGTGTTTCAGTTCACACCCATATACCACGTTATTAATGTATATACAGTGACCAGGAAGATTCTGCAGATCTAGACAAACTCAGCCATGGTTGTTCCTAAGATAGATAGTTGTTTAAATGTTAACTGGAATAAAACCCAGCCATAGCTGTTTATGCAGTCAAGGGAGAATTTACATTGAGCTTTACTTGCTACAACAATTTATATGCACTGAGACAGTCCTCCTCTGATAGCAATTTAAGTATTAGATTAATTTATATGTAAATAAGGGAGTCATATCAGGAGACCTGTTGTTTGATTTAGGTTTTTTTTTTTTCCCCCCTCTCTTTTTAAGATCTTTTCTCAGCTCTGTGACTGAATAGCTCTCAAACCTGAACAGAAAACTGTGAATCTTAGCTGCATTTCTTGAATAGCTAGGAAGAAAAAGGCAATGAGCATATTAGGATTGGCTCGACACACTTCACTCAGGAATTTGGAAGCATTATCATTTTACTAAAGCAAAAACCAATGCACAGATCCTCATCCTTGTCCTGAATTCCTGTTGGGGAACTTCCCAAGTGCTCTGTAAACATGCACAGTCTGCTGTAGCCTGGACTTGCAGCTTGCAGTTATGCATCATTCATGCAGCAATCTCCAGCAAATGAAATATAGAAAAAAAAGCAAACTGAACTAAATACTAAAAGAAAGCAAAGGATAGTGGCCTGACTGGGAATGTAGAAACCTTTGTCTGACCTTATTTGAAGCTCTGTAGAGTTTTCACTGTCTTGCAAAGCAGCATAATGGTGAACTTTAAACCCAGTTTGCAACAGAGTAGGCTGGGACTACTCTTACTGGCCTAACGTTAAAGCTGTGCATATGGTGTAAATGCTTTCTGGAGTTTTCTTATAGATTAAAAGTGTTTCTACTCTTACCCATTGTAATCCATGACTTCCTTGTTGCAGTTTCCTTTTCCTTGCTATTAGTTTCTGCTTATTTTCCCTGGAAAAACAATCCCTAGCTCTATCTGAATACTGTTCTTTGCCTGGGACTTGGCAAAGTGGAGGTAGGTCTCATAGCTAAGTTCATCTTGCAGCATGGTGTGCTCTAAGCACTAAGAGTAGCTTTGGTTTAATGGGGGTTAAAAGCTAGGAGTAGTTTAGTAGGTTGGTTTAGTGGGTGTTATTGAGTGCAAGCTTTGTTACGCAAGCTGATGTATCTTTTGGGTAAGAATTTGTCATATTAGGTCACAGCAGAAGTGCAGAGTAACTTCGTGTCAAACGGACTGCAGTAGCTGCCTGTGAACATGCTATTAGGTGCAGAAAACCTCATCCTGCAGTGAAAATGTTAGAAATCATATTACTTTGTATATTCAAAATAAATTACATGCAAATGGTTGGTAACCATGTGTCCCAAAATACAAGAACCTTGTGTTTTCAGAAGTAATTTTGTGTAACCAAGCTGAAACACTTAAAGGTGAATGACTTCTTCCAAAAAGTGTTGAACCACTTAAAAGTGACCTTAGTTTGACTTGAGGAAAATGGGTTCAGCAGCTGTGTGGGCAAGTTCTGAATCACGGGCTGTTTGGCAGAACGTTAAATAGAATTGGAAGAAATTGGGGAGTGCTTTTGGGGACTTTTTTGTAGCTTCCTCACAACCAGTACTGGGATATGGGGTTCTGTGGGAGGGACTGTGCTTTTCAGTTCAAAAATGCCTTTTCAGCTGATTCAGCTGATAGCAAGTTGGTTCTTTAACAGCCTATGGGAAGTGGCAAGCACAGTCTCAGTATATGCTGAGAAAAAAGAAGATAAAATATCTGGTTTAAAATATAATTTTGGGCTCACTGCTCTAGATAATATCTTTGCACAGGAGAGGTTATGAAGGTAGTGCAGTTATTCGGGCTGAAAATGAGATTGTGGTATGTAAGGCTGCGTTTGGCTTCTAAACTGCTTTAGTAGGTGCTAAACTAATCTGAGTAGTCTTCCATTTGCAGCAAATTGGGGATTTGCACCTATTATATATTTCTTCTATTTATATACATATGCATATACATATATGTATATGCGTATACCTTTTATTTGGAAGGTAGATGTGTGTGACTTTCTGCATAGCTATAATGTGGTATTCCAAGCAAACCATGTCCTGTCCTTCTCATGTGCACGTGGAATAACAGAACATACAATAGTTCCTTTTCAGTATGCTAAATATCCTGTCCTCTGGAGACAGTTGGGTAGGTTAGGGGTGTATGGGTGAAGGCAACGCAAATTGCAATACCTGTGAAACGTTTGGGGCTTGGGAATTTACCTTTGCTCAAAAATGGCTTGGAACAGTGGAAATATTGTTAATAATTCCAAGAAATGCTAACAGTTTGCTTATCAAATGAAAGTGTGGGTAACTGAGTCACTATACGTGGCCTTTGCAGGCTAACTCAACTCAGCCTAGGTTTGTACTTAGGTGTTTGTGGTCTTTATCATGAGGACTCTGCATGTGCCTTAGAAATGAACATGCTCAAGTAGTATCTGCACTACTATGCCACACTTTGGGCTGTAATAATGTTTTCTTTTTGGTTGGTTCATTTTTAATCAACAAAGGTGGAAAATGTTCCTTCTGTGAAATGTGACCACTTATAAACCTTACCTTACGCATATCTGGCACTTGATAGCATGCAGAACAAACCTGCTTGTCCTCGGGATTTGCTGCTGTTTCTAGACATTCCCTGATGCATCTTTTTGTCCTTTAGGCATATCTCATTATCCTTCAAAGCTGAGAAAGCAGCTTCACGTTTTTCCACCTTTTCCAACACTGAATACATGAACAACTTTTTGGAGGTCAGGTTTATTCCCCACTTCATTTCCCATCCCTCCCACAAAACCATTTTGAAAGTTAGTCTGACAGATCTTTGAAGACAGTCATCAAAATGTCAAAATAAGGCTTTTTTTTTCTTTGTTATTCTGCAGCTGGAACGGTCTTTTCTGCATAAAGTACAGGTTTTTTGGATGTCACTTGTGATATTTTAATTGCAGCATGTTCGTTTAGGAAAGGAAAAGAACTTGTAGAGTTGAACAAGTTATGTGCAATCTTTTTATTTCTAGAAAAGTTATTGTGAAATATAGCCCTGGGAGCTTCAAAAAGAGATGCAGATTGTTTCATTATGGAGGAAAACATGAAACTAACACTTCTATTTCTTGTAGGCCTGAGGATATCCTTCTCTCCATAGGTAAAGCCCTTTAGTTAGGTTCCCACCGTGTGCTGCCCTTCGGTTGCTGTTGTTGATCTTGGTGTGTTTTTTTCACGTTTCAGGTCAGCCAGAACAACATTACCATGATGTCCTCCCCATCTCCTGTCCAGCAAGCTCAGACACCCCAGTCGATGCCTCCTCCACCACAGCCGCAGCCATCGCCCCAGCCGGGCCAGCCAACCTCCCAGCCAAACTCAAACGTCAGGTGAGCTGCACTCCAACTTTGGAGGAGCTTTGTCAATACTGGAACACTGAGAAACGCCCAACAGAACTTCATCTGTTTTCATGGAAGTGCATGAGTTTTGCCATAAACTTTATTCTGAAAACAACTTGGATTGTGCTGAATACTCTTTGAAAATTCCCCTTTGAATAAGAAATTCTCACAAAGAAATCCTCACAAAGTTACATTGGTAGAGTTAGTGTTACTGTAATGCTTATTAAAGCATATCTGCTCACAGGCTGATCATGCTTCATTGTTGGACTCTGGCAAGTCTGACTTTATTTTTATTTTTCCAGCTCTGGCCCTGCTCCATCACCTAGCAGTTTTCTCCCCAGTCCATCTCCACAACCATCCCAGAGTCCAGCAGCTGCACGAACACCTCAGAACTTTAGCGTCCCATCCCCAGGTCCATTAAACACTCCAGGTAAATCATCTGAGAACTATTGGCACTTTGAATTAGTGCATGTTTTACTGCCTCTAATAGTTCCCAGGAAACCTGTCACTGTTTGGTGTTCAAGCAGTGGATCTGCTGCACGTGCCATGTGCTCAACGGCATGGATCTCAATCAGCTTGACCCAAATTTCTCATTGCTGAATTATGTCATTTTTGTTGTTTTTGTTCTTACTTCTTCACTACTTTGAAAGAAAGAATGATGCTTCTGTTAATTGAGCAAGGTAACAGAGACTTAGTGATTAATTAATTCCATGCAGAAGGGAACCCTTAGCAACAGCCTGCAATTGTAGAGGATCTAATGACTTGATGACAGACAGGCTGCCTGCCACCATAGGTAGTGTTCAGCCCTGCTCCAGAACACCTTCCCAGATGCACTTGTGCTCTTATCTCTCTGAGCTGCAATAAGTGCATACAGATATTGTGAACAGAAGTATCATCACACTGGCTCCCTATCATACCTCAGTGGTTTATGTTGTGCAGTTTGGAAAGCAGTGGATTAAAGAAAAATGCACCAGTTCAGTGTGTTGATTTAGTGCATAAGGCATCAGAATGAAGGCAAAATGAGGACCTAGGGTATGGATGTATAAACCTTTGGATCTTTTCAGACAAAACTGGCATTAAATGGGCATTGTGATTATGTCCATAAAACATTTGACTTCTGTGCAAAGGTTAGAAGGTTGAACAAGTATCTGTAAAGAGTATCTGGTGGTGGATCTCATATTTCAGGATCTGGATTCTGAAATATGACAATAATATTCTGCCACGTAACTGTCATCTGTGTTTTGTGCAATCTTGACTTCTTGCCAGGAAATCCAAATTCTGTCATGAGTCCAGCCAGCTCGAGTCAGTCAGAGGAGCAACAGTATCTGGAGAAACTCAAGCAGCTATCGAAATACATTGAGCCACTGCGGAGGATGATCAATAAGATAGACAAAAATGAAGGTGAGGTCTCCTATACTTAGTCATGTGTCTCTATTGAGCTTGGTGGAAGAAGCACTGTGCTACCTGTTTCTGATGGTTTCTCTTCCAGGAATTAAAAATTAAATTATATTTAATTGCTGTAATTTTTCCTTTCCCAAGGGTAATAAAGATTTTCTTACTATGAAAAGTCTTAAATTTCTGAAAGTTTCCCTTTTGATCTTTTTGAGATACCTTCTCATAGAGTTTACACACTTGTTGTACTTATGGTAAGATGAAAAGAAACTTTCACCCTCACTATTTTGTTTGTGTTGGCTCATATTTTCACCTTTATCCAGTATTTCTGTGAAAATGTCTGCAAGGCTGGAAGCTGATCCTATAGACAGTGTATCTTGTTTGTCTGATATTTCAGATAGGAAGAAGGACCTGAGTAAAATGAAGAGCCTTTTAGATATCCTGACTGATCCTTCAAAACGGTAAATCTTTTTCTTTTTGGCTGAACATCAGTCTCTCCATCTCTTATAGAAATTACCCTCGGAAACACATCACTGAAGCTGTGCAAAATGTCAAGCACTGCTGCAGGGCTTAAGACACGCCGTGGTGGGCAGGGATGCAGTGTGCAATCTCACAGCACCCTGCAGGATGCAGACATTGCATTTCCTACATGATGGGAACCTGGCTCTTACTATCTCTTGGTGTCTCTTTCCTCTGGAACTTCACATTATTTTGTAATAGATTTCTTTTTGTATTCAGTTCTTAATACTAACATTCAAATTCTCATTTAAAATAGCAACTGATAAAGTTTCTCAGGGACTACATTAATATTTCAGAAGCATTTTCAAATTTGACCTTTTGTATGCTACAATGTGATCCATTCCGAGATGCTAGATTTCTGAAGCAATCTGAGCTATGCTGGAATTGAAGCTGTGTGGCTTCTCACAGCAGAAATTTTGGAGTGGAAGGGACCTTTTTGTGGTGATGAAATTTTACCTCTTCTGCAGATGCCCTCTGAAGACACTACAGAAATGTGAAATTGCTTTAGAGAAGCTCAAGAACGATATGGCTGTGGTAAGTAATGCTTTGCATTAGTAGTAAATAAGTACTTAATTCCAGAAAATCCTGTGATTTGGCAAAATAATTGTTTGCGTTCCTTGTTGCTCGCGCTGTTATGGCTTGAAATAAGAGAGACAGAATAAGAGAGCAGTAAAAACGTGCAGGCATTTCCCTCGTTATGAATACCTCTCCTTGCGTACATCTTTTAACTGAATTTTCAAATTCTTGTCCTTTGTAGAAGCACTCTTGGGAATTCCTTTCTATGAATATTTGCATCTGATTTGGGGATAACTTCCTAAAACTCTTTTTCTTATGTTATGTGCACAGTTTTGACATTCTTGTACATTTTATACCTGGGAAGTCTACCCTTAAAAAGAAATAAAAGTGCAAAATCAATGGTAGAGATCTTTGTGCTGATTAAAACACGAGTTTCCTGTGTTTCAGCCGACTCCCCCGCCTCCCCCCGTGCCCCCCACCAAGCAGCAGTACCTGTGTCAGCCGCTCCTGGACGCCGTCCTGGCCAACATCCGCTCGCCCGTCTTCAACCATTCCCTCTACCGCACCTTCATGCCCGCTATGACCGCGATCCACGGCCCGCCCATCACGTATGTGTCCCTGCCCTCTGTTAAGTGCTCGTTCTTGGAGGAAAAGTTACTCGTTTATTCAAATTGTTGAAAGATAGGATGGGTTTATAGAGGTGTGAGTTGACCTGTTTCACATACCAAATACTTGGAAATTGTGGCCTTGGCTTCAGGTTTTTACCTAGTCTGTTTGTGGGCTGTATTTTGCTCAGGGCCCCTGTTGTTTCACCTCGAAAGCGGAAATATGAAGAAGATGAAAGACAGACCATACCAAATGTCTTACAAGGGGAAGTTGCAAGGTTAAACCCCAAGTTCCTGGTGAACCTGGACCCCTCCCATTGCAGTAACAACGGCACAGTTCATCTCATATGCAAGCTAGGTAAGCAAGGGAAACTAAAGGAAGGTATTAAAGGAAGGTAAGGAAGAGAAACTAAAGGAAGTATTGAATTTGATTCTAGTTTGTTAGCAGTCTTGAGGCTTTGAATTTGATTCTGGTTTGTGAGCAGTCTTGAGGCTTGTCAGTAACAACCAGGACAAAGAGAA
This sequence comes from Nothura maculosa, assembly GCA_032353885.1. Taxonomy (NCBI): domain Eukaryota; kingdom Metazoa; phylum Chordata; class Aves; order Tinamiformes; family Tinamidae; genus Nothura; species Nothura maculosa. Next base: position 2,506,464 of record JAUBOD010000707.1, on the reverse strand, counting down.
ATGGCTCGTTAATTTTAGGAAAGATTATTTGAATTTGTAATAATGGTTACTGATGACAGTGAATATTGGAAAAGGGATTTAGATTTCTTCTTGTCTCAGCTGAACAACCAGAAATTTTTATAGACTGAGCATGTTTTACACTTGGATTCAAATGAGGGGGAAAATATACATATGTGTGTGTGAGAGAAATATAGACTGTTCTCGTCCTGAATATGAGTACAAAAGGAACTTAATTTTCACAAATGAGATACCCGCCTTACTGAAGTTCATTTGATGAAATGAGGGGATTAACAGGGATGGAGCTGTGTTTGCCTTCCAAGCAGTAAAGAGTATTTTTAAAGTGAGCAATGAGATTAAATTCCAGTAAGAATGGAATTCAGTCTCGTATAGACTTAGTAAAAAGAAAAAAAAATAAAAACAAACTCTCTACTTAAAGATTTGCTTCATCTAATGAGAAGTATTTTCATATTCTAGATGACAAGAATCTTCCGAATGTTCCACCGCTACAGCTCAGCGTTCCAGCGGACTACCCAGATCAGAGCCCTCTGTGGATAAAAAACCCAAGACAATATGGTATGAGGATGCTAGTGTGCTAGTTTGGGGCATGTGTTATGTGCTGGTGGGCAAGGTGATGGAAAGATATTACTCATCTTTTTTATTTTATTTTTTTAATATATCTAAGTTATATGACAACTATTTATCTGTTATTTTCCAGCAGCCAATCCCTTTTTGCAGTCAGTGTATCGGTACATGACTTCAAAACTCTTGCAGCTTCCAGACAAGCATTCAGTCACTGCACTCTTAAACACCTGGGCACAGAGCATTCGTCAAGCCTGCCTTTCTGCTGCATAACATCTCGCTTCCCAAACCATGAAGAAAGAAATAGGGGCTCGACAGCTGCCTCTTCCACATGTGACTGGCAAAACACAGGCATTTTGGGGAGGGGACTTCAGAAGAAAGAAGCCTTATATTATTTTGTTTCTAGATGTCAGGTTCAGAAGAGAACCTGGTGTTAGATTTAGCTTTCATGTTTTTTATCTTCTGCCTCTGTGGACTCTTGCCAGCATTTTCAGATATACAAATATGTATATATGGTTCTTGAGACTGTATTAGGAGGAGCTTTTATTGTCTTCTTAGAGAAGAAATTATTTGTGGACTTCCGTCAGGGAGTCTGACTGGTATAAGAGGGAGCAGGGGGAGAACGTCCTAATTTGCTTCAAAGTTTGCCCAGTGCCAGTATTCCTTTCACACTGTATATTTTGTGACCTGGTTTTGCCCACAAATAAATTAGCTGCAGCAAGAATGTGCTCACAAACCTCCCAGTCTTTGCTTATTAACTTCCCCCAGAAACGAGTTAAATAAGGGCCTTTAAAGGACATTCTTCAAATATGTGAAGTTAAGCTGAATAATTGCATTTTGGGGGAGATTGGGTGAGGGAACCAAATGTAGGAAAACAACATATTTTATACTTCATTTTAAACACTACTTTACATAATGGTTTTTGGTTAGCATGGACCAGAAGAGCGAGCTGTTTGGGGCTGCTAACAAACATACTGACGTCCCCTATAAGCACAACGTGTGTGGGTACTGGAGGGACTCTGCCTCCCTTCCACTCCTAGCCGTTTAAAACCATGAATCAGTCCAGCAGGCTGGTAGCTACGTGTCTTTGTACAGATGTTTATGAGGGGAAGGGTTATGAGGGTTGTTTTCCGAAGCACTGACTTCCAGGGGAGTTGATGCAGGTCAGTACGTCCGTGCTCCATCTGCTTGTGTAAAATATCCCTGAACTCAACTCAGGAGTAAAACTGACAACTGTTATTTGTCCCTAGAGCAACTCGGGGCACCCAGGTTGGTCGTGAGCCGCCGTATTGGGCGCATCCAATGAAAATATTTGTCACCAGTAGCTCTCATTTCATGCACATTGTGATTATTTTATTTTCTCCATGCTTATAGGTTGGTTCTGCTGCAGGTGGATTTCAGTTTCAGGTATTTCCATGGTATCCTGCTCCATCTTCTTGTACTGTGCAGCAAACCTTGAAGAGTAGCTGGACTCTCTTACAGTAGTGTCAAGAAGTTGCTATGATCTCTGTAAATCTGTGTGGTGTCATCAGTTTTAGGACATTTCTAAATGTGGGTACTTAGTAAGCACTGACTGAGGCAGCAGAATGCTATCAGTATTTTGTATATGAACTAATGCATTACCCGTTTTTATTGTAATAAATTTATTATTATTCCTGTTCTGGATGCTAATTGTATGCTGCTTTTCCCACGTTGATTCTTAGATACCAGTTCTGTTGTTCCTTTGGATCATGGGTACTTTGGTAAGTAGAAATTCATGCGGTTTGAAGCTTAGGGCAAGAAATCATAAATGACTCTTGCACACAACACTCTTTGCTGTCCTTGTAATGATCTGGAAGACCCAGACAAGAGTTACTAATGATATCTACAAATGAAAGGTGGATTTTTAAATCAGTTCTATTACCTGATTGTCTGTGTATGGAGAATGAACCAGTGGCATCAATATAGTTTGAGTGGAGAGATGTTCACATTGCACAAGTTTTGTGTGTGGTTACTGTAGTGCACAATCAAGTCGTAAGGCAAGGTACGAGGATGGAGATGGTTGGGGTTTCTAGATACTGCCAGGCTGCCACACTGGGACACCTGGAGTATTCATTTCTTTACAGCTTGTCCAAAACAAATGTGCAGACAGATGCAAACCATCCTGTGGACATCTTTCAGGCTTTTACAAGGTATCCTCTAATGCCTTTTGGAGAGCTGACTTTGCACTATGTTTAAATTTCAAGCAATGCAGTGAGATGTTGCAGTAAGAGGATGTGTGGCAGGGAGACATCTTAGCACACAGAGCAGTATCTCATTTGGGACAAGATCATGAGAACTGTTAGGTGTGACAGGTAGCCCTCAGAATGTAAAATGAGTGACTGGGTGACAGCATTTCCTTTCGGATGTTTACAGATATTGCAAAATTAAAAGAAAAATAAAAACCCACCACCAACAAAACAAGCCTATTAAATCCTTGGAAAGATGCACCAAAATGGGTATAAATAGGTTTTAATGTTTGGGTGATCATATGCCAGGGCACTAAAGGTGACTTCAGAAAATGCACCTAATATGAAATATCTACATCTTAATATTTTCAGCAGAAGAGAGAAATATGTGCTTTCACAAATAAATTCTGAAACCAAAAATACATGTTTGATCCTTTACTTTCTTGAATAAATGCCAGGCAAAGTGAATTCATAATCAACTTTTACTTGGAATGATGTGGTAACAGCTGAAGAATCTATCATACATGTGTGGTTTGAACTGTCAAGGCAGTCATAAGGAAGCAGGATGAAGAATGCTGAATTAAAAGGCAGTTCGATGAAGACGGCTTCTTTGAACAGTCTGGGTTCTCTTCTGTCTCTCAACAAAACCGTTGCCCAGTGTTTGCTTCAGCGGTGGCAAAATTGCCTTTTTCCCAATAGGCACTGGAGCAGCAATCAAACTGCAGAGAGGAATGCAGAAAATCAACAGCACTGTGATTATCCAAATCCATTCTCTTTTTACCTAGGGAAGGTACAGGAATGAACCACTCTCCTATAGCTGAGTTTGGTGATTTTGTGTGCAGAACTGTCCTAAATAGAACTTGCTGTTATGTGGCTGATTAGATTTATTTGCAGAGAGAAATTCTCACAAAATTCTGGTGTTTCTAATGAAGTTTTGTTCTTGTTCCTCTGCTTTTCCAAACTTGGTGCCTGAGAAATACCATGTCTGTGTTTAAGATCTAGAATAACAGAAGAAACTTAAACAGAGGATCTAATCTTGGGTGGAGTTCTTTGGGTTTTATTTTTGTTTTGTTTTCCATTAAGTGAGACTTGTAATAGCTGCCCTCTTCTCTAAACGTGGTAATATTTATTATCTGAAATATGTTTTTGCAAACTGCAAGTTAACAGTATTGACTACTCTCTTTGGCGTGGTTATCATGCAGAATATTGGATGCTTTTATTTGAGAAAGGACATCTCTCTACATCCAGAACTACTGACTCTCATGAGAATACAATGTCTGACCTGGTTCATTTTGAGTCAGTTTTTTGTTCTTTTTTATGAGCAAAAACTGATCATAAAAGGTATGAAATGCACTAAAAAGCCAATGTAACTAGTTCTTTCATAATCATTAACAAAACTAAGTATGTATTAGCCGTCTAAATGAACTCCCTGTTGTTTCATTCTGGTAAGAGCAGGGTTATACCTCCTGAAAAGGCTTTTATTTTTCCCTCTCCATTTTTTTCACTTGTTCAGGTGAAATGCAGGTGAGATTCAGGATTTTTTGGGGAATAGTGTCACATATGGGTGGCATGTTTTAATTTAAAAGAACCCCAAGGTTGAGATGGGCTATGAGAAGCAGTATTGTTCCTGCTACTTGAGTCTTGTATATTAAACTTTGAGAAAGAGGGACTGTTAATGAATATACAGAGGCAGCCTTTGAATTGATTAGATAATTTCTCTGTGTGTATTCCTCTGAAATGGGAATTCCTCTGACTGGGAAGTAAAAGGAATTCATTTATCTGAAATGACATTTGCTGAATTTTCCAACCTTTTGAGTTTATCTTATTTTGAGATTATGCAATCCTGTTGTGAAGGAAGAGTTGGGAGACTGGGAGGAGTTGAAATTATGCAAGAAGCATTAATTTTGGGCTCCTTTTTCAGTTTGATAGCATTTTCAGACTACAAATGGAATGGATTGCTTATTACTGAACTTCTCTTATATAGCTGTAACTTTTCTTAAGTCCTTACCTTTTCCTAGGTGTATCCTTGTGCAGCACTTTGGGCAAGCGTGTGACTTCTGGATTCCTGAATAAAAACGTTTGCAGATACAGACTTTGGTTACTTGGCTAAAGAAAGCAAGCAGTGGTTGTGCTGAGCTGCTAACAATTCTGGGAACAACTTTGGAGGCACCTGAATGTGTGTGCAGGTTCCCCTGAGGGACAGGAGTCCTTCAGATGCTGTTCCCGAGCATCTGAGGTGAGTTACAGACCTGGGTAACTTGCTAAGTGGAGCCTTTTCAAGTTCAGTGCTCAGTGCGGCCAAATAGAGGCTCTCCTTAGAAACAAGAGAGCTTAGGTCATCCCTCTAAAAAAGAATTGCATTATAGCTCTGGTTTTAAAGGATCTGAGGTTCTTAATGGAAAGGAAATTGTAGACTTGATATTGCTGAGTCTTCCTGAGCCTTCTTACACTGCAGAGCTTTTGAGCTGTTGGTTTTGGTTTGCTTTTTTCTTTGTTTAGCACAGGAGGATGTAACCAAAGCTAATGGCTGGAAACTGAAGTCAGGTTCTGTGTGGCCAATGTTTTCATGGAATGGAAGTGTTCCCACTTAAAGGCTACCCAAAAATATGGGGAACCCTATTATAAAACAGAAGACATTTTAAAACTTGCTCTCTGTGGCTGTGTATGTGATGCTATACATAAATACATATATAAAAATGCTTTAACCTTGAAGTAGCAATAATACTGGCACTTGCTGGGAGGTATGAGTGACAGTCATATCCAGAAATTAATATTTGTGATTTTGTTATTGGATTAGTTGTTTTTGTTTTGTTTTGACAGAAGTTTGCTAAAACCAGAATATGTGCATGGCTTTTATCTATACAACTTGCACCTCAGTTTCCATTCTTGGGAAGAAAAATAATAGCAATGAAAAAATCTTTATGAAGTAGAGGAGGAAGGCTAGAGCAGTACATGAGCAAATGCCTCTGGAATTTGACTTGGCACAGCTTACCCAATTTGAGTGGCGATTAAGTAGTCTCCAGGAATCCTTTTGGTCTTGTGAATTTTTTCCAAACATGATTCTAGATACTCTATCTGAGGAAGAGAGGAGAAAAGCTACCAGTCTGCGTGTTTTTTTCAGGGGAATTTACTGTTCATCACCAACAATGTGGCTTTTGACAGCTAAGGGCAGAATATGGGTAGAACCTGCTAGGGACTCACCTGTTGGGCCTGCATCTGATTGATGTTCCAGAGCTGCTGAATGATGATCTGACACTCTGCCACTGTTGGTGGCTTCCAGTCCCAGGATGGAAGGGCATTTACCGGGAAGGAACTTGAAGAGGCAGCTGGTAACTGAGCTGCTGTAGGTGTAGCTGGACTTGGCAGTGAAGCTATTGGGGATGTAGCTTTATCAGAAACTTCTCTGTGTTGTCTAAGAAAGTGTTCACAGTTAACAATCAGATCAAGTTACCTCGTGACAATATCTAGCTATGCAACTTAGTGTAAAGTTGGGAATTAAATTGCACTAAGACGTTAAGACATTAGGCAGTTCTGAGTTATAAATACAGATATTTTGGAGAGCAGAAGCACTTTCCCACACTTTCTTCAGTAAAGCTGGTGTGTAAGAAGTTGCAATATTTAAGTTTTCCTCTGATCAGTCTTTTTCATTCTGAATCTGTACTATTCACATCACTTAAAAGCAACTAAATTGTGCTATACCCTTAAAATTGGTGATCCCTGCCAGATTTAGATGCACAGTAACTACTTTCTGAAATCTATTAGGTTTTTCTGTGTGACATTCACCACACTAAATAGACCTACATGGAAGAAGATCTGAACATAGGGTTGACTTGTGAATTGCTGCCTGCAGCTAAGCTGGTCATACCTGGGAGGAGCTTCCTCAGGGAACTTCTCCTGTAGCTCTGGTTCTCCAGGCACTTCTGCACTTTGTTTCTGCTTTCTGGATTGTTTCTTTTGTAGTCTCTGTTCTAGCAAATGCTGAGAAGCTGTAGAGTCACCTGTTTAAAAGTATAATTTGATTATATTATTTTCCCAGGAAAGGAAACAGGAGCAGCAACAGCACTGCAAAAGGCTCAAAGGCCTTAGTATCCTCCAGTCAAAAGTATTCAGCAGCCTCAGGGGGCTCTGCAGCAGCTTGAAGGTACTAAATGTGCACAGGATTAGGCTGTAGAGCACAGATCACCTTCTAGGTATCTTATTTTGTGCATGTTAAAGTAGTTTTTCTTTGTAGACCTTGTAGAGTAATTAGTGGTAGTTCCCTTATGATTAGTGATGTGTGCGTGATAAAACTAATATAAATAGTACTAAAGCCTCCAAGTTAAAAAGGTCACATGTCTATAGAGTAAAAACTATGCAGAAATTATTTAATTAATTATTTCTGGTATTTCCATTACCCTATAGGTAAATCTTGCATTTTTATCAGTCTTACATGCTGAACAGTGCCGTGAACTGGTCCTTGCAGAAGGTGAGGTAGAAGCTGTATTATCTGCAGAAAACAAAAGAAAAAAAAAAACCCAAAAACCAGAGAAATGATGACTGGAGCCACACGGCTGCAGAGCTGATTACAGCAGCAGTCTGGGCTCAAGGCTTAAGCAAGTTTGCAAAGTTAAGGCCTTCAAGTATCAGAATTGTTCATGCCAAGTTTGCAGCGAGACGATATCTGGCATCACGGAAAGACACTGTCTACTAAGTAGAAAAGACCTTTATTTTTGTGTACTCATGCGGAGCACAGTGAGTGTGTGGCCCTGATTCAGCTCTAAGGCTCAAGCACGTTAGATTTTTGTTGTTCTTGTTGCAACATATATTGTTGGAAAACATGGTTACTGCAGGCTTATTTGGATGATACTGAATGCTTTGACTCCTGTGGCATAGAGGTGGGTCACACTGTTCTGCTTGCCTACATTTAACTTCGCTCTTTTTCCACTGAAATTGATTTTCTCCTTATTTTGGCTTGAGCCCTTTCACTGATCTCGTACTCCCCACATGGCACCTACTGTGGCAGGTTTTTATGGAATGCAAAATGACTCTCCTCCTTCCTGGCTCATTTTCCTTTGGCCACTGATGTGATGGGAATTCCAGGTCGTCGCCTCCTTTGTGCGTTGCCCAAGTACATCCAGAAACTTGGGAAACGGGAGTGGCAGAGGATGAACGTGAGTAACCGGGGACAAATCCCCCCTCAGAGGGGCAGAATCACCCAGTGGGGAAATGCATCCCTTTGGCTGCAGGGGAACGAGTTCTACAAGTAATTCCCAAGCTTATTTTACAACTTACCTATATTTTATTGCTTAATGTGCTAAACTGTACCGTTTTAAGAAGACACTTGCCTTAAATCCTCACCCTTAATGAGAAATGGATTGTAATCCCTTTTTCCAATTCCTAAATGTGTTCTCTCTAGTAACCTGATACCCCCTCGGTGTCTCATCTCAAGGTAAGGAGTTTATTATTAATATTATTGTTATTGTCATACCATGGGGCTCTACCCACGGCGGTGCCCGCGGCTGCGGCCTACCTGGGGGCGCGGCCATGATGAGCTGATACTGCAGGTCTGCAAGAGAGCGGGGAGCGCCGCTGAGCGCGGGGCCGCGGCCCGCGGCCGCCCCCGGCCCCGGCGCCGCCGCCGCTACCTCTGTTCCGCCGCCGCAGCTGCTCCACCTCCTCGTGCAGCTTGGCCAGCGTCTCGGCGTGCAGCTGCCGCACGAAGGCCAGGCCGCGCTCGGCCGCCATGGCCGCCCCTCGTCCCCGTCCCTTCCCGCCCGCGGCGGCGGCTCCCGCGGCGGTTGAACGGCCGCCCGTTATCCCCGTCCCTTCCCGCTCGCGGCGG
>JAUBOD010000707.1:2461980-2472395 GCA_032353885.1 Nothura maculosa | reverse complement strand
CCTGAATATCCTTCCTTCCTGAATATCCCAGCTCCTGTGCTCTTCCATGTGGGCAGAACTCCATCCTGGCTGGGAACAGATGCCCAGTCCTGAATGCAAAGGGTGCTGAGCAGCTGCAAAAAGCCCATTCTCAACTCCAGCATCCTGAGCAATCACTGCTTTATCCCTCAGGTCCGTGTGCATGAATATTCAACATAGATGACTGATAGGGCCAGTCACTGAACCTCCTGGGTGCTTCCTGACGACTTGGCTTTTGCAATCTCAACATGCTGAGAGCGGAGCTACCTGCAGAGATGTATGTACAGCTCTGGAGCCCTGACATTGCTGTAGCTTGATAAGAATATTGCTCTAAAACTTTCCCATCTGCTAGGCTGGGCTCTTCTGCCTGACATCTGTGATTAGGAGAAATAGGTGCCTCTCAACAGATGCCTCTGCCTCTGGATAGCACTGATGCAGTTTCATTGCTGCAGACTGTGTCAGTAGTATGAATGAAGAAATTCTTTCTTTAAAATTGCCATCTTTGGTGGGATATTAATGTGATTGCTAGAATTAAAGTCGATGAAATATAGCTTATTGTAGAAAGGTGAAGAAATTCAGAGAAGCACTATATGCAGTGCTGTATTTGCAGTGGAGAGCAGAGTGAGAACAGGAGTTAATCTGCCCTGGAGAAGGGCAAGTCAGTGCTCTGTGAATCGGGCTCCACCAGAGTGACTGAAGCATGGGCTTAACTTAAGCACCTAAGGAATCCTACAGAAGGCAATGAGCATGTGCTGAAGCACTTTGCTGGGTTGCCAAAGGCCATTTGGCCTCAATTTCCCTCTTCTGTAATGCGGCTGTAGAACTTCCTACTTCACAGGAGTGTATTGAGAAACATTAAACACTGGGAGATTGCTCTGCTGCTCAGGTGACTGGTGTAAACACTCATGGCTCATCTGGATTATTGTTTCTAAACAACTGATTTCTAGTAACTATTTTTTAACATAAATTCTGTAGCTGATGTTGCAGCAAGCCATAAAATGTTTTTCAGAGGACAGCAAATAAGGTTAATGAATGATCTCATAATGACAATGGCACTTGAGACATTGCTCATTTACTTAGAAAAGGACTTACTTGATAAATGACCCCTTTTTCTTTTTTTCTTTTACTTTCAGTTTTGGAAATGATCATAAAAGGAAGAGTGAAAATTTCACAGAAATAGAAAAAAAATAGGTGAAAACATTTTTGATTGTCTAATTTAAAAGCTATATTTGAATTTTGTTCCCTCCTGGCTGTAAAACAGTGGTGTATCCTTCGAAGAAATGGGATATAGTGCCTTTGTAATGGGCACATTGCAGCTTAAGCTTTGGACTCTTGGTTGTGTTAGCTTTTTGACCGTGGAAAGAGAACTGAAGAACTTTTGATGTCTTATAGATGGAGCAAGGAAGATTTCTTCCCTGGTTTTATTCTTAATCCTGCCAATTGACTTGATCTAGAGCCATGGTAAGTTCCTCACATCTTTCGGACAGCTTCTACTTTGCTGAGAAGGATGGAAAGGTGTTGGTTTGAGTATTAGTCAGATGCAGGGCTTAAACAGTCAACACTACCAAGTGCCAAAATGCCTATGGTTGGACCCAGAGCAGTATAAATCATCCTCCCCTTCCTATGGTCTGTTCCCTGCAGCACAGAGACAGGATGAAGCCGTGTCAACAGTGCTGTGGAAGCTGCTCGTGAGCAACAGCCCGGAGAAGATCCCTCTGCTCATTTCTTGTATGTGTCCTCATCCAGCAGTCCACTAACTAAATTGAATATTAATTTGAAAATGCACTGAGCCACTGATGGGTCATGCGTAATTCCTCATAATTCAACCCATCTGACAAAGCAGAGTATTAGTTGCATCGAAATTTGCCAAGTTACCCAATGTATCCCACGTGTAAGGCTTAGTGTAGGCACAGGGTTACGGGTCTAGGAAAGAGAAATATGAGATCTGCAGTAAAAAGGGGGTCAGCAGGGGCTGCCAAAGCAGTTGGTTGGCTGGTGGTGGAATTCCCTCAGCACTCTGCAAGCTGGGGATGTGAGCTTGGCTTAGAGTCAAGGTTAGGGTTCTGGGAATAGAGAAAAATTAAAGCACAACAGAGATGTAGAGACATGCATTGTAGTCCTCAAGGATCTGAGAGGAGACCCATACCAGCTAAAAAGACTGAAACTTGTCAGTGATAGATAGGAAGAAAGAACACCATGATTGCTTTTCCCCAGTACAACCAGGGTTAAGCCAGTACAACCACAACACCCACTCATTATTCTTGGGACAGAGCTGCTCTCTTATCTAAACAGAGATGAAGTTCATTGCGACCTCTTGAAAAATCCTGCTAGCCGATTGCATTAGAGTTGCCCAGAGGTCCCGGAGAGAGGGCACGGTTCACATCTTCACTGGTGAACTTTGTTTTCAAGCCTGTTGGCTTGAAATTCTTCTCTAGTTCCCAGAAATATGTTCTGCTTTTCGGCCTCTCTAATTCATTTCTCATGTATGCAGCAGGCTAAGCATTCCAGCCTGTGTTTCTTTGCTTCCTGCATGGTAGTTCAGCTTCAACGCATTCACATTGCTTTACCACCACAAGTGGCTGCAGTTCTGCTTTGGTCACTGCTAGACTTTTTACATTTTTCCTCTTCTCTTTTCGGACTATTTGTATATGACATCCCTCTTGTTTCCAGTAAAAGGAAGTGACTAAGGACCAAAGAACAGAGATTGCTCTTTGTGCAGGATCTGGTGGCATGAGTGATGCTTTGTGTTGATGGGGAGTGCAGAGCAGATGATGTGCTGGTTCTTAGGTTTATGTAGAGCTCAGGTCTTGGGAATTTCTACTCTTCCTGAAGTTCCTAGAAGCATCTTGAAAAGCCAACGCTTTGACAAGAATCTCATTGCTTTCACTACATTCTGCCTCCAGAGTTAGGTCAACCTTGAAGACTGAAGAAAATCACAAGTTCACTAGTTTAAATACCTTCATTTCTTTTACATCATTACTGGCACTTTCAATTCAGGCTGATCAGGGATGCCAAATTAAACCCCAGGAAGAAAAACACCTCTGTTCTCTTACAAGAACTATATTTTAAGGGTGAAAATTCATGTCATGCTCCTCCGAATGAAGTCATCAACTTGCAGTAAGGAGACAGGTCTGTTCTTAAGCTCTCAGGAGCCAAATTTTGGGCTTATTACTGTGACTAATACTGTGACAGTAATTTTAAAAATGTGGACATATGTCCTCTGGGAGCTCAGCTGCAGCAAGTAGTCATCATTAAGGCTCACTTTGCTGAGTCACTGAAGTGAAACTGCCTGGACTTAAAGGACATTGAAAGGAAACTTGGTCTTTGTTGTCCTGTGGCAACTGGTTATAATGGTTGATAATCTGACCTAAATATTGTTCTCTGGCATGTACTCTGTTGAAAATGGTTTGCAGACCGTCATGTGCTTTTGTTGAAACAGCACATTTTTGTTGTCAATTTTTTGTTGAAATTGTCACAGCTTCTGTTGTGATTGCCAGTTCAGCAGTGAACACCCTTAATCTCAGTTGACTTAAGTGTCAATACAAATATAACTGAGATACGAGTTTTCTTTGGGGTTTCTGATGGCTCACAGGAAATTAAGTTTATTGTAGATTTTTAAGCTGCGATTTGAGAAGATTCTGCATTTAGGCTGAACACTTCTGTCACTGCATGTTCACAAAAATCACGAGATTTCATTTAATTGGCCAAAATATCCATGAAGCGTGAGACAGGAGCCAAGCATTGACTGCACGTGCAGGGTCATGGTTGACCTGGTAAAGGCCATATTTGTGGATAATAGTGAGCAATTACTCAAATTTCCTTTTCTCTTTCTTGTATTAAATCCCTTTCTTAGTTCATAGTTGAGGACTCCCTCTGGGCTGTATTTTGACCTGTTTTTCAGAGAAACCCATAAAAGGAAAGTTGTGTTGGCCAACGGGTCCTTCACAGGAGAAGCTCTCAGCCTCAGATGGTTTCCTTCTCTCTGGTTCTTTTGGAGTACCATTCCCATAGCTTTTCATCAGGGTCCTTGCTTGGGATGAGCCAGGGTTGCAGTTGAAGCTCTAGTGCTGCCCGTTCTCAGAGAGGCCCTTTTCTTGTCAGTCTGATGGCACTGGAGCCACACGAGGTGCAGCACGAAGTGACAGGCCTTGAAGCCTCTCTTTAATCAATGCTGAACGAGTGGAAAAGCTCTTCAACATTGAAAGCACTTCTGCTTTAACCAAGCTTGTATTTTCAAAATTACTCCTCATTTGACCTTAAGCAACCAAGCCGCCAAAACCATGAGTTGTGTTGGGCAATAATCTTGGCCATTGATGTCTGTGAGTTGTGTGTTTATATCTGTGTCCAGCCCCGTTTATGAATGAATTTGGGCACGAGGTGAGGAGGCAGTGACCCAGAGCAAGGGCCAGACCTTGAGGAAAAGCAGGAGAGGGGAAGCCCGACTTGGCTCTGAGGCTGGTGTGTCACCTTTTTAGCACTTATATAAAAGGAGACTGGGTCCAGGAACTGAGCACCACTTTCCTCTTCTCCAAGTCACTCCACATTGTGAGGAGTGGAGATAGGGAAAGAAAAGGGCCTAGTTTAGCTCCTAGTGACTGACTTTGTTTTGTTTTACCTCAAGTGAAATGGAGATGCCGCCTTCCTTGGTGGACCGTAGAGAATGGCAAAAGCAATGGGTTTGCTGGGGGTTGAGTCCAGAAGAAGGGTTTATTTCGGGCTTCAGCGGACCCTTGGCTCAGCACTGTCCTGTTGGGAGAGCTGTGTCTGCAAACCCATTCCTCCTGGCACATCAATGACAGGGAGGTTGGTCACAACCACTGTGCAGCATCCCAAGGTGGTGGCACCTGGAGCTGAACTTTGATTGACCACTTGTGGAGAGGATAATCGGTGGAGCTGAAGCACCAAGCCCATTCCTTCTTGAACTGAGAACTATTCTGCTTGCTAGCACAAAGCTCTGGAAATGTCTATCCTGGGATCACTTTCTTGTGCTTCAAGTCCTTTCATTCCAGGCAGACAAGAAGCGTGTGTCATCGTGTATAGTATTTACATCATATCCCTCCTACACTGATGAACTAGCCAAAAACTGCTCTGTTCCTTTCCTTCTTGCTAAATGCTGCTACTTCCACTTGTCTTTTGATATTGAGGCCAGCATTTTGCTTATCATGCAAAAAAAGATCATCTTCAGTGCACTTTTTTTCCTCATGCCACTCCCTTTCTTTTGAATTCAGTGGAGTTCCATGTGGTGCTAGGTTGGGGTTTGAATCCAGGTGAGGTAAATTAAAGCACAGAGATGAAATGAGCTGTGCTGGTGCAGTTAGGGTCCCATGGTTTGGAAAGGGGCTCCAACGTGGTTGAGTTGCCCAGCAGAATCTCTGCTCGGCCCTGTTGTTTTCTTTCTCCCACTTCCCAAGAGCTCTCAGACAGGATTTGCAGGAGATGGCAGTCCCTGAACCATATTGTTTAAGTCTTACAGTCATTTCCCTTTTCCATGCCTCTGCTTTTTCCTTTTATGCCACCTCTAGTTAATGGATATTTGGGCTGTTGGTGTCTCCAAAGGAGCTCTCAACACATATTTGTGAGCCCAAATATTTTTGAGCATGTTCTAATGTTATCTTGACACTCCACCCATAGCATGCATTAGAGTATTCACCAGTCTGAATGCTGCTCTAAGCAGCCAATTTGTATTTCAGACTAATACAAAAAAAAAGAGGATAAAAAGATTTATGAAAATTGTTACTGTCCACAAATTTTTGCTGACAGTAACTTACTTGCATTTTCCAACCTGAGAACTGAAAGCTGAAAACTACTTAATTCAACATGGAAAAAAATAAACAGAGCAGCTACCCTGTAAGAAAAGGTCTTTGAATTAAATATACAGTGTAGAAAAGACGGGAAAGATGTGTGGAGAAATTCTGTGAAGAGTTTATTCTTCATTGAAATCCTAATACCCAGCACTCATCCAGCTCAACTCAGAAATTCTTCAGAAATTATTACACTCTTTATTTAACATCCACAAGGATAACTATTCCAATCCTGAATTTGGGGAAAATGTTCTTTTTTTTTTTCCTTTCACATTGCTCATTCTCATGAATGACAAATAATTTTTGCAATTTCTGCCCCGTGCTCCAGTGGAGGAAATTCTGGGACTGTGATCGCAGCCCGTCCCCAGAGGAAACGGTGTGAAATTCTGAAGGAAGAAAGGAGCCATGGAGAGGCGCAGTGTGTGGGAAAGTGGCTAAGGACGAATTACACAGGAGCTCCATAGGGAATTGTGCAAGAGCCTGGAAACACAATATCTTGAAAGGATTTGAACACTGGGGAATTTCCAAAGTAAAACACAAACTAAAGAGGAGCAGAAAGGAGCAGGGAAAAAGAACAAAAAACAAACCCCAGAAGAGCCAATTTCTCCTTTCCTGCGTAATGTCCCTCCAATTTCTGGGGAAGAAAACAAACAGAAATGAATTGAGGAGGCTCATTTCACACGGGCTGTTCGGCAGGAAGGGAAGTCATTATGGAGCAATGCTTTTATCCTTGGAATAATGGATGAGGAGCCTACATCTGTGGAAAAGAAGTTGTCTTTTTTCCACCCTGAGCTGTGGCAAGGGCAGTTTGCAGGGCTGGTCTGTCTCCTTTCTGCCTCTCATTAGGAGGAACATTAGGCTCAAGACCCTGTTTCCCTCCAGCCCGTGCAGACAGACCCAGGGCTGCTGTTTGAGACTGTTTCTGTGCTGTTAATGCACTTAATTTAATCTCTGTCTTCCTGATCCTTGTTTTCTTGCCACACTTGTGTTATTTTAGGAGGGATTCAGACAAGGTCTAGATCCTGCTCATGGAGGCAATGCTGGACCCCCAGGGGAAGGGGCATCCTTGGGATGCTGCTGCAATGAGGGGATCCAGGCAGAAAATTCCTTCAGCAGCGCATGGGAAAGCAAGCCGGTGCCGCTGTGCCGATCCGGAGGCACGGATAACGCCGCGTTTTCCTGGGAGGCATGAGGCAGCGCAGGGTGCCTGCCAGCAGTGATGCTGAGCACGTGCTTGCGTTTCTGAGAAGGAGCAGCAGGAATAGGAAAAGGAAGGGCTGTCTGGCCCCGGGGCAGAACGAGCTGCTGGCTCTCGCCCGCGCATTGAGCTTCGTTGCTCACTTTAGGGAGAGATGAAATCCCGAGTCTTGCTCATTCAGCTTCATTGCTCACTTTGGGGAGAAAATGAAATCCAGATGCTCCTTGTCCTGCTCTTCGTTTCTGGCTCGTGGATTTTAGTGGGGTGAAATGCTTTGGGAAGGATCCCAGTGCTCTGCCTTTTACCTGGGGCTTCCAGGAAATCCTGCTCCTTCTCTCCTTGCATTCCTCATTGAGGGGATTTTCAGGAAAATATTTCTCCTCCTTGCTCTTTCTGAGAGGCTGAGCTTGCTCTCAGCTAGTGTCCAAGGTGAAAGCCCCTATTGCTTCTGTATTCCCTTAAGCTTCGAGTGCTCGGAAGGTCCTAGCCCAGCTGCAGAGCCAGACATAGCAGCACAGCGGAGCAAGGACCTGGGGCGAGGAGGGCTGGATGAGAGGGGCTGGGGAAGCACTGGGAAGACGAGCAGGCAAACTGGTGGTTTTGCCATTTAAACACCATTAAAGAGCCTTTCTGTCTTGCATTTCTTTCTGTTTTCCTCACTTTCTTTCAACCATTTCCTTTCTACACAACCTTTTAGCACATTTAGGCATCAAAAAGGTTGGATCTTGGCTGAGTTGCTTGCTCCCCTCTGCAAAGATCCTGGAAGAGGATGCACGTGCTTCCCTCGCTGATGTTCCTGCAAAGGGACTACCCCACCGAGCGACCCCACGAGCTGGGACCTGCATTGGCTGCGGTGCTCGAGGTGCCTCTGGCTTCCCAGTTCCTCCCAATCCAGCACTGGGCAGAGGAATAGGGTGAATTTCTGCTTCCCACAGCAGCGAGGAAAGATGAACGTGTCCTGGGTGAAGGGCTGGGAGCCCCTGCAAGCCCCGCTCATCCCCTGTGCTAAGGAGATTAATGAGTGCTCCAGTCGTGCCAAGTCAGGTGCTTTAAAGAGGAGGAAATCTGTGTCCAGGTGCTGTAAAAGAGACAGATGGAGAAAGTGGCAGGGAATGAAATAGAAAAGAGTTTTCCTGTGCTCTGCGATACAGACCTGCAGGGACTGTTGTTTCAAAATGAAAACCAGAAAAGGTCCCATGTCAGTATCTCTAGACACACACAGGCCCTTTTGTGTTCTGGTATCACTGCTTTCAGCTGCTCTCCTACTCGTGCTAATGAGGGCTAATCTTTAAGAAAACATTTCCTGCTGGATTCACTCCAGAAGAGTAGTAAAGAGTTAAAGACTGAGTCAGGTTTTCCTGTTAATCTAATCTCGAGCATGGCTGCGTTGCTGCAGGAAGCGAAATGCTGGGTGGTAAAATGTGCCTGCATGTCCTCATCAAATAAAAACAACGAGTCAGTGTTTCCCTTGGGCAGTAGGTCTGGCTTTTCATCCCATTAGGAAGGGCTGGGCAGGTAACTCATTTTCAATGTGTTGATCAAACTGCAGAACAAGAGATGGATTCAATGGAGCCCAATAACCAACAACGCTGGTTGGGGAAGCCCTTAACCCAGGGAATTTCAACCACGATATGAGAGTCCAAGGCTCCCAAATCTAAGGTTTCTGCCCTCCCACTGGTCTCTGCTGCCTTCCTGCCCTTGTGTCCCCTGTGGTGGTCACCCTGCAGCCCCGTCAGGAGGTTTTGCAGGAGCAATCGGCTTAGACGGGAGCGCTCGGCTTAGACGGGAGCGCTGCTGCAGAAGCATCCTAAAGGGCCAAGGTGAAACACAGCCAAGCTCCTCAGCTAGAGCCTGCTAATCTCGGTGGAACATAAGCACATGGGTAATTTTAGAGCATGTTTCCATTTTTCTATTTCAATAATAAAAGAAGCAGGGTTTGTTTTCTTGAATAGGAGTGCTTTCCTGAATCGGAGGAGATTTCCTGAAAGATTGTGGACATCACTTTCATCGTGACTTGTGAAACCAAAGGACCAAAATTTCCAGTTTCTGAGTAGCTTTTTTTTTTCCTCCAAAGGTCTAAAACTATTGAAACTAACTTTTTTTTTGTAGTTGTTTTTGTTGTTGGAGCCAACCCACGGACCGTAGTAAAGAAAGCTCAGCTGTGTGCCCAGGGAAACAGTGTGCAGAGGGAAGGATTCCCGGCGACTGAAAAACTGCACAGACAAATGCACTGAGAGCACCAAAGTCATCGGAGCCCATGGCCATGTCCTTGTTTAGGTCCCTCAGAAAATGTGAATACATTCCTATCCTGTACCATGTATTTCCTAATTTCTTTACAATACAGAGACAACTGATGCTCCCGGGTCAGCAGTAAGCATGTCTGGAGGAGGAGACAACCAGTGTTTGAAGTGCCTCCAGTGAGGCTTTTGGCCGCAGGCTCTTGGAAACCTCCCTAGACTCTTGTCCAACAGCTTAAATTTAATTTAGACCTGAGCAGTGCAAGATGCTCTTACGAGACAATGCTGTGCAAGCAAATACTGGCAGTAAGAGATGGTGTCTTAAGTTTGTTGCAAAGTAATTTGGGTGATGCAAAGATAAAGGCAAAAGAAGACAGTAGAACATTAGCTTAAAGACCTCTCTTGAGCTTGATGTGCATTTAGGGGTTTTTAGCTATTAAAAAAAACCAAAAGGTTTAGATGAATGATTAATTGAAGGCCAAATGTCCAGCATCCTTGTTGTTCTTTATTCCCTCTGGACCGCCACGGGTTCTGAGTCAGCAAAGAGATTTTAATGCATCTTCTCCAAGATAATCTTCCTGGAAGATGTAACCACAAAGCAGCGGTATCTGTGTATCAGGTACCCTGCCAGATATCTCAATATAAGACACTCAAACATAGGAGCTGGCTGTGAGATGCAGGTTGATAGGTGCAAGTTCCAAGTCTGCAGAGAAGTAAAGGTGTAAATCTGCCTAGGGCAGGATTATAGGGCTAATAAATAAATAGGGCAGAATTACAGGGCTAATAAATAAATAGGACTAATCCCTATTCTCCAAAATCTATCTGGAAAATATAGTATGAAGCAAAGTAAGAGTAAGTGTGGAGGTTCCAGCTGCATGTGACACGTGCTTAGCTTATATTCTTTGTATAGTCTTAGGGAAATAAAATAGCCCAAGTGTGCGAGCTTGGTTAGTGCTGTGTTTTCTCCTGATGTTTTACCCTGTGGGCTGCCTTTCCTTGTGGTTTGTCCCATTTGGCAGGAGGGTGAGACTAGGAAGCCTGCGTGACCCCCCAAGAAGCAGCAGAGGGGCAGTTTTAGCTGCTCCAGCAGTGAATGTGTTAAATATTTCCTTAAAAAAAAAAGAAAGAAAGGAGTAGGGAGTATTTGCCAAAAAAAAAAAA
>JAUBOD010000707.1:2413666-2448582 GCA_032353885.1 Nothura maculosa | reverse complement strand
CCCCTATACAGCTAGACAGGAGGAATAATGTTCTCTGCTTCTGCTATAGGGGAGAGGCCTCCTTCAGCCATGGTGCCTTCCATTCTCATATCCAAGACTGGAGACATGCTGGTGATCGGAGGATCCGGAGGGTCCTTGATTATCAGTGCTACTGCTATGGTGAGTACCAGGGAGAGGAACCTCTGCTGAGCAAGGAGAGCACACGTCCAATAAAGCCAAAGGAATCTCTTTGCTGCTGTTAGCCCTGCTATGCTGGAGGCCACGCTGAGGTTCTGCTGCCCACTCAGCCTCTCCTGCCCTTCTTACCTCTAGCTTTACAGAGACAGGACATAGGTAGCTTCAGGGCACCTATAACCCAGGTCTTACCCACCACCTCCAATCAGGAGGACCAACCTGCAGGATTTCTTTCATTGCAGGCTATCATAAACAAGCTGTGGCTTGGCTATGACCTGGAACATGCCATTGCAGCTCCCATCATGCATGCTGATGGTAACAGAATCCTGTTTGAGAAAGGCTTCAGCGAGGTGAGTGGCCTCACTTGGATCTCAACCTGACCCCACATACACGTCCTGTATTTGCACTAGAATGTGTTGCAGCCCAAGACCCTGCCCCATTCATTCCATGTCTTCTTCTCTCCCCATCACAGGAGGTGAGAAAAGGCCTGCTGAGAAGAGAACATAAAGAAAAGGAATTCATGTTTGCAATGAATGTTGTGCAGGGGATTTCCAAGGAAGGAAAATGCATCTCTGCTTACTCCGATATAAGGAAGCTGGGGAAATCAGCTGGATATTAACATCAGATGTCATGACGATTCCTCTATTCTAACCAAAAGCCCCAGAGGAGAATTAAATTTGGCTTGGAGATGCCAGCATCAGTTGTTATCTTGAGGATATCTCCAGAGGACAGACAAAACTGCTGAATACGCCCAGCTCTAACAGAGTGCAAATACCCTCGGGCAAAACAAAGATACATCAGCCAGCCTTGATTAGAGCTACATCGACCATGACATCTTCCACAACATCTTCAATATTTGGAAATACATATTTCTTATGCAGGCCAGCTATTCAAAATGGGAAGATACACAGTGGGAAAGGAGAATTGGTCCAAAACCCACTGGGAACACTGTGAAATGACCTAGCTGTATCTTCTGTTTGTGCTGCAGAGCCTCACTTAAGAGCATAATTAGTTTCTTAAGGCTCTTGCTCTGATAAGCTTGTTACTGGGACCAGCTGTGCTGAAGCTTCCTGCAGCCTCACACACTGGTGACCTTGCGAGTGAGGCTCCCATGGAGCAATGTGAATTCCCTGCTCCCAGATCTCTCTCCTTCCTGTCCTTTGCCTGCAGAAGGCAAGCACTTTGGGAAGGCAGGTGGGGGCCTTTAGGAGGCCAGCTTTGGAAGGGACGTTGTTCTTGAAAGCTTCGTAATGTTTTGCAGAACGCCAAGGATGCAGAATCGGATGCCTTGATTTGTTGCCACATGCTCAGTCTAGTCAGGCAACTACTACCAGGACAGTTGAGAACTGCAGTGCAGCATTTGCAGAATATTCTTTTATTCCATAGTCTAACTGCCCGTTTAACAAAGCCAGTATCTAACAATCACTAAAGAGGATGAAGAGAAAATTGTAGGACCATCTTACCAACTGTAAGAACCATCACCACCAGAAGAAACTCCTGGAGGAGACCCCCAAACCCATTCACCTTGATGCAGTTCCTCCCTAACCTTGCCCTGCTCAAGGTCAAAAGACCTAATTAACAAATATTTATGAGGGCATTTGGACCTTAGGCAGTTGCAAATTGCAGCAGTGCCCAACAACTCCCTCCAACCTGTCTGCATTTGTACAGTAAAGTCAGAGCAAGGTTCTAACCCATCCCTCCTCTTCCCCAAACATGTTATATCTCATCTCCCATTCCACCCTCAGTATTCTCATCCCACTTTTAGAGAGTTTCCTAGGAAAGGAGCTTGGGAACGGCCTCTGTAAACACTGTGACAAGTGTCTCAGCACATACTGTTAAAGTAAATCCAAGCCAGGTCCAACCACTGTGAACAAAGCCAGATAGGTTGTGGGGCTGTGTTTATAACCATAAAACCTGTCCAACGAAGCCATCAACTTGTTGATATCCCAGCTCTCAATATTAGCTTAATAATGACCAAAGTTGACAAGAGCCAGACAAGTGTTTTCCTTTGGAAACTACACACTAAGGGTGATAGTTCAGGGCATGAGCACAGTTGTGTCAGAGCTGATACACAAGTATTTCCAAGTTGCCACCTGATGCCCATGAGCACTTACTCACCTGCATTTACAGCTGCATGCATACCCCCACATCTTCCTCAAGTGGAGCTCAATTCCCTATTTCAGGAAAGTCTTAAAGCTTCTTAAATATTTGAGCTTCTTGAGGACTTCAGGTTTCTTGAGCAGAGCCACAGAAGTGGCAAATCACCCTGTTATAGAGCATTAGAGCCTCCATCAAATCCACATTGAAACATGAACGTCATCAATGCAGAGAAGTGCAATGGGCCTCCAGCTTGAAATTGGGTGGTATTTTTGTTTTTCTTTTTTTTTTTTATGGAAAGCAACCAAAACCCATCTAGAAGCAGGGAGAATACTTCTTGCTTTCCTATTAGGCTTCAGGGCAGCCTTCACCTGTGCCCTGCCCCACCCTGATACCAAGTGATGTTATCTGCAGCCCAGCACTGCACTGCAATTATCTGCTTTGCTATTGACATTGAAACAGCAGCTTTAAAACCTGCTACAGGCTTTATTTGTGAAGCAGCGAGCTCCCTCGTGGCTGTAGGGACCCCATCCTGGCAGGATGACTCCTCACGCCGCTGCCGAAACCTGCTTGGATCCTGAGAGTCCCGGGCCGGTCCCTTTCCACTCCTCCTGCCACCACCAGGCAACCCTTATTTTCTACTTAGTCAACATGAAGGACTTTCAACATACCATTGTACAGAGGCCTCTATTTTCTGATGAAGTCTTTAAATTATATTTTTAATAAAGTGTTTTTAAACCTTTTCTTGCTTTTTTTTCCTATGAAGATGATACCTAAAATCAATTATTTGGACTGATGAAAACAAAATCCCTTTGTGCAGAATGTCAACAAACCAAATGCATTTATGGGTGTCATTTTCAACAGAAAGTGTTTTTTAGCACTAGCTATTTTAGCAAAAGCTGAGCTTTTCAGCAGGGAAGCTTTGTAATGTCGGTTATAAATCCTAGGGGAGTTTGCTGACTGGTTATAAGAGACTCGGGAACACAGATGTGACTTCTGCACCACAGGCCTCTAGAAGCATCCAACAGCCACTACCAAACCTCATATCAGAGAGCATATTTGGCCAACTGCCCTTTCCCAGAAACCAGCTGCCCTCCAGTTTCAGAGCACATGCTTTCTGTCTTGCACTTTAGCTCATAGTGAGTGACAGGTTTGGTTAAGTTCATTCTGCTGTGCTGTGCAATAGTTTTATTTGTTTATTTCCCAGCCCTCGCTCAGCCAAGAAGTTCAACCAATGCTGCTCATTTGACAAACAGGCCAAAGTCCAGAGGGTGAGATACTAAAAAGCTAATGCAGTTCATTGTGTGACCTTATATATAAGCATCCTAAATTGCCTTGCAACTGCCTTTGAACACCAACCTGCCCCTGACTGACATCTACCCTGCACATACAAGAAGGGGAAAAAATCACAGAGCAGAGATAAGAGGCTCCAAGACTGGCACCAAATCCATCTCATCCACCCAGTTGCTACGTTCTTGCAACCACTGTCCTAGCTGCACCTAGCACAGCAGTAACAGGAAAAAAAACAGCACAGAGCATTTACCAGAACACTTTTGGCCAAAGCAATTCACGTAGCAGGAGTGATTAAGCTAATATATATCACATAGTCAGTACCCTTTGATTTCTGCACAACCTTGCTATCACTTCATGAGTCAACAGCAGACTCTTCCCACTGGGATGGAGAGGGTGCCCACAGTCTGGAATTGCAGCCTTTTCCTTTCCCTTTGATGCACTCTCAACTTTTAGGTCTCAAACTGACAGGAAGTCTCAAATGAGCCAAACAAGTAAGATCAGTTTCTAAGACCTTCGCGTTTCAAGGACTTCATAAACATATCTAGAGCTCAACAACATCCTGGAACACATAGTTTTGCTCTCAATTTCAGGAACTCAACTTGGCTACGTTTATGTGCTGTGAGATGCTAGTCCATAATGGGAGGCAATCACCAACCTCCTCGACATGTCACTACAGGACAATTAGTTGGCCCACAGCAGGTATGGATATTTGAGGTCATTGAGTGCCTGATTAATGGTAGTTCATCTGCTCACCTGCATACTGCAGAGGCTGCAGCACAACCCTCTCAAGAGGTCTCCCTTCCTCAGCCTCTCAGGTACTTCAGGCCTGCAATCTGGTAAGGCAAGAGGTAAACTAGAGGAAACCAAGCTTGGTCTGAACATTCAGCTACCTTTTTTTCCTCATAGCTTCATGAAAGGAGTGAACAAATTAGAGAAATCTCAGGAGAGTCTCTTGTGCAAACTCTCCTGGTCATTTTCAGAAGTATCAACTGTGCAGGCAAGAAAAACATGTGATGACATAGGCATTTATTTTAGTTGTGCTCAGAGTTTTACAGGTAGCATCTGTCTTCCCTTTAGACCTTCTCAACAGAAATATAGATATGTTTAAAAAAGAAAAAAAAAAGCTGAAGCCACTTTTCCAGCTCTACACTCAGCAATAATCAACTTTTGAAGTGAAAAGCAGAAAAATCCTTTGTTAAGAGAGCAGCGAGTTTGTGAAGGTTTATCCCAGTCTAGCATTGGAGTTCCTGATATAGCACAGACCTATTAGTTCCTAAGTTAGAAGACCCATCCCCAGAGCCCTCTAACTCATCTAGTCAACTCTTCTCTAGCAACGATGAGGATATTCTTGGCAGCTGAAGCTGTGTGAGGGAAGGACTTCCTTCAAACTGGGCGAGTTGGACCTTCTTCAGAAACACTGGGTACCAGGTTTGATTACACGGAATAGAGATGAGGCAGGAAACGAAGGCAGAACAGACTCTTCAAGTAGGCACTGCACGTCCTTGGAGACGTGCCTGTCTTAGCACACTGCTCTGCCACGAGGCACTTCGGTAATGGCTGTTGAGAACTTCAGTCTCAGCTCCATCAATGGAATCACAGGTAAATATGTTCTCCTTCCTGCGAGGAGTCCCTGAGTTGCAGTCCTGAAGGATCTTCCCCACAAGGCGTGTCGGTGTCACCAGATCGCTAAGAAAGGAGCCGAGCTAGGTCAGTAGCCTGCAGGGAAGCCGCCTTTCCGGGAATCGGAGGCTGCAGCCCACCCGTCAGCTGTCCTGAGAACAGCCTGCACAACCGCACTGCTTGTGGTCCACGTGATGTTGTGTCTCCTCTTTCTCAGTTGTTCTTCTATACCCTGCAATAAAAAGGGGCACAAGTGCAACAGGACAGACAGAAACTGCCTAGAAGCAGATGGAAATCTGCAACCTCTGCCTCCCTTGGTCATTCAAGCTTTTGGTGCCTGGATTAGGTAGGTTTCCTAAAGCCTGGTCCTGTCCTTCATCTTCTTGCTGCTTTCTGGGATGCTTTGCTTTGAAGAGCTGGAGTTGAGATATAGCATTTGTGGTGTTCAGGCTCATAGCCAGATACTGACAGCCAGGACTGAGTGAGCCTGTTTGGTGGTAGGACACAGGGCTTTTAGAAGGCAGGGCATTCTGCTCAGTGCAGGCCCATGTCTTAGTTTATTACCTCAACCCAAAGTTTATTTTATCTGGAGATTGAAGAGGATCTTTAGGATTGATTAAAAACATTGGCTTATCTAGGAGTGGTTTTTTTTCTCCTGACAGACACAAGATAAGATGGGTACAAAGACCCCATCTGCCCCCTCAGGGTGAAGTGACACTGCCAGCTCAGGAGAGGACAATGCAGAACATGCCAGAACCTGCTGCCAGGTCACAGACTTTGGGATTTTGGGGGCAATTCTCAGTGTGCTTTGCTTGTCCTCCCTCGCTAACGCTGCACCAGTGCTGCGGGATTCATCCAAGGCCACACAACAGGACAAGAGCTTCCCAAAGGTCACTGTATTTGGACTACTTGGGTGTCTCAGGTCCTGGTGCAGTTCAGCACTAAGTTCTTTGAGCCAAGCAACATCTGGAAGACAAGTGTTAATTCCAGATGTAGCTTGTGTGTGGACACTGTGCCTTAAAGTAGATGTGCGCTTTGAACACGTACGGTGAGCTAGACCTGTACCTCTAACCTAGGGATGTTTAGCAAGGTGCCACACTTTGCTGCAAGCATCAGGCTCCCCGACACAGCAGCAGAACAGCAAGCACCCAGCCCAGCCTCCGGACAGACAAACCTCCTGGATTTCCTGCTCCAGCTCCGTGACACTGGGAAAGAGCTGATCGTGAAACCTGGGCTCTTCCACTGACTTCTTAACATCATAGCCAAACCACAGGGTATTCATGATTGCCTAGGAGAGGCAAAACAAATTAGTGTCAGATAAAGATCTATCTGAATAACGTCACTGCAGCAACATTGGCAGACGTTTCTGAAGGATTTTTACATACAAAGATGGTTATTTCTTGTTCATGCTCCATCCAGTTCACCCTCTCTTTGGCTGAGGAAGTCACCCTCAGGGGTGCATTGCAGCAGCCTGGCTTGTATACACTCTGGAGGATTCCCACACAAACAGGCCCTCAGGGATTGCCATTAGCATAGCAAGAGCATCAGATCCTCAAGTCCTGTGTCAGGATGCATCTTAACTCTGCTTAAGTCAGTGCCAACTGATGTAGATTCACAGGAGTCACCTTGGTCCACACACGGCTACTGTCTCCTGCTACTGCACAGCCAGTTCCCTTAAACCTTCCTGCTTGCTTAAACTGGAGCTGCTGGCAAATGAGAGGAGCCTGGATCAAGGACTGAACCTGCTTGTTGCAGCTTTTGGGGAGCTGCTCTCCTGCCTCAGCCATGGAGCAGGATCCAGCCTGGAATGCTGAAGCACAGAGCAGACAATGTTGGCGTGCAAATTCCCTCCATGCTAGAGAAGGGACCATTTCTGCAGCAAGCCACATTTTAGCAAACTGGAAAGCTCTGAAAGAGCAACAATATTTTTTTATAAATAAGAATAAGTAACCTTGGTAACCACATCTAGAACCGCAGCACCTACTACAGCCACCCAGCACTGAGACCCTTATTCACCCCATGCCCATGTCTACTCCTTTCCAAAGTCCTCTTACACATGGGGCAGAAGTGGGCATCAAACCTCCTCTCACAGGATAAATCAGTTTAATTGCACACATGTTCAGCTCACAAACACTGTATTAGGCAGGGGGCCAATTAGGAAACAGCCTGTTTAGTTATTCCAGAAAGTTTATAATTTGGAGATGGGAACGGCTCCAAAGAAATTAGTTTGCAGAGATCTAGAGGACAGAATTCAAAGCAAAATTGCAGCCACAGATCTTTTCCTGCAAGTAGAACTTAACAAAAGGAAACACCTGGAACCATTAAAGGAAGGAATTTAGTAGGAGACCTATGAGGACCTTTGGGTTGGGAAGTCTGGCCCTCAGAAGGCTGGACCAAATGCTGCCTCCCAGCCCACACAGGAGGCTGAGGCTCAGAGGGAGCAGTGGTCACATCAGGCAGATGGAGACTTGACCCCTTATCCCAAACCCTGCCTCTCCCCTATCCCCAGGTTGCCCACATCATCACATACCAGTGCCGTGGCCGTGGTTATTTTCGTTCCTCCAGATGCACCAACCACCATCTTGACCTGATTTGTTTTATCCACCAAGATGGAGGGGCACATGGAGGACAACGGCTGTTTACCTGGTGGGGACACAGAGGCGACAGAGGCTCAGCCTCCTGCTGGCACCTCGCAGCTCCATGTCTAAACTCAGAGCCCCTGTGGGTGTAGTCACCCACCTGACTCAGCTCACACAAGTCTTGCCCAAAATGCCCCAAAACATTTTATTTGCCGTGCCCCAAGCTCCCTATGCAAGGATATAGGAAGTCAAGAGGTTCTTTAGCTGGCCTCTCCTTCTTCAGGGGCCTTCCAGAGTAGCTGGTCATCTCCTTTCCGCAGGGATGAAGAGGCCTCCCACCCTCCACATGCAGCCCCAGATTTGCACCTCACACAAATGAAGGTACCTGGTCAACAGGCTGCTAATAAAGCTGCTAGATAGGATCATCTTGAAGCCCATGACTAGAGACACAGGGACTGCACTTGCAGACACCCCAGCTTTAACAAGCAAGACACAGCCATAAGCTTGAGGTGGGAAAGCAGTTTAGAGCTACCTGGTGCTATGAAGTTTGCTGGAGAAGGAGGCACCCCAAATCCATTGATTATGTTAGGCGAGCTGAAGTCATCCATCTCATCATTAAATATGATGCCACTCACGGTGGATCGTACCAGGGAGCCAAAACTAAACAAAACAATTGGCACAGACGTGTCAAAACCAGAAAAAAATTCCAGATTGAGCTTCAGGTGAATTACTGCAATGTGAAACCTGGAATTGATGGGAGTAACTTTCCGTTCCCCCACCACAAAGGGCATTTTGGTGCCATATGGGGAGAGAAAGCAGCTTATACCCTGAGTACCAGCTACGCAAAGAGTAAAGGCTGCCCATAGCTCTGCTGTATAGCTCCCTGCAAGGGCCCCAAGGAGAAAAACCAGCACATCAGCTAAATACAGTTCATTCCCCTCGTCCCTGCTCAGTGCTGCACTCCCTTTAAAGGCAGCACAGTTCAAAGACTGGGACATTCGGGGAATGATGGAGGGGTTTTGCTTAGATGTGTCAAGTGGGATGGATTTGCTATGAACAGAAGGAAGAGCCTTTGCCCCCAACAGCTTCAGGCTGAACACACTGAACAAAGCTGTCCCTGGGAGCATGCAAAGGCAAACACACCACTTCTAGGGCAGCTGCAGGAGCTCAAATCTCTTCCAGATGCCTGGGAAGCCCGAGCCTGCAGTGACAGCACCCCTATGAGAAGGTCCAGATGCTGTGGATGTCTCCTCGGTGGGTGAACCCAACACGAAGGGATCCTAGCTCACATCTCTCGGTCTGACCCAACCACACAGGGCTTGCCATTAAGAACTGACCTGCAAGCTCAGCAGGAAAAGCACTCAGCAGTGCCACCCATCACTGCCCCATCACTACGGAGATGCCAAGTCAGGGATGTTTTATACCAACCACAGAACCACTAGGGAGACAGCAGAGGCCTACATGGAAGTAACATCTGAGCTCATACTATAGGTTGATGGTGCTGGTGGCAGACACAGCGCTGCCATCATCGGCCACGATGGAGACGTGCGAGGTACCAGCATCAGCTCCTGTGTAGTACACGGGCTCGTAGTAGTCGATTGGGTGGGAGATGTCCGTGATTTTCCTCCGGAGACCATCCGCATAGAACTCCGACGTCATGTTTCGGATCACCTGCCAGAGAAATCCAGCGCAGTTACTTGGCAGATTGAGTTTCAGAGACATGTAGTCACAAGGCTGACATCCAACACTTCAGACCACAGAAGACTGGCAAGCCCCAGCAGTGAGACTAGAGTTTTCCCTCTCCTTGAAAGGCAGATGTGTTACCAAAGAGCATTTTAAGTTGCCACAGAAGCAGCTATTACAGAGCAGCCCTTTGTGGGAGCCCTTGGGGGAAGTCAATCAACATCCATCACTGCAGCTCTATGGAAAGCCATCCTCAGCACTGCAGTTAGGCGCACGCAAGCAGTATTACACTTGCTTCAGAGAGAAGAAAAAGGCTGAGAGGACTAGAGCTGATAATTGCTCTGTAAATTGCAAATTTGTGTCCACCAAGCATGGCTGTGCTCAGATCCTGCTGCTTTTGGAGACTCACAGAAATAACAGCACAGTGCACAGTCAGGAGAAGCAGAGTCCCATGTCAGCCCTTCACTTCTGCTGGCCCATTTACTACAGGCAGGACTGCGTTCAGAGAGTAACATGAGTATTATCTAGTGTTTAAGACTTCAAACACTATTAAAACAGTGTTTTAGGTACACACAAAAGCTTCTGGAAAATAGAGGATTTTGCTCTGCCTAAATCAGGAAGGTTTCCTGCCTTTTTATTCCTCACAGCTCAGCCTTAAGTCACTGCCATAGGACTTCAATTCAGAGACACATTCCAATGCCTGCCAAAAGCAGGTGGGATGGAACATCCTTGACAGTGCTTAGTCACTCGCTAACTTAGAGCCATGTTCCAGTGAACATTGGCTCTGTAGAAGGAAAAAGCTTTTGCCAGTTACCTCTTCCATGTTAGTGAAGTTTGGATCTCCCAGCAAAGTCCTCTTGGCATAGGCAAAGCGAAAGGCCTCCACAATGCGGTGGTAAGTCAGGCCTTTCTCCTCCAGGGTTTTGATGCTGTCAACAGAGAAATTATATCCTGGCAACAGAAGACAAGCCATTGTGAACACAAACAAAGAAACATGGTCAATGGGCTGCTAATACAACTGTAACCAGGATCATTTTGAGAAACATCACTATGGAGATATGGACTGCACTGTCCCTAGCCTCCACTTGAAAAACACAGGAGCTCTAGCAGCTTTGGGCTCAGTAGGAATCAGGATTTTCACTTGGGAAGGTGTCTGCCAAAGATTCCTCAAATACAAGCTACTTTCTGCCCATTCAGGTGCTGGAGAAGTGCCCCAATGAGGAGGATCTTTTCCCCCTTCACACTTCTCTTTCACATACCAAGGACAAGCCCTCCAGTTTACAGAAGAGGAGGAATGTTCCTACTTCCTCTGGTCTGTTCTGGGGCTTCAGGTACCCCTGAGGAAAAGCACTGCTGTCCTTCACCCTCTGGCACGCTACTGGGGCCAGCTCCAAAAGCAGAAGATCAGTTGTCTTTGGAGATCTCCGAGCTCCTGCTGCCCAAAAGACACCTCTCAATGGGTCTCTCACCTTTCAGTATGTTGAAAATGAGCGCTAGCACTGGGCCACTCAGGGGGGAACTAGGTGTGTAGAGGGTAAACTCCCCAAGGCTGATCTTTATAGAGTTTTCAATCACTGTTGCATTATAATCCCGCAGGTCCTCCATTGTGAGGATGCCTCCTAGAAGAGAGGAGACAACTATTGGTTTGGGTTTATGTGATCTCAACTGGGAAGAAGTGACAATATTTCATAATCGGGCATCACAGCAAGGATGGGATGGGACACAGACAGATCCAAAATTCTGCAAGGTAAAGAGAACAAAATGGGTGGCACAAAGTTTTCTCTCCCCACCCTCCAATAGATCCAGCTGAGACTCAGATAGCCTAAGTGCAGTTTTGGGATGTGGACACTTTGTGCTACACAGCAGGCAGAATAATTTGTACTTTCCATTGCCTTTCTTATCAGAAGGGGGAAGACAGTATTTAATGATACAAAGAAAACCAGTAAATCACTTGTTCACATGCAGTTCATGGAAAGTAGCCAATGTCAGCTCGCAAGGACAGGATACTGCCACCATCTAGTGGCATCCAGAGGTTAAACAAACCTACTAGAGGAGCATGTGTTGTTTCAAGTGGTCAGATTCAGGCTCTGTAGACAGCACATATCTACTGTACTATAGCACTGAATAGACCATGATGTGCAGAAATGCACAGTATATGCCATGCATTTCTGCCCTCGTTTGAAATACATTTATTACACCTGTAAGTGCTAACAGCTTCTCCTGAGCATCCACATATCTCAAGGGCAGCATTTCAGGCAGTAGGGCTGACCTGCTTCCAAAAGCTCTGCAGGAGCTCACAGGATCATCTCTGGGTGTTGAGCTGCAGCGGTCTCGTTACTCACCTGCACTCTGGATGTCAGCAATGATCTGTTTTGACAGGTTTCCTGTGTAAAAGGCATCTGCTCCCTCGTTGGCTATAGTCTCATAGGTGTTGGCTAGTTTAGGCATCTTGACGATATCACCCTCCTGTAGAATTTTTCCTCCTCTGCAGAATACTTCACTAACAGAGAAAGGAGATTGAGAAGACATGATCTGAGAAGCAAGATCAAAACTACACGTACCCGTATGAGCTGGAACAGCATTCGACTGTTCATGCTGGAGGCTACCTGGAAAGAAGCGTATCTACCCGAGCCATGCCACATGGGTCCTGACCACATGCACTAGGACGTGCAAGTGGCTTCAGATATGGGATTCCACATTGCTCAGGGCAACCTGAAGGAGAACACATCAATCCTTGTTGCTTTGGCAGGCCGCCTTCCCCATCTGCCCAAGGATTTTAGAACAGCCTCAAGAGGCCTGTATGGGTGTTGAACACCTTGAACTCAAGTAATTCAATTCAGAGCACAAATCAGGCAGCTACGACAGTCAAAGCTTCCAATGAGTCGAGGAAAATGCATTTTGATCCCTACTTGTCAGAGCCTTTTGAGGTAGCCATAATTCCACCTGTAACTCCCTCATCATGAATGTGATGCTTTAGGCCCAGGTTGACCTTCCCAAATGAGCTGGAAAACATCCTGTAATTAGCAGAGACTTTAAGAAACAAGAAAGTCTTGTCCCCTAGGGCTGAATATAGATACTATGGGTCTGAATGTAAGAAGTGGAGGAGCATTTAAAAGCCTTTAGGTTCAGTCATTGTCTGAAGTGCCTCATCAGAGGTATTGCTCCAGAAAGGCTGACTCCAGGATAAGAGATGACCCAGTTTCCTACAACCTAAGAGCAAATAAGATGATTAAGGAGGAACACACTCTGCAATTGCCCAAAATGCAAGTCAGATTAGCTTAGCATATTTACAGCATGAGAAAAGCATGGAAATTCAGACAAACACATCGCCATCTGAAAAAGCTAGTCCAGCACGTATTCAAGTCCCATCTCTGCCATGACAAACGGGCCTTAAGAGCAGAATCATCTCACTTTAGAAAGATTGAACTTGCCTGAAATTAGCCACATAATTCAGCAATATCAGAGGGGAGGGACAGTCCTCAGGGGATACCACATTACACAAACACAGATGCTCTTTGTCTAGAACGCAGTAACCCCAAACCTGTTTGGGACAGTTACTGCTCTACCTACCACAGTGAGGGATTGCTTTCAATTAATTGCTGTCTCGATTTGATAGCTGCTCCAAGGCCTTTCCCGATTGGGAATCCTTCTCTTGCCAACTTGATGCTGGGCAGAAACAGGTCTTTCCATGCTAATTTGCCGTGACGTTTGTGAGCCAATTCATAGCCGCGAATTTCTCCTGGAACTGCGATGGACAGACCTCCTGGAGCCAACAAGGGATGTGTTAGCACACAGCAAGGAGAAACAAACCACAACATACACATACAGAAATAAAAGCAATTAATGGAGTAGGAGGTAACATGGGGATTATCTGTTGGCTTTGTTTTTAGGCAGGGATCACACATACTATTACGAGCTTAGCCTACACATACAACACTATGAAATTATTCTGGTTGATACTCATGTTTGCACATTATGGACTGCTGAAGCACCTCTACCCTTTTGCACACTACTCGGGTGGAAATGAAAGATGGAAGATGCAAGTCCCCCAAAGCAGCGGACTGGCCATACCTTTCTGAGAGATCTCCGTGTTGTTCCCAAACATGTCTTGCGTTGCCTTTTTTGGAGCCACCTCTCTGGCATTAATGATTTCCACTTTCCCTTTAAAGACAGAGCAAGGAAGAGGGTGTTTTAGCTCTGGATTCAGCACAAACAGTTTCTACTGAAGGAGTATGAGCACTGGGAGTTGGTTTCTTGGCAGTAGCTTTGAGGAGAGCCTGTTCTCTTAGTCTTTGCCCAGTTAGGACAAACCATCTCTTCATGCTCAACAGTTCTGCAACCCTTCCAGCCACATCTAAGCCACCCTGTCCCTTACCTGTGCTGCTGTAGATAGTAAGGAAGAGGCCGCCTCCAATGCCCATACTCTGAGCATTCATGAGTCCTACACAGAGCAGAGCTGCAATTGCTGCATCCACTGCTGATCCTCCTTGTTGAAGGATGTCCCTGCGCAGCAAAAAAGAAGGCATCTTACAGGGACGTGCTGCCATGTTTCAGTACAGGTATAACAGCTTGTCAGAGCAGATATGACAGCTCTCTCATGCACATTTATCCACACCTTGGCTACAGGATCCTCCCATCTGTCACTTTAGAGAACAGATCCTGACAGTCCAGGTACAGAGCAGATCCATCCTCATCCAAAAGGCGTCTAGACTAGCCTGAACACACCAAGACGTGGCAAAACTTGTGTGGAGACCAACACCCAAGACACATTCACTACATGTAAAAATGATAGGTCTCCAAGGAGGCTAAAACCTGGAGCTCTTGCATCTAGAAGTGGAGGACAATTTGACAAATAGATTTCTAAAAGGAGCTTGAATAGCATCATTCCCCTTGTTTCTGTGTCTGCAAAATATTTGACCACTCTCATCTTTGAGTGATTGCAGTAACGTTGGCAAGGCATAGTAAGAACCTGGGTTTTATTTTGCCTTTCTCAAATCAGAGTGAGATTAGATCGTGTTGGTGCCGTGCAATTGCTGGAGCTGCACTTGGACACCACAGGAAACAGAACAGTTTTGTCTTGTGCAAGAGTTTTCAGAACTAAAGAGTCACAACCGAATTGTCACCAATAATTACCAATTATTAGTACCTTCCAATTATCGAGCACTGCCCTGCATCTGTAGCCACAGCTGCTCTCTTGTAGATGTGCCTGTCCCACGGGTCACGGCGCAGCCCAAAGTAGAGTCCCAGGAACAAGATGAGTCCCAGCAGGACCACGGTTAAGACTCCGATCACCACGTAGTGCCTCTTCATCTTCCTGGAAGAAGAGACAGGATGATGGATCTTGGTGTTTCTGGACCACGCTGGAACTAGCAAGCAGGTGATCAGGCACGAGCAGCCTTTTTACACTTCTTTCAGATGCCCTGTTTTCCCCCAATAACCAGCTGCTCTGCCCATGAGATAGAGGTTTGAGAACCCATTGAGGCAACGTCCCGTATTGAAAGGAAGCAGAATATCAAGAGGGCAGATGTTCCTAATGGAAGCAAGGACTCTGCTGCCACAACCTTTCGCTGGTGATGGGACAGTTATTCTTTGTGACTTTACACTCTGATTCCATATGTTCAGCAAACATTTAACTAGCAGATAAGAGTAGGCCATCCCCTTGCTGTAGTGCTTGGGAGGAGAGAGGCCTATGTCAGGCCTTATTTGATCTAATTCCCCAAATCCCATCAGCAAGATCTGTTAGGAGCTTTGCCAAAATCCCCCTTTCAGCACATGCTGGCAAGCCCTTTGCTTCACGTAGTGTATGATGGACTCAAGGGTCACAGCCTCTCCATGAGGCTTTTGTCAATCATGCTGTCATCTCCATTGAGCAATTCCTTCTTTCCTCGTACCCAGCACACAACTTCTTCCTGCCTTTTCAGCCCTTGCTTTCTAGCATGTCCTCACGTAGCTCTGACTTGCTGGCAGGGAACAGGCACCTCCTCCCCTCAGATCTCCCACCAAGTGTCTCTTCCAAGGATTTCCACACACAGAGACGTATCAAGACATCTTGTACGGGCGCTGCCAGCACCACATAGCTGGGTCTGGGCCTCTACTGGGCAGGATGGCCATTCTACCCACCCAAAGCTTCTACCAGCTTCCCCTTGACCTCTTACTGCCATCCTGCTTCAGCAAGTGCCCTGAGGGCTCCCAGAAGTCCAATCCAACAGTTCTGCAGTGTTACCATACGAGCAATGAGAAGGCCCCAAACCAGCAGCTGCCACTTTAGTGAGAACCTGTCCTGAAGCACGTAAGCAACCCCGTACACCAAGAAAGCTGCAATTTCACAGGCAAGAAGGGAAATCCAGGAAGCAGAAAGTAATTGGTGTTAGCAATGACTCAGGTCATATTTAGTTGAGAAATTTGGAGCTTTAGCTTCATGCAAGCTTTATAATACCAGCCTTGTGAAGGAGCCCCTGTCTGGGAGGTTGACTCTGACCAACACAACACACATCTGCAGACCCTGCTGCCTTGGCCAACCTATTTATATAAGAGTCTCCCTCTCCTGTATAAGGGCCCTTGGTCAGAACACCATTCCAAACAGCTTGCCACCTGTAGAAGGTGATGTCTGGTGCTTCCCAGTGCTGAATGAGCCTGCCCTGAATGCCACGGGGTTACTGTTCATCTGGGCTTCAGTGCAGCACACCAAGGAGCTCTGCTACAGGCTTGGACACACACCAGCATCATCAGGAGTTGCTGGAGGGATGGAGAGTCATCGCTGCTTCGTTGACACTGATTTTGCATGGAATATATCTTGAATGCCTTCTTGGACCCTTTTCCTTTCCCATCACATGACTGTTCCAGCAGAAACACCCAAAGTGATCATACCATCTCCAGGGACACACTTCCCCCTGCACAGAACAGCTTATTCCTCCAGCTCATTCCACAGATTTTCGCCGTGACAGCTGCACTTGTGCAATAACCAAGACACCCTTTACCTCGCCGAGGTGCCTGCTGTCCGCAGAGACAACCCAATCCACGGCATGGCAGGTGAAGAGCAGGGCCAACACTCTCCGTGGCTGTTCAAGAGCCCAACGCAGAGCAAACTGCAGCAGTCAGAGCTTCATTTGGTGCCTTGCAGACGCAGCACAGGCAGGACCAGGGAGCAGCCAGCGAGCCAGAAGGCAGCCAGACTCCTCCGAGGGAGGAGATTTAGCAAGCACTGCCCCCTCCGCCTCACCCCCATGCTGTTATTTCCAGCAGGGAGAGGGCCCCTTGCTCTCCAAGCCCTGCATCTGTGAGTGGCAGCGCTGAGGATGCCTCTCTCTGAGCAATGGGGCTCCAGCCGGGGTGCAAAGCTGCTGCCCGCCCTGCCCAGAAGGAAATTCAACCAGAGTGGTGAAAGGTAGAGAGATGAAACCTCCTTCCAGGTTCAGGAGTTGATTTACTGCTAAAGGAGGGCAGTGGCACGTTGGTCAGGCTGCACTGTGCAGGGGAACAGAGAAGTCTTTATGTCCCCAACAATAGCTCGCACAGCCTCAGGGCTGAAGCCACTTCTGTTTGCTGGCAGAAGGAGCCCGGTTTCAGCACTGGCAGCCTCCTCGAGCGCTGCAAGAAGTGTCAGGGCAGCTTTTATCTGCCCAGCTGGCAGAAAGTACCTTTGTTTCTTCTGAAGGCCACTGGTGGCAAAGTGTGGGGTGACCCAAGCCCGGCAGCCGGCATGTGAAGCCACAGGCTCCTGGCCGGGGGCTCAAGTCGTCCTCTGCAGCCGAACCGGTGGCCACACGACCACAGCACAGAGCCAGGCAGCAGGAGAAGAGAAGAGGAAGCCTCAGAGGGCACCTCCGTGCTGCAGAACCCACGGCATCTTCCTCCAACTGGGAGGAGCCAGGAGTCAGGCCTGTGTGCCAGGAGAAGCGAGCGCTCCTAACAAAAGTGCATCTGCATCAGGTGGATTCTGCTAGAGAAGCAGCAGCTCCAAGAGCTGAAGATCAGCAGCTTTCTCTTTTACAACAGCACAGAGCTGGCTCAGATGAGAACAATCTTCTTTACCTTGGTCTCCAGTTGAACTTCCACAAGCTCCGTGACCTCTTCTGGTGCCCAGCCCCTGCATGAGGCATCCCTTGTAGAGGCCTCACTGCCTTTGTAGCTGGAAGAGTCAACCATGCAGCAACTGGGAGGCAGAGCTGCAGCTTTCAGTGCCGTAGCCCAGGTTCCTGTGCCCTGGCCAGGGGCATTACGAGAACGGCCTCCGCTCAGAGCCCAAGTCTCTGCCATGATTTATTTCTGGGAGTACTAAGAACAGTTGGTGTGTGCAGGCCAAGGGCCCGAGGGACAGGGCATCCAACTATTGTCTTCTGAGGTTGGCTTTGACCTTCAGATCTTGGCCAAATGCAGCCCTCTGGAAACACTGTGAGTGTTTCAGGTGCACCGTGCTGCCTGGCAGTGGGCCTTCAACAGGGACCAGAACAGGTCTTTGCCTCTTTTCTTCTCTACTTGGTTGTTACACCTTCAGGGGCACGTTGTGTTGCTGCTCGTATCCCAAACCCAAAGCCCAGGTCAACTGCTCCGCATGAACTACTCCTCTGTTACACAATCCACGAGCCTTTTGCTCTGGCAGGTTAATATGTGCCACGTTCATCCAAAGGCCAGGACATGGATACATTTCACAATGAGCATTGGGCAAAGATCAGAGTTGTAACCTCAGACCTGCCTCCTCAGGGAGAGCTCTCCAAGTGCAACAGGTCCTGCACATCACACCACAAAGAGCCCCCGAGCAGAGGTGGGCAAGGGGCACAGGCTGCACATACCTTTATTCTTGCACAGAACTGCAAGAGCTTCTTTGCAAGCTTTCTACCAACTGACAAGAAGCACCTGAGCAAGTCCGTGGTCTTCCTGAGCAGAAAAGCATTCCCATCAGTCGTCCTTGCCTCCCTACTGCCAAAACGAGTGGCACCAGAGCAGCTCACACAGAGACAGGATCCAAAGCACGTCCTGGACTCAGCTGCCACATGGAGCTGTGACCACCTTTGGCAGGAGCAGCCTAACAGCTCACATGGCTCCTCCTTGGCCATTGCAGCTTGGAACCCACCGCTGCCATAACCACCGTCCAACCATCCCAGCGCCAGCAGAGGCTCCAGCTGCAGCCAGGAGATGCCGCCTGTTCTGCCACCCTCTTCCTCTAGCAGCAGCCTCTTGCAGGGAGGACAGCAGAGCTGGCAGCTAGGGATGAGGAAACCTGCTCCCATCACCAAACCTCACCCAAGCTTGGGAGCAACAACCCTACATGGTGCTTTATAGCAAGTCTAGAAGTGCATTTGTAGCTTGGAGCACACTGAGCAACACAGCCACATTTGTCTTCAGGAGAGCACATGGTGATTGGGAAAGGCTGTTAACTGCAAGACTGTCCTAGCTGAAGTCATAGTTATCCAACTGTTGCTCTTTGTCCCTGTGGTGGAAAGGCAAGTTTTGTAACAGTGAGCCATCAAGATTAAGCAGATTCCTTTATCCTTGTTCAAGGACAGCACAGTCTCGTCTGTGGCATGTTCTTACTGGCACAGAGCCCAAACAAGTTGGCCACTCCACAGCAAGTTACTCTTTCACTTATGCACAAGTGGAGTTAAGGATGAGGTCAGAGAAAGGCACCAAGTTCAGGTTTCTTGACTTTGACAGGTGAACAGTTGGCTACACATACATCATTATCTCATTTCAGTGTATACCGTCATTGAGAACTCCATATAGCTCTATAAATCTACTAGTCTAGTAGGTTGTGTTATCATAACTCAACTTTGAATGTTTAAGTGAGCAAAGCCTGACATCTACCTAAACAAATAAACAAAACACACATACAGTGAATGCAGGTTCATACCAGCCCATTAAAAATAAACACACACACACACACACACACACACACACACACACACACACACACACACACACACTCCTGCAGGAACTTCCATCTCTTTCTCCAGGTAGTGTTCGTGATGCAGTCAACTTCCATGTTCCACAAAAAAATGGGATTCAGCAGTACACTGAAACGTGGGAAGCAACGTGGTCCACTCTTTGTCCCATGTGCTGAAGGAACATCTCAGGGCATCAAGCAACACGGTCACTGCTCTTGCAAAGAAACCTCATCTCCTCAAAGACAACCAGAAGGCACTTCTGGGCATTGCTCTTTTTATGTCCTCCCTTGCCCTTTATTGATTTTTCCTATGGGAAATTCATAAGGCAGCACCAGTAAATGCTGACAAGATATCAGGCAATCACACCTCTTCAGATTCTTCCTTTCTATAGCAGGAAATGCAATCCAAAGTCACTGTTTCCCAATAGTTAATGCATTATTGGAACAGAGGCCGTTTGAAGTATCTGTTTGTCTCAGAATGTTAAAGAAGCCTAAAACAACCCTTGTCTCCAAGGAGAATGTCCCGTTTTCTCAGCAGTCCTCAAAATTACCTGCTTCCTTGGGCCAAACAAAGTTGTCTAATACCCACAGCAAGATTCAGAGCAAGTGAAAGGAATTACACCCCAACATGTCTGATCTGCCCCTGATTTCTGATTGCCCCACCTAGTTAAATACAGCTGCACTGACAGCACTTTGCCTCAAGTGTCTCCCTTGGAAAGCAGGGCAATAAAGCTGGAAAAGGGACCACAGTGTCCAGTGTAAGGAAGGAAGATGATCACTCAGACTAAAATGAGGTTTTACCCTTCAGCTTTAGGTGTCAGGAGCAATGGAATCCCACCATGGAAGCAGGAACAAACACAAAGAAATTTAAGCTCTTAAAATAAAGAGATTAGCAAACAATAATCTAAAAACATCAATGAGGGAGAGAAATAAAAAAAAAACAAAAAACTGAAAACAGGTCACTGGAGAAGAGCCTGAAGACAGAAAAGATACTTTAGAAAATGGCAAAGTTACCTGAGCAGCAGAGGATCACGTCCAGCAAAGGCAGAGACACAACCCCCTAGTCTTAAGGCTGAAAATAAATAAACAGAGACATACTCAGAGCTCCTCCTTTGCTCCTAGGAGCAGCTCTCTCCTACCTTACCTACTCACAGGAAGAAAGAACCACTTTTTTCCACCTGCTCTCATTTTAAGATGCCTCATTTCCCATAACCAGCCACAGGTGCATGCTCTCCCCGGGGCAAGCTGGCTAATGAGAGATAATTGCAAAGGTTGGGGTTTATTAACCTTTTCTTGCCAGCCAGGACAATGTATTTAAAAGGGAAAAGTTTCTATAAAGCCTTTGGAGTTTGTTCTTCTCTGACACCAAGCATTCCTGCCACTGGTGCATTGATAAGGTTATGATCATACCAGTGGATTCTGATTTTTTTATT
The DNA here is from genome assembly GCA_032353885.1 of Nothura maculosa. Classification (NCBI taxonomy): domain Eukaryota; kingdom Metazoa; phylum Chordata; class Aves; order Tinamiformes; family Tinamidae; genus Nothura; species Nothura maculosa. Next base: position 2,427,823 of record JAUBOD010000707.1, on the reverse strand, counting down.
TTTTGGAAGACTATAGTGATCCCAGTGATATTCCAGCTGTATAAGGGATATAAGTCTAAATGAACTGATAACCAGCCAGGGGTATAAGAAACCCAAAAGCATTGTGGCACGTGTACTGATATGTCAACTGGATGGCTTAAGTTATGGAAGGACCGATCCTATGGAGAGAAGGACCATCTCAAAAGCTATTTCTTGGGTTCTCCTTGAGAAAATACCCTCTAACTCTGCACCCAGGAGGATGCCAGCAGGGAGGAAGTTACAGCTTTCTAAGGCAGTTTGGGTTTGCAAAAGCATTTCCTTGATTTTGCTTACAAAGGATGTTATCTTTGTTTCCTATTTTGTGCTCGAGGTTGTTTGGCTCTTCCTGTAGCAACTCAGGATGGCAAAGCTGAACATAGCCGTAACACAGGTCAACCCATTAAACCTTCATCTCACCCTGAGCCCTATCTGACCATAACAGCAAACCTTCCAGGAAAGCGTGACTCTCTCCTTCACAAGCGTTGTTCTTCTCTCAGTTTGCCTTGCTGCTGCATTTATCATCTTTTTGGCACTGAAACACAATATAAATCTCATGCCAAGCTCCCTGCTTTGCAAAACCTGCGCTGATCTGCACCATTCATCTCACAGCTTGGTGGAGCCCCTTTGTCTTTGCAAAGCTGCTCCTGGGACTGTGTTTTTGCTGCTAATGGTCCAGCCTTCCCCATAGCTCACAGGCTCAGCAACAGAGTCCCATGGGGCTCCCTTCATCCCCACTATCCTGGAATAAATAAGAGGAGAGGAATCTGGGGGGAAGAGGGGAAAAAGAAGAAGGAATAACATGTGAGAAGGAAAAACGAGCAGCAAAGTGTTGGATGGGAAAGACTGAGGGAAAGGGAATGAAAGAGGCAGAATAGGATAGAAAAAAAAGAGTAGAAAAGGGGGGCAAATAATGAAACAAATAAACAAATAAATGAGATGCCTAGTTGCTCAGCTGGAGGTTTTTTCTCATTTAGCCTGACCAGTGCTGCAGGTCTGTGCAAACACCCTAGAGCTCTCAGACCACGGACAAACTTCAGCTTTCCTTAGTCCTTGGTAGAGGGCTTGTTTCACAAGGCGAGCCACAGCAGCACGTTATTTATTTTATACATTGCAGAGCACGTGGGCATGAAAGACACAGATTCCCGAACGGTCGGAGATTCCTTTTGTTCCTTCCATAAGGAATCTTCCCGTGCAGAAGCGACGCCTTCGCGCACGGGGGCCGCTGCCCTCGATAGCTCCCCGTGACAAAGGTTTCTGCAAGAAGAGGCAGGCACGTCCCGCCTGATTGATTTCAGGGCAGAGCTTTCTACTTCACGGACCAGCTTCCTCACCCGCTGCTAATGCCCTGACGCCGGCTCTGCTGAGCGTGACGCTCCAGGAAACTCTCTCCCTGTCTCCATCAGGAGCTCGGTTGTCTCCTCTGATCTGAGCACAAGGTATCTCCTCCACTGCTGCCTCTCGTCCCTTGGAGGACACCCCAGCACCTCCCAATGCCCATGACCGTTCTGGTTCAGCACCCACCTTCCTCCTCACTGCAGCTCAGGAAACCTCCGTGAGCTCCATCCTCACAGGACCTGCATTCCCCAGCTAGCACTTAGAAGCACGGAATAGCATGGAAAAAAAAAAAAAAAAAAAAAAAGGAGGGATGCAAGATGCACTGATTTCAGCCCACTGCTTTGAGCCAGCTCTCTTCACAGCAGGCTGCTTGCCATGGGACACATCCTGAAACCCAACAACTTCTGAGAACTTCTGTCCTTCGGGACCCTGTGTAACCTGCCTTCTACTGCTCGTAGAGCCCCGATCTCTGGTAGTTTCAAGACTCTCTCCTGTGTCAGACTGACTGCCACGCTGGCACTACTCTCCCCCATATGCCACATCACCAGATACAAACTGCACAACTCATGCTCCTAAATCCCAACCCTTCCACAGAGCTTTTCAACCCAAAAAGGAGTGAAGACCCAACACCATGCTGGGCAGGTTGTAGGACACTTCCAAGAGCTGTATGCCTCCTTTAGGCACTAAAATACCCTGCCCAAAGCTGTACATTAAGATGTATTGGTAGAATTAACAGGGCTGCCAGATTAGATGCACAGCTCTGTTCTCTGACCTCAGTCTCTATCAGTAAATTCAGATCCTCTTACCATCATCACTTCACATGTAACTGGTCTCATCAAGTCATAGTGCTGCTCAGTAAATCTCCTAATGGATGAGGTTGCTGCTCAGCTTGGGACAGACTGCCTATAATCTTGTTTCCCCCATACGAAACGACTTGAGAGAAATCAAAGACAACACAGTAGGTCAAGCCCTGCTGTCCCCATAAAAAAGACATGCTTTTGCTCTTCAAACTGAGCCTGCAAGCTCATGAAATAAAAACACCTTGATTAAAAATGCAATTAAAGAACTGAAGAGACACATGCAAGCAAGAAGCAACGACTGCTGTACTTCATGCCTCAATCCAACCAAGATATAGAGATGAGAAAATGCAAGCGTGAAGTTTACTCACCTCTCTCAAAACGCTCTTTGTCTTGGGTGTTGTTCTCCTTGTGCAAGCAACCCTGGCAGACGGCACTCCTGCCTTTCTGCCCTCTTGCCCCTTACGCCTCCGGGATTCCCAGGAATGAGGACTTTAGAGCCAAGATTGGCCACACAAGGGCTGGGTGGCAGCAAGACTTTATGTATGGGAGCGGTCAGGAAGGGCGGGCAGCACGTGATGGAATGACCTTGCATCTTTAATCACCGGAGGCACGTCACCCTTCCCCCTCGATGTCCCTGAGGATCTGCTGGCTCATGGGGCGAGCTGGGAACCGAGGGGTCACGGGCTTCTGGTTCTCACGGTTGCAAGGGAGCCACGCGCAGGGTGTGGAGCAAGGAAGACGCCACTTGCCCAGGGATGATACTTTGATCTTGGGGAGTCCCTGGAGTCCATCCGTACCGGAAAAGTCATTGCTCGTCTTCAGGCAAGGAACAATACGCTGGAAGTTGCTGGGTTTGTCTGTAGCACAAGTGCTTGCTGAGGAGGATGCCCTCGGTGCCAGGGCACCGTGGCCCCCTGCCCACCTACCTGCCCTCCTGCAGTCAGAGCATAGACCAGCTCCACGGCTACAGGAGAAGGAACGTGCATCCCATAGGAGATATCATCCTGGACATTGATCCAGGAAGCTCCTTGGAGATGCATCCTACCCATCTCCATCAGAGGAAGTCTTGTAGCCTGTGGATGGAGAGGAAATCTCTCCAGGATGCACCATTGCTCCCCAAAGGAAAAACGCTTCATTTTCAGCTTCCTTTGCTGGACTTTCTTGATTGTCAAAGGCCCTATCATGCATGGGGACAAGGTTTGGCAGCCCGAGAGTTTATAAAGTATTGGTTGAATCCCTGTTGTAGAGCTGTGTAATGGGAGATGTCAAGTCCAATGGACAACACAAGCGTCTTCTCAGCTGAGGTGACTGGGAAAGGCAGCGGCTTTCCCGGCTTTGACGAAGTGGAGCTGGCAGCCTGGGCAGGCAGTGAGCTGCCTTTTCCCCTTCCTAGTCTACACTTCAGCCTGATCATCTCCCCATCCTGCTCCCATAACCCAGTGCCAGCTGCTTAAAACAGGAATGTTGCCATGTGCTAAACCGTGGCCTGCACCTCGCTTACTGTATGGATTTGTGCCTACCCTGGCAGTGTCATTGGAACCAAAAGCGGGCACAAGCAGGCACTGTCTGAGCTAGATCCCTTTAACTACCATAGGCTCACTTCAAGAAAAAGAAGAAAATCAGATTTAGGACAAACTGGCTTATTGCTGCATAAGATGTGCTCGCTGCACATACGATGTGCAGGCTGCAAATGTGGTCTCGGCAACCGTTCCCTCTCCTTCTGCTGCTGCAGAGATGTTGGAGCCTTGGAGCTGCTGGGCCCAAGGAGAGCAACCAGTGCTGCTGGGGAAACTGGTGCATGGCCACGCTGGGCACTGCTCTGTGCTCCATGTGCAGCTCCATGCTCCGTGCACTGCTCTGTTTGTGGCTCCGTGCTCCATGCACTGCTCTGTGCTCCATGTGCAGCTCCATGCTCTGTGCACTGCTCTGTATGTGGCTCCGTGCTCCATGCACTGCTCCATGCTCCGTGCACTGCTCCGTGTGTGGCTCCATGCACAGCTCTGTGCTCCATGTGTAGCTCTGGGCACTGCTCCATGCTCCATGCACAGCTCTGTGCTCCATGTGTAGCTCCATGCACTGCTCCGTGCTCCATGCACTGCTCCGTGCTCCATACGTGGCTCTGGGCTCTGTACACTGCTTCGTGCATGGCTCCATGCTCTGTGTACTGCTCCCTGCTCCGTGCACTGCCCCATGCTCTGTGCACGGCTCCCTTTGCAGGACAGCTTGGAATCAGCCTCAACACTTGCAAGGTGAGCAGGAAGGGTGAGTGCCAGGCAGATGTGGATCCCAGGAGCGCTCAAAGCCTCCTTGGACCAACGTGTCCCCCAGCGGAGCTGCCAGCTCCACAGCCCACCCCGACCGCCTGGACCTTTCAATCACTGCAAGAGATTTCCCTCCTTAGCAGCACTTTAAAGCTACTGCCAGGGCCAGAAAGACTCGGAGCCAAACAGCAGCCAAGTATTCCTCTCTTTCCTGGAAAGACAGGGGAACGGAGACAAAATCCTGCATGAGGCTTCAAAGCAAATCAGCACCGGGGCTGAAATCAGGACTCGTTCCCCCATCTCCCTTTTCTCTTGCCGCTAGACATTACCTCTTCTCCCTGCCATGTGTCTGCTCTCTACGTTAAATCCAGACACGGCTGGAAGCGACAACTGCAGAGGCTGGCGCTGCTCCGCCGGCACCAAAGCCCGCAGCAACGTGGGCTGTTGTTTTTGCTGTTTCTCCTCGTTCCGCTTTCTCCCCCGCTGCAAACAGGGAATGAATAAAACATGAAGGTGGCTCCATCTCCTTGTGAAAACCCACGGAGGAGCCGAGTGCGGCCGAGGAGCCGGGAGCGGCTCAAAGGGTTTTGCTGCTTCACGCCAAACTCGCCGGTTGTTACAGAAAGTTGCTGAGTGAGTTATTGGTGTTAAAGTCCAACCCAGGCAAAAGGACCCTGAAACCAAAGGAACAGGGACTTTTCCCAGGTGGAGCCCAGGGTCCGTCGCGGAGACCTCCGCAAATCCATCCGTCCTGCTTGGGAGCAGGTGGGATGCGAGGCTCCCGCATCACTCCGGCACTGGGAAGCACCAGCCCTTGCCTCATTCCAACCCTCTTGGTGTTTGCTCCAGCAAAATCTGGGAAACCAAAGGATTTTCCCTTCCAACGTCATCGCCTGCAGCTCCACACACTCCCCTGGTGACACCACACGGCCTTGTCCATCCCACCAAGCCTTAGGAGCTCCCTTTCATCCCAGCCCACAGAGCAAACTCATTTCCCTGCTGCTGCTATCCCCTAAAGGGATTTATTGCATCAAAGCACAGGCAATAAACCACGATCAAGCCGAATCCTGCTGTTTCCACATGCTGTTCTCTGGGATGCTCCTCCAGGAGGAGGCCCCGGGGGTCCCTGCACGTGGCCCCAGGTCACCCCATGCTCCTGCTTTGGGTGCTGCAGGTTTTGCACGCACGGCGCGGGCTGTGGACTATATGTGATGTCCCCTGCGTTACTCACAGCTTGTCGGACCCGCGCGGCCGCCGCGTCACCGTGACTCAAGCTGGGTCGGCACCTTCAAGCCACCCCGAGAGGAGGCACCCAGGAGGAAACAGGGCGATAGGAAGAGGGACGTTTCGGGGCTGCGCCTGGGAGCGGAGACCCACGAGGAGCAAACGGGAGGCAGGAAGAACCCAGCTCCTCTGCACCGTCACGCTCATTTGGCCCTTTTTTTCACGTTTTTAAGCAGCCGTTAAGCTGATCTGGAGAGCAAACATCAGATAATCCTTTTCTAATCCAATAACAAGTTGCAAGGAAGAGCGAATGACCAAAACTGAGCACAGCAGCCAGCTCAGGGCAGGTGGCCCCTAAAAGGGCCCTCCAAGAAACCACCAAAAGCAGCGCCCAGAGAGGGCAGAGGCACTAGGAACCTTCCCGGGAGCTTGTGGAGACCCTTCCAGCACCCACAAAACAGGAAACTTTGCACAAAACACCCACAAAACAACCATTTATACCGGTCAGTGCATGCCGACGGGTCTGAATCTGCAGCTCTTTTCACCACTCTCTCCTGCAGGATTGCAAGGGGAAAAAAAAAGAGGCAGCAAAAAAGAAGCAAGATATTGTGAGCTCCTAATTCAGTCCCTCTTATTTAGTGCTTATAAATGAAACTGGGTCTGCGGCGCGGAAAAGCGCCGCTCTGAAAAGCAGAAAGAGGCCGGGGCAGGGTTGAGACTCCGAGCTGGCAAATAAACAGCTACAAAAGTTCACGGAAAAATAACAAGGAGCTGGGCTCCAAAATGCTGCAACGTGACCATTATGCCCAATAACCTATACTTGGTGCTGAAAATACTAGTGCTCTGCTGTGCGGGCTGCACGGTTGCAGAAAGCCAAGGGGAGCAGGGCTGGCATTGGAAATCACTCGCCCATGGGATCCGGGATCGAAAGTCACCCGGTTATGGGGAACTGGGATTGAAAGTCACCCACCCATGGGGATCCAGGATTGAAAGCTACCTGTCCATGGGGATCCGGGATTGAAAACCACCCACCCATGGGGATCCGGAATTGGAAGCTACCTGTCCATGGGGATCCAGGATCGAAAGTCACTCCTCCATGGGGATCCGGGATTGAAAGCTACTTGTCCATGGGGATCCAGGATTGAAAGTTACCTGCCCATGGGGATCCAGGATCAAAAGTCACCTATCCATGGGGATCTGGGATTGAAAACCACCCACCCATGGGGATCTGGGATTACAAGTTACCCGGTCATGGGGAACTGGGATCAAAAGTCACCCACCCATGGGGATCTGGAACTGAAAATCACTTGCCCATAGGGATCCAGGATCAAAAGCCACCCTCCTGGGGGGGTCGGCTGGAAGGGACCCCACGCGGGCCATGTCGGTGCCTCATCCCAGCCCTGTGGACCCACCTGCAGCCAGGTCCTTGGGTGCCCCGCGGCTCCCCCAGGGACAGGGGCTCCGTGCCCAGGCCGTGCCGGAGGGGCTGCCAGCTCCCACTTCCCAGGCCGGGCGCTAGTCCCGGGATGGTGCCCAGCACCTCAGCCTTGTCCCGTGCCGGAGGCTGCTCCGCCGGCGCCCGCTCGCTCCCCTCTGGGGTTTGCCCTTTCCTTCCTGCCGCCACAGCGGCAGGACGCGCGTCCAGGCGGCCTCCCAGCCTCATCTTCCTCCATTCCTTCAAGGGGTGGGTGAAATTCCTTACGAGTGATCGGGGTGGACCGAGGCTTGGAGGCAGGCGAGGCCGGGCTGCGCAGGTCTTCCATGGTCAGCAAAGCAAAGGGAGGCTTGGAGCCCTTCCCTATGTTGGGAAGGAAGGAAGGAGGTGAAGGCTGCGCTCCGGCCTCCGCTGCTGTGGCGTTGGGAACCCGCTTTGCCCTGGCTCCCATGGGTGCCATTGGGACCCAGTCCGAGCCTAGAAGGGCCCTTGCACCCTGTAGCACTGAGCCCTGCCCCATGGAGGAGGCTCCTGATGCTGCCCAGGACACCAGCGCCCCAAAGAAGGTCACTGGGCTCTTTGCATGAGCAAACAAGACAAAAAAGGGGAGGAAAAAATGAATGCTGCAAAATTGAGGCTGCTTTTTTGTACTTACAGGAAAGCAGCTGAAGGCCCATGGCTCTTCCTTCCTGTGGCAAGGCACCATCAGTACCTGTCTGCACAGGTCCCCCCGAGCCCTGGGGGAGTTGGAGGAAATGAAGCCGTTTTGCCCCAAATCGAGCAGCACGTGGGACTCCCTCTCTGGTGCTTCCTCTCTGCTCCGATCTGCTGCTCTGCACTCAGGAAAATCTTCACACTGTGCTCGTTTTCTCTGGCTATCCACAGGAGAACAAGAGCCTTGAGGAAAACCCCCATGCTTCACTTCATATCCGGGACTGCACGGAGCCTTTGGAGCTGGAAGCTGCCTTGGATGCACACACAGAGCCCAGGGGCTTCCTCTCCGCTTGCTTAAATGGAGAGCGACCTCAGGTTGCTCCAGGGACGTCCCTGCAGGCTCCAAGGGAACTGCCTCCCATCGCCCGTCCCAGGGCACCAGTGTGATCCCAAGCTCCCGGGAACAGCCTGGCTGGGAAAGCTTCCCAGGAGGAGGAGGAGGAGGAGGAGGAGGAGGAGGAAACCCTGCAGAGAGGGCTGTGCACTGCGCGCCCCACTCACCGTGCTGCAGTTTGAGGACTTGGTGTGTTCCACCTATGAGATCTTCTCAGCACCAGAGGTGGATGGAGGATAATGGGTGAAGTAGGAAGGGAATCAAGACCGTTGGTCAAAACCAACGTTTCCAAACGGGGTTTGGCAAAGGACAAGAGCCCTCCCGGGAGGGGAAGGCTCCCGAAGCCCAGGGGCTCCCCGAGCTGCACGCGGAGCAACGCGAGCTCCAAAAGCAGCTTAGCAGCACCAGGCACTGCCTTTGGCCTCCCCTGCACGGGCTAAGAGCGGCTAATTCCCTTACAAAACCATAACTGCAGCCCATAGCCTTAAACTCAGGAGGTCTTCTTAAAAGCCCTTTAGAAATCTGATATATATTTTATATGACAGACATTAAAATGGGGATCCCAGGGGTGTTTTAGTTCCTGCAGAGCTCTCCCCCTCCTGCCTTAGCTCGCTCCCAGGAGCAGCAGTTCCTGGAGAGGCCCAAGGGCCTTTCCCTGCCCTCCAGCCTCACAAAAGCCACAGTGAGCAAGGAGACGTGGCCTCCACACAAGCCCCAGGGCTCCCATGGCTTCATTTCATAAGGGAAAACCCAGGCGAAGCAGCTGCGGCCGCTCCAACCCCAGCTAATCAGTTCATCGTTAAGGCAGCGATAGCTCCGATGCCTCCTGTGCCCAGGATCAAGGGAACGCCGGGCGCCACCGGGGACGCCGGAGCGCGGTGACCTAGAGCAGAGCAGGCTCCGTGGTGTCCCCATGGAGCTCGGTCATGTCCAACCCTACGGCTGCGCACTGAGACCTGGAGCACCGCAGGGTCCCATGGGTGCAAATAGGGCTGCAAGAGGAAACTGCCCCCAGGGGCTGGATACCCCTGGGCTGCTGCTCGCTTCCTGGCAGGCAGCCGGCTTGGAGGAATCTGCCAGCTCGGAGCCACCCCATGGAAGCAGCGACTTGGGAGCCCCAACAAGCTGCTCTGCAGGCAAAACAAAAGCTGGGGCCGTGCGAGGCGCTGCAGGCAGCGTCTGCCACCCTTGGGCCTCTCTGCCTGCTCTCACGTGGAATTAGTGGAGGCCGTTTGCATCAGAAATCAGACACAAGCTCCCTGTGCACCGGGCAAACGTCCCTTGTACCCAGCTTGACCTGGGCAGCCCTGGTTCCTCCTGGCTGTCCGGGATAACAGGCGAGACAACAGCCTGGGGACCCGGCACCGCTCCTATAGGAGCTGGAGCACCAAGGGGGAACAAAGGGGGCACCACCCAGGCTTGGGGCTCCGTAAAGCCTGATTGAAACCACAAGCAAGACCCTGAGGATGTGACCACATGGAGGCCCATGGGAAGCTGCTGCTCCTGCGCCCGGCCCCGTGTCACCTCCATCTGCTGAAGTCAAGCCAAGGTCTCCGGCAGAGCACAGGGAAGAGGCAGCCAGGTGCAGGGCCCCACATCCCTCCCATGCACAAGGGCACATGGAGCAGGAAAATTAGCTGCAGGGCAAGGGCGAGAGGAGAGCTCTGGGGAGCGGAAGCGGTTGTGCTGTGAAGGGGGGTTACGCTGACTTTCCGGGGGCAGATTTGGGGTATCACCCTCCCCCGGGCTGGCAGCCGCCCTGCCTGTGCTGAACTCCGAGCAGCGGGCGGGCAGGGAGGCGGGCGAGGAAAAGCTGGCAGCGCCCAGCGTGGAGCGAGCGGTGCCGGAATCCGCCTCCCGCACGCAGGCGGCTCCGGCCGAACCGCCCTGCTCGGGGGAACCACCGAAACGTCGTGCTTGGCGAGCCCAGCCAAGCCCGGTGAGCCCAGCCGAGCCCAGCCAAGCTCAGCGAACCCATCCAAGCCCGGCCAGCCCTATCCGAGCCCAACGAGCCCAGCCAAGCCCATCGAGCCCCATCTGAGCCTGGCCAGCCCCATCTAAGCCCGGCCAGCTCCATCTGAGCCCAGCCAGCCCCATCCAAGCCCCACGGCCGCCTGCAGCGCTCGGGGACCGGACAGACCCCCCCGCCGAGCCGGGGGGAGGGACGGGGAGGGGGCTCGGAGCCTCCTTTGTTTTCCCGGCAGCCGCGAGCCCATCCCGGGGGCGCCGCCGCCAGGGATCCCCCGGCGGGAGGAGGCGCCTGGGCGGCTGCGGGATCCCGGCAGCGGAACCGGAGCCGGTGCCGGTACCGAGAGCGGGGCCATGGGCTCGCGGCTGAGCCGGCAGAGCAGCCTGGAGGAGGACGGCGGCGCCGAGGAGCGCGGCGGCCGCGGCGACTTCCAGCTCTCGTCGCTGCTGCTGCACCCGCAGAAGCTGCCCGGGGTGCTGCGGAAGAGCCCGCCGGCGCCCTACGTGCGCAGGGTGGGCTGGCTGCGGGAGATCCAGGCCACGCTCCGCGAGCAGCAGCGCGAGCGCGCCGTGCACATCCTCCGCCTGCTGCGCAAGGTACGCGGGCCCCGCTCCGGCCGCGCGGGGGTTCGGCGGGTCCAGGGGGTTCGGGGGTGCCGGGGGGTGCAGGAGGTTCGGGGGGTCTGGACACTGCCTGCGCCGTGTGCGGGAGAGGAGCCCACGCCAACCCGAGCCCCGCGTGGAGCGGGGACCCCATCCCCGTGGGCACCCAGGGCTGCCACTGTCCCTGCCACCGTCAGCCAATCCCTGTCCCACTCAGGACCGAAACCCCCCGGGGTTCATGCCCCATGCCGGCTAAGCCGCCACTTCCCTCTACTTTTGCTGCCCGCTGGCTCGGAGAGACCCCTCAGGAGCGCCACAGACACCCGTCCTGGTGCCCTGGTGAATGGGAACATCCTCCACAGCCACTGGGACGCGTGGGGTGGCACCCAGGCTGAGCAGCGTTTCAGAGACGCTTTGGAGAGGCGCTAGTACCAGAAGCGCGGGGGGAAAGAGGCATCCGCTCGCTTCCCGCTTGCCGTGATGTGACAAGAACAGACTTTTCTAGGAGTTGCCAGAGGCCAGAACTACGAAATGTCATTTGCGATCGCGCACAGCATCTCTTCCCGAGGCCGAAGGCCCAGACGCCCTCGCAGCCCTCGCGCTCTCCAGACGGTCCGTGCGGGAGCCGCCGGCTGCCGTGCTGAGTCACGGGGCCATGCGGAGCCGGGGTCCCTCCTCACCCCTGCTCCCTGTGCCAGCTCCCAGCAGCATCCAACGGGGCGGCTGCCTGTCCCTATGGGCACCGGGCGCAGCCTGGGCTCAAGCACCCAGACCCGGCTGGGTCACGTAACCACATGGGGCTCTGATGGGCTCCGGGGGTGCCAGGGTGAGGCAGGGGCTCTGCAGGGTCGCGGGCGGCCTTACCTGGGCCCCAGGGCTCCCCAAAGTCACGGCGTCCCCCACTCGCGCTGCCTGTAACGAGAGAGATGCCCCATTGGTGCAAGGGGTCAGCAAAGACCCATTTGCACCATCCGTCATCACGCGGCGCTGGGCCGGGCGCAGCCCTCACGGAGGCAGCGGGACCGGCGGGCACCGCGCAGGGCGCGTGGCTGCTGCAGAGCCTGCAAGGTGCCATGAAGCCAGGGCAGGAGCAGAGCTGCTCAGCCAGGGTGCGAGGTGCCAGCGGTTCAGGGCTCTGCATGCAGGAAGAACGCGGGCTCCATGCGAGCGGGCCAAGCAGGACGAGCTGCAGATGGGGACGGGCCAAGGGCTCCCCAGCGAGCACCAAAGTGCCCAGGCAGCGCCCAGCCTCTGTGCCCAAATCCCCTCGCAACAGCAGCACAACCAGGTCCTTCCTTCAGGTCCCGCTGGCGTCCAGAGCACGAAGCCACCGGAGCTGCCGTCCCCTGCCCCGTGCCAGCTGCACCGCCCTCACACAGCACACGGGAACGGGTGGACCAGAGCACAAGTCCAAAAGAGACACGGAAAGATAAACCAGGACATGCCCCTGGGCTGAGGATTTACAGGCTACCAGCAGGACATTCATATTTACAGCTATGTGATTTATGAAGCCCTCGCAGGCGGGATTGGCGGGGGGGATGCGGCTCCACGGCTGCTCCGCGCGCTCGGCGTGGGAGGCTCCGCTTCCCGAAGCCGGCGGCAGGCGCTGGCGGCGGGAGCTGCTGGCCCAGGGCCAGCCCTGCCAGGGCTGCATGTCCTGGGGGGCTCCTCTGGTGGGTCCTGCAGCAACATCCAGCAGAGCAGCACGAGCAGACAGGGCCCCTCTGCTCAGCGCCCAGCCCGGGCCCCGGACTCATTCCTCCCTCCATTGACTGCAGCAGGCCCCGCTCCGCTCCCAATCCGTTAGGGAGCTCTTTTGTTCCCCACTTCTGCCCTCAGGGTATTTTCGTGCAATGATTTTGCTGCCAGGATCCCATTTTTCCATGCAGTTTTTTTCCTCTCACAGCTCGGCGGTACCTCCTCCTTGCAAGAACTGCACGTCTTGCATCAGACTTCAGCCTTCCTCTTGGCAAAAATAGCCGAGCTCTTGGCATCGTCCCCTATCCAGCCCTGGGGATGCCTTTTATTGGAGGGAGGGCTCTCCCAGCACCCCCTTGTACCTGGTCCATGCAGTGAAGATGCACTGACCTGAGCCCTCCCTCCAGCTCATGCTCTGGAAGGAGAGGGGAGGACAAGTCACCAAGATGGGCAGTTCCACTTGATTGCTATGTAGGGATTTACCATTACGACACAATATTGCTCAGAGATTCCTGAGAACTTCGAAGCCCAGCTGGAGTCACACGGATGGGCCAGGGAGGACAGCAGAGAGGTCTCCGAAGGGTTCGGTTCTTCCAGAAAAAGCCAGAGGTTGAACTAGGATCAAGGGCCTCTCCTCCTGCCCGACTCCTTCCTCAGATTTGCACGTGGAGGCTGGAAAAGCTGCGAGTTTATCTGGAAAACTCCTGTTCTTGCTCTCACCTTCCTGTGATGAATGGCAACGGGGCAGTTTAACAGAGCTCCCCAGCTGCCCATGTCCTCCACCACCACAATGATGCACCAGATATGGCTGCTTCATCCTGGGGAGTTGTCTCTGTTGAGTAACCAGGTGGCTCCGCGTGGGATTTTTACCTGGTCTGGTCTTAAAAGATGTCCTGGTTGTAGCTCCGTAGAAGCCCGTGTATCTGGGCATCCCTGCTTGAGTGGGAAGGATGGACTAGATGATCTCTAGAGGTCCCTTTCAACCTCAACCATTCTGTGAGCTGATGCCTGCGTGTTTTCTTGTAGGATCTGGGCCTGGAAGGAACGTTCCTCAATGAAGTGCTCTACAAAAACGCAACCTTCCTTAACTTGGTGGATCCCATCTCGCACGACTTGCTGATGAGCCTCGCTAGAGACCTGCAGTGTCCCAAGAAGGTAAAGCCTCCCCTGAGCTCCACGGACCTGCTGATACAGAGCGAGCTCCGAGCGGGGATGGAGGCTGCCCTTGGCGTGGCAGCATATCTGTTCCGGGGTATTTCTCAGGAAATCAGTTAAAACTACATCAGAAATCAGGAATTTATGTCTCATACTAATAGCAAACCTGCCCCCAAGCTACATGACAACTAAAAACATATGGTGAAGGGGGATGAGATAGTGGGGCCACATTCCCTGGTACACTCCAGAACACAAAGCAACTACTCCATCCATACCAAGCCATTCCCTGGGCTCCCCTTCCCTATGCCCTGCTACATCCCTGCATCCAGGCTACATCCCACACACCAAATTCCCATAGCGCTACCATCCCATCCATATGCAGTACCCTTGGCCTTCACGAACAGATGCATTTGCAAGGTGACCATGACATCCCTTTGGCTGGCAGCCTTGGCGAGTTTCATGCTGCCACAGGAGGGCAAAAGAATGGATTTCTTTGTGCAAAAGGAGACATTTCTTTGTGCAAAAGGAGACGTTTCCTTGTGCAAAGGGAGACGTTTCCTTGTGCAAAGGGAGACGTTTCCTTGTGCAAAGGGAGACGTTTCCTTGTGCAAA
>JAUBOD010000707.1:2350936-2362951 GCA_032353885.1 Nothura maculosa | reverse complement strand
TTCCCAAGAGTTCCCGTAAAATCCCACAATAGCACCATGGCATTAGTCAGAAGCACCCTGGAGAATGAAATTAAGAGCCAAACATCTAGAGTTCAAGCCAAAATTGGGAGAGACCCAAGAACAGACTTAAACAAACAAACAAAGTCTTTCCACTGTAGCCCAGGATGAGAGCAAAGGCCGAGTAGCATCACAGGTCAGAGTTAGTGGACCGCAGTTGGAGCAAAATTTCTGCCTTTCCCTCTAAATCAGTAGTATGTAATTACATCCCCTCTGAAACACCCAGCTTCTTGCAAACCCTGCTACTATCTTGTAAAATTGTGTTTCTGGACACTTTCTTCTGTTGTCATTCCTTGCAGTAAATCACAGAGTACTCCAGAGCAGTTAAATAAATCAATAACTGGCATCCTTGATGCAGTGACTGTCTCAGATCATCCACAGGGTCGTGCTCTTGTTATTAACACCCATCAGGGGATTTAAAAGTGCACGTGGACCCAGACATGCCCTGCAAGGCCATATGATATTGATGGCCCTTTTAAACCACCTTTCTAGCTGCTGCAGCCCCCTTAACCTCGCACACGGTCCTTTTCCAGGAGCCATAAAGTGAAATACTGAATTGTACTGCAAAATACATCACCGAGATCTCTAGGGTAGATGCATTGCTTTGTATCTGATATAGATACCTTCACTTTATATAGGGACATATAAAATATGATTTAGAGGCACATTTTCATTCATAATATTTCAAATATAAGTATAGACAGTGAAGAGTAATCAGCAAAATGAATGAAGTTGTGAGAGAAGAGACAGGACTAAAATACAAGAACTAAAATACAAGAATGTTGCTTAATGCTTCATGGTACTTAATACACAGCTAGAAAGGAAGAGGACGGGAAATGTTCTTTTTGTCCTGCATTGCTTTCTGGATCAATACCAGCAAACTTTAGGGGTGCTGTGATATAGGAAGACTAAACTCCCTGTTTTAAAGACACTCCAATGTACCATGACCTCCTGCTAGTAACACAGATGTTTTTATGCTGGTTATGGGCATAGAGTTCTTTTACTGATTCTACATAAACCTTCAGAAACGTTCTTACTGGTTTTAGAAATGGGCTCCTGTTCAGATTGTAAGCCAAAAAGGAGGTGAAGATTTTGATATAGATGGAAAACTGTGGTCTGCTTTTAAATGTCCTGCCTTTTTGGTAGATTCTGTGCAAGCTACAGGTACAATACAAGCACTTTTAGAGAAGAAGACTCAGCTTACAAACCTTGTGCAGTTGGCTTTGTCTCATCTGGTCTTGGCTTCCTGCCATTCTGGAGGCTGGTTGAGGGGAAACGGGCTGCAAAACTGAGGAAGTTTATTTTTGACAATACATTTAGTCAGCTCTCAGACATGCCTGGGGCCATGGCAGTCCCAAGCCAGGTCTAGGGACCAACACGTAACTTTTCAGTCACCTTTCCCTCCGTCCACATGGCCTGAGCTTCATCAGGTGCAACAAGGAAAGCCCTGGTCACAGCTTGCAAGGAGTTACGAGTTGACTCCTCTATCAAGGAGTTTGACAGAGTCCTTCCATTGCTAGCACTAGTGTCTTTATAGCTACAAATATTCGGCTTGCTTGCTAGAAGTCACACCTGAAAAGGTGCATTTCAGCTAGAAGAGATTCAAAAATTGATAATTTTTGCCAGTTAATAAAAGGACTCAGAAACATTCCCAAATTTAGTCGTTCCTGGAAAATATCTATCTCCCTGGTGCACAGGAAGTACATTAAAGAAGTAATAAACACTCATAAAAAACTTTTAATGATCTACCATTTAAGATCAGCATTCTTGTACATTACCATAACCTTCTGCTGAATTATCACCACCAAGATTGCTCATGGGCTCAAAAGGTCATGTTATTTTTGCTGTTGAAATCATGGAGACTGGGAAACAACTGTGTGTAAATCGCTGATAAACTGGAACAAAGAGAGAAGAGAAAAACACTGAACATATAAGAATGCAAGTAAACCAGCAGGAAAGGAGGGGAGGGGAAGAATCTCACGGAGAGTTTATTGAAAGAACAAAAGAATAAAATCTGGTGCATTTGTTTTCCACGGGTTCAGGAAGCCCGGTCTTTAAGCACCTACTATAAATAGAATGTTCTAATCCTTCATCAAAGCGGGCACTAGTCTAAACCAAAACGAGTGAATTTTAGGTGGACTCTGGGAAGGGAAAGGTGTCCTTCCCCTTGTAGTAGAAGAAAATTCTCTGAATCCTTGCAGAAAAGAGATATTCCATAGTGCAAGAATTGCAGAGAAAGGATGCAAAGACTGGAACATGATGTTTCTATATCAAGACATCCCTGGCAAGAATATTGTTAGATGGGGCAAGAATTAGCAAATATCTAATTTAGGGATGAATAATCTGATTTTGAGGAAGACCGACTTCAGTTTACCACATGGTTGACCTGAAGCTCCTCATAGTGTTCCCCTCTGAGGGAAGGCTGCATCTGAACTGCATAAACTTGGAAAAAGCACTTGGGTCCATAGGGATATCATTTGAAAAATAACAGGAATTTCTCTGAAGTTCTGAAATGGACCATTTACAGTCATGAAAGCTTTTTGTAAACAATTTTCATATAAAGTAATCCCAAAGAGCCACCCAAAATAAAAACAAAGGCAAAATACTGGAGACTTTCATTGTCACTGAATAAAAATTGACTAAAAAACAAATTCAGGGAAAAAATTGCAAGTTGCTTTAGGAGGGCTCCTTAGAATGGCCCCAGAGCCAGAATTCTTTAGGCAAGACAACTTGGTTAAAAACTTAGCAAGTAGCAAAGTGGTACACAGTGATTCCTTACTCCAGTCTGGCTCTTTACGTAGTACAAACCAACGTAGCAATGAGTTTGGAGAACCATCTACCTGCTGAACTGAGGAGCACTCAAATCCTGTACTTGTCCATCAATAAAGGACCATGAGAAACTTTGATTAACCAGGATGAAGTTTAGGTTCACACTTAGCAGTGCAGAAAGAGTAACAACAGCCACTAAGAGTCAACTCATTGCATGTCTGGAGAGGTATTTTAGCTGTAACGTTCAAAATTATAGCAAGACATCAGAGCCTCTTCCCTCACAAACAGCAGGACCATTCCTACACCTGGGATTATCAAGCAAATTCCTTTGATTTCTGCATTCCCACAGCATTATGCTCGCTATACAACAGCTTTCAAAATTGCCTTTTTCTCTTTTTTTTGAATCATTGAATCCGTGCATGGCAGACTGCATGGACTGGCCCAAAGGCGTTGCATTCTCCAAGTTCCTACAGATCACCCGCTCCTACCCATCACTGAAATGCTCCTCCAGCAGTTTCTCACCATAACCATTCAACTCATAGTCCCCGTAGACTGGAAGTAACTCTTGCTGGGATGTGGTTTGGGTGGAAAGGAAGGAAAGAAGAAAGGCAGCGCTGTGGGACTGCTCTGGTGCGATCCGAGCTTAGGGATAGAGCTGGGTTAATGGGTGGGAAGGTGAGTGTCAGCCCTACGGCTTAATTTCCCCAGTGAACGGATGAGCACCACCGATCACTCGGGAAGCTGAGCTCTCAAGATTTCAGGCATTCCAGGCTTTTATATACAGGCCTTAGCATTGACACCCAGTCTGGAAACTTTGGTTTCGGAGTAATTTAATCCGCTTTGGAATTTATTTCTGAGTAAACATCCTCATATTCCAAAAAATGCATAAAACAGAAGTGATATTCCACTCGAGCTGCAGACTCCAGCGCAATATGAATCTGTTGGCCAGAGTAAACAAGTCCTTGTGTTCAGAGAAGCGGGAAGAAGACAAGCAGGACATGGCTTAAGGACAGCGCATGGGAAGGACAGCACATGGCAGGGACGTTGCTGGGCCTCAGCAGCACATTTGTTTGGTGATGGCCAATGTCACCAGCTCACAGCAACGTATGAAATGGTCAGACGGTTGCAGCTGCACTTGGCACACAAACAGGAGTAACCTAAGCCTGACACTGTCGATGGTGGCTAATGAACTAATGTCTTCATGAAAAGGCTGGATGCTGGCAAAAGGGCATGAGGAAGACAAACTAGAACTTTAATTAACTTAACAGGAAAGCAAAAAGCTCCCAGATAAAAGGGAGAGAGCTGTTTCTGAGCCAAGTATTTAAAGGGTTCTCAGATCTTCCCAGGGTGAACAGTGAGTGTGTGTAATGCTCACTTCCTTCCAGTGCTCTCTGTGCCAGAAATAACTCTTCAATGGAGACTATCTCATCCGTGTACCTTTTACCAAAGCTAGTCTTGCAATACTGGCTGCTGACATAAAAGGCAAATGAGGAGGGAGAAGGAATCTGCATAATAATGTAGCACATGCTGCTGTCCTCCTGCTTCAAGCACATACGAGCGCTTGCTCGGTTGCGGCATGAGGTATAAATAAGAATAATAAAGAATATAAATAAGAAACAGGACAAAAGTGGATCTGCAGAGACCAAGAAGGATAGGATTGATAGGACCTCAAGCACCTTCAGCATTTTACAAATACCCTTTGGCATCTTACAATGCTCACACTGTGTTTATGTTTTGTAGTTCCTAGCGAAGCAGGGACAGTTAGTACGAATATCACACAACACACTGCAATCTTAGCAGTTCATATTGTAAGCAAAAAAAACACTTACATGTTGCCTGAAGACACAGCACCCAACTCCTGACCTGATGGAAAGACTAAAGAAACCATATTATTTCTATATACAGTTATGTATTCGTCCACCAACTGTCTATATACGTTCATCCACCAACTGGCTGTGGTTTGCCTGACATGCTCCTGTACAAACCCTTAGCTTTAATTTAGGGAGAAAAGTACATTTCTAGCTTTCATAGTCTCAAAGAAATAATCCACACAAGATAAATTGCAGTAGTTGAAACAGTGCCTGTAGAAATCTGCAGAGAACCTGAAATCACAGCTCCAAGAAGAACAATTATCTTCCCCCAGGAATTGCTTGGGCTCCAAAATCCAAAGAGTGGCTCTATGAAGAGAAGAGACAGGAAGAAGAAGTTGGATTTAGTCATGTCAGTGTTGGGTAGCAGTCTAGGGAGACTGCAAGTGAGACGAGTTGGATGGAGAAGATGAGATGGATTAAAAACACATAGGCTAATGAAAGCAGTGAGAAAGAAGGGAAGAGATTGTGGAAGACCTACTAATGGGGATAATTTTCCTGCTGAGCAATAGTTACAGCAAGAATAATTTCTGAGCAAACTTCTCTCAATAAGTGTTGTTTACCAACTGGCCTCCATGCTAGAGCTCATGTCCAACATCCCAGCACAGAATTCCAGGAGTCCAGAGAAGACAGCACTAAGGTTCTAGCGTAGGCTGTCCTTAAGAATGGAATTTCATCTTTTCCAAGAATGAGTGACACAATCCTCCCACAGCAAAAAGAGGGGCATTTATCTCTTCTTTTTTTCTTTCACATAAGTTACTCCCCACACACACTGCACTGCAAGCATGGAGCTATTTCCTGAAACATTTCAAATTTGTTTTCCTTAGGTTATTTGTGTCTACAGCCACCAGCTGGTCTGTGTCAGAGCCGATATGCTCAACATATTATTCCATTATCCCATTAGGTTGAACATGTCCTTCCTCCCATGAGAGCTGTTAAGAGATCAGTCTTGCAGAGGGGAGACAACTGTGGTCCCTCCATCTCCTCTAGAGCAACACACCATTTCACTGGTCATACGGGTAACTTTTTAGCCCATGCTGATGTTCTGCACTCAAAAATGATGTTCTGTACACCAAAAATGATACCTGATTATAAATATCCATCTCTCTGACTGGTCAGACCACATACATGGATCAAGCTGGTAAAAAAAATAGTTCTAAGGACTATTAGGCCTAATTTTAGAGCCTAAGCAGCTCTAAAGACAATGCCCATTTTTATGTCAAATAGCAATTTCCTATTGTTATAGCACTGCAACATATGAAATCATCACTCCTCCATCAAGATTTAATTCATATTACCAGAACCTCTCTATCTTGCAAAGTTCTGGAAAACATCTCCGACTCAGGTCAATGACTTTTAAACTGAGGAAATGGTCACCTTCGTTCTTCCTCTGCAGGCTGTTGATGCCGCTGGGAATGGGAGAGCAGAAATTCCTGGCTGGCTTCCATGACCCCAAAGATAGCACATTCCTTGTCTGAGGAACCTTCCCAACTCCTGCACCAGCCACAGCGAAGGCGGCTTGTGTCAGCAAAGAGCATTCCAAAAATGATCTGATCATTTAAATCATAAAAAATGATCAAAGATCATTAGGGCTCCGTGGAGGTAGGAGGCACTATCTCCACAGAGGCAGAGAGGGAGGCAGCCAACACACAGACAAGGGAGGCCACCTCAAAGATGTGCAGGATTCTTCTAGGGGAGCTCTTCACAAAATGCCTAGCACTGATAGCAGCAGTAGCTTTTGTTTCCCTCCACCCTAAAATCCTGCTCTGGGTGACAAAGACCCTGAGTGGGGTCTTGAGGGTGACAGAGCCCTAGCACAGGCTGCCCAGGGATGCTGTGGAGGCTCCTGCTCTGGAGATCTTCCAAACCCACCTGGATGCGACTGGGTGCCCTGTGCTCTGGGTGTCCCTGCTGGAGCAGTGGATTGGACTAGATGATTTCTAGAGTTCCCTTCCAACCTCAACCATTCTGTGATTCTGTGGGTGCCATTGCTTGTTTCCTGCCTTGCTGGGCTGCTTTTCTTGCCCTATATCTAGATGTTTGGGTTTGGGGAGGGAAGGAATATCATCATCACAGGGCTGCTCAACACTGCCAAGCAAACTCCTCGGTGAGTCCTGAGGAGCTGCAAGAACTAAGAGAATCATTCAGACCTTGAATTCAGCACACAAAAATACAGTATGCCAAGTTTCACATGAGCTAGTCCATCTCTGTTACCCTCATTCACACTATATGCTTAATTTCATGTTAAATTACAGCTCTTCAAACTTTACTTGTAGCATATTGTAATTTTCCACTGTAAGAAAACCCTCTTTAGAAACCACCACCAAACTACTTGGCAAGTTCTCCATACACAAAGCTGTAGTTTTCAGTGCAGAAATCTCTCCTCAAGGCTAGAAGCAAAACCTTCGGGGAAGCCTTCCTCACTACTGCAGGTACAAAGAGCCATTTTCTAACCACAGCGAAGCCTGAATTACCAGTCTGGTGTGAACAGTTACTTGCAACATAAAACCAACACAATCATTTAGCAGAAGGGTAGAACAGAGGCATTATTTGGCCTCATTAAGAAATAAGAGAGGAGGAGAGGAGAGAGGAGGAGAGGAGAGAGGAGGAGAGGAGAGGAGGAGAGAAGGACATGCAGTATATGCACATCCCAGGCAATAAATCCCTTCCCAGCTGAGAGCTCCTCATCCCACTCTCCTGCCTTTGATTTGCCAGTAACTCAGCTTCCCTGATCCACACACAGTCATGTATATAGATCCTTTACAGTGGCACCTATAGCCTGAGCAGCTTCCAATGTCACCTCCACCGTGGAGAAATATTTAACCCCGAGGCTGACGTGCACTCCCAAAGCCCTTGCATATTAGATAACCATCAAGATCCCTCGCGTGCAGTATTCCTGGCTCGGAAGACGTTGCCAGCCCTGGTTTCTCCCTCTGTTTGCTGGCAGCGCACGCTGCTCCATGGGGAGCCGGCACCCACTGACAGCAGAGGGTGCTCGCGATGCTCCTCGGGCTCTAAACCTGAGGAGCTGCTTCTCCTGCCCGCCAGAAAGAAATAAAACCCTCAGCAGTGACCAGGAGGAAGGGAGAGGAGTGCAAGGAGCAGCACAAACTGCTGAATCTTACACTAAGGATACCTCCAAATCCAGGGTATAAAGGACCGTGTTTAGGAGGGGGGTTGTCCTGCTAAACCGTCTGGCTGTGAGCAGCCTGCAGCAGGCACCATAGGAGACACAGCTCCTGAAACACGGGTTTTGCCCCAGTCTGGATCAAATCTCAAATTTTACCAGCAGTGTGGAGAGGGAGGCCTGCAAGCGGAGCCCCAGGATGGTCGGAGTCAAAATCAGTTAGAGTCATTTAAGGCCAAAATCTGACATTAAGAGGCTTAAGAAAAAAAGATAGAGGGGTGGCAGGTCAGCTTGTGCTGTGGCAGTGCAAGGCAGATGCCTCCCACTCGCCCGGTGCTCGGGATATCTGTAGTTGTGATGCTGCTGGTTGCCTAGACCTATGAGGAGGACCCCAAGGATCCAGGAATTCCCTTTCCCCACCACGTACAGCATCCCCCCCCAACAGGCACCATTTCCCTGTGTTGGAAACCCAGCAATCCTGCCAAGAGAAACCAAGTCCTTCGGAGAGCTCCCCAGGTAAACACATGCCTGGCTCCCACATCCAAGTCTCTCCAAAGGCAGCATCTGAGTGGAAAAGCAAGATGGCTGCAGCGGCGCTGAAGAAGCACCAAGGCCAAAGAGGAGCTCAGGACCGACTAAGTGCAGCCGTCCCTGCAGAAACACACGCAGCAGCCCTGGAAATCTGTGATCAAAGAGGCCCTGTGTGCCTGCAGCAGCCCCTTCACCCACCCTGCTTCCCCTTCACCCACCGCTTCCCCCATCTCTGACCTCATTTCATTCTCCCGATCACTTTGTTCTCTGCTCCCTCTTCCCTTCCCGCTCCCATGCGGCCCCTTCAAAGGAGCAGCAGGGGATCAGCTGGAGATAGGGCCAGCAGAGATAGGGGCAGCCCGGGGCTCTGCCTCGCATACCTCAGCATGCAGCTCTCCGGGGACCAGGAGACTGTTGGGGACAGGAAGAGAAACCAGCGAAGAGCTGGAAAGCAAATGCAAGAGAATGGCAGAATTCATACATGGCACGACATGAAATGGTGGCAAAAAAGAAGGCAGAGCATGATGGAGAGTGTAGGCATCTTTAAGTCACTTTTGTGTATCATAACCAGCATGTTTTAGATTTTAAAAACTATTAAGATCAGATGGAAAGCAGCGGGATGAACAGCAAGGCAAGAGAGGCCATCCAGAGATACCCCCTTTTCACCCACATGCTGCAGCTCTAGTTCACTCACATGAACCTCACTAGGTTCACCCAGCCCCAGATGCCCTTGGAGGGGGTTTAAGCCACAGCTCTTGCCTGGGGTCTTAAGGCATTGGAACCAGCAGCCAAAAAATCACCTGAAGCAGAAGCAAAGTTTGTTGCATTTCCCTATAAGCAGGGTTGGGGAAAGGAGAGCTTCTTCCCTGCAGTACATGGAGGCCTCAGCTGCTGCAGAACTAATCAAGTAGTTAAAGGTCTTTCTGGGCCACACCAGCCCCTTCTTGAACGCTTTTCCCTCGGTGCTGCACAGCCATCCCAAGCAGCAGAGCCCACTGCAGACAAACCCTGCTGCTTTTTCATGGGGAGTTCAGGAGAAGGTGGCCCTCCTGGCCTTGGGGACACGGGACACTGTTCGCTGCAGCTGTGGGCAAAGAGCCGGCCCCACAGCAGCTGTAGGGATCAAGTGGGGAGAAATTCCGAGGGCTGCCGGTAGCCGCGGGGCTCCGGGCGCACGAGCAGCTGCGAAGCTCCCGTCTCCAGCACCTCTGGGACCGCGCTGGGCGCCGGTGGTGGAGACCAGGGACAGGACGTGCCTGCGTTATCTATTTTTATATCGCAGATCCATCTGCTGCTCTCCACAGCTGGCAAGGCCTGGAGCTCGGCTTAGATGCTCCCAACAAAAGCCTCTTTGTGGCGCATGGGAACCCCCCACTGCCAGCAGCACCAGTTGGTTTGGACTGCCCAGGCAGGGGCTATTTTGGGCAGCACAGGTGGTTTCTGCATCTCCTTGCTGAGCGTGGGGATGGAGCCACCAGGACATCCAGCCATGCGGACAGGGATGGAGCCCGAGCAATACGGAGGCCCTGGAGAGCCCCCGGAGCTGGGAACACGGGATGGGAAGCAGGGGCCAACAGGAGCTCAAGGGTTTCACAAGAGAGAGCGAGCAGAAAGTTTCCACCCATAGGGAGGCCCCCAAGCTGCTTTTGAGACAGAAGAAACATCCAGATGGAGCAGAGCTAACCAGGGAGCCTGCACCCTCAGGAAGGCACTAACCCTGCCCCTTGACCCCAATCTTCCTTCCACAGACCCTGTACCCCGGAGAGGACCCGCTGCGCTGCCTGAGCACAGCAGAAGCCTCCTGTTGTCCCCTTCCTCCCTGCCCAGCAGTGACGCTGTCCCTCACGTGAGGACCTGACATCTGCTCGCTGCTATTGCCGAGAGCTGCAAGCAACCTGTGACCTTCCCCCCAGCGCACACGCCGAGCTCTCCCGGCCTCCCGTTTCTCTGTTATCTTACAGCATGGATGCTATTTCCTGTGTTTATTTTTCTTGCCTAGCTCGCTAGCCTGGAGGGTCTCACCTGCTGGAAAGCTGCCATTGCTGCTTCGTCCGCGGCACTGACCAAAGCTTAGTGGAAAGAAAACAGCCTCGGGTCACTCCTAACTTCCTTAGGATGCCTGGCTACCAGGAGAGGCCAAAGGCTACCAGGAGAGCGGGATCCTGTGCGTCTTACCTGGAAGCCGACGGCAGCAGATGTGTCTCTGTAGGAAGCAGCGCGGGGACACGTGTTTGACAGCACTGAGACACATCCGGCAGGGAGAGCAACCGGGAAAACTCCAACCACGCTGCTACGTGCACCGGGAGCTCCCCTTGAGGGAGCACGGACACGTGGAACAACCCCAGCTCTGATCCATGCGCAGGCACCAGCCTTGGTGTCACTGCTCTCGCTGGCCAGTCTGAGCTGTCCCTGGAGGAGTGTGTGTCCAGCACTGGGCTTCCCCGTCAAACACTGATCAAAAGATCCTCACTGGAGGGAATCAAATAGAAGCTGATATTAGTATAGGGAGAGCTCACCCCTTGGGCGAGCCTCAGCAAGACCTTACAGGGATGTTGTCACCGTTCTCTTGAAGGCCCAGGTCATGCTGAAGCACTGGAGGGGATGGACAGGCCCAGCGACTGGGAAAAACATGTTGTGCTGCCCAGTCTCACGTACTGTAGGCACCTCTTGCAAGTGGGACAGGTGGAAACTTGCATGGGGAGCCTGTGGTCAGAGCCAGCAGGCAGTAAAGACCTCTGATGAAAAGCCTTGATTGCCAAGGCTTGGCTCAGCCGGTAAGGAACGGAGGAGCTTGCGTTTAATTGCTTTGCAGATGAATGTTACATGGGTTAGCGCTGCAGACTGAAAGGCCTCCGTGCAAGTTAAGGATATTACTGTATATTTCCCCTGGAAGGAAATCAAATTGCTATTTCTCATGAATTCAGAGAGGACGCAGCTGTAAAACAAACAGCTGACTCTCAGCCTTGGTTGAGTTACCAATGGTGGGAGAGAAGATTCCTTCTGTTTTTCCAAAGCAACCTTTAGCATTTTGATCCTTTTGGAATTAGAGGATGAGCCTGAGGAGGGTCTGGGGTTTTTTTTTTGTCTCCACCCCATTCTGTTAGTGCTTTTAAAAGGCCTGAATATAAAGAAAGGCTGGAAGCACTTGGAGTATTGGGAGACTCCCAGATGGCAGACATCTAGTAACTCGGCACACGGTTGTCCCCTACTTTAAGGTGCTGTGTATGCACGTGGCCCAGCACCCTAGTGCTGGTGACTCCCCTCATGAGGCTTTAAATCAGCCATGATCCTTGTGGATTAACTGCAGCTCCTTCCCTGTGGTGTCTCGGGCCTGGACGTTCAACATCCACCCTCCTTATCCCAGCAGAATAACTTCATAATCCCAGGTGTTACCACCACAGAATGGGCTCAGGTGATTCCCAGCTGGCTCCAAAGGAGCCCTGCTTATCTCAGTCCCTGGCACCACAGCTAGCTCAGAAAATCGAGTGTGACAGCCCTGCAGGAAGGTTAGCAGAAGAGATGGCGTGACAAGGACTCACCCAGCAGCAGGCAAGTCTCAGAGCCCCCGTTCCTGCCGTCTGCAAAACTGGCCACATCCTCTGGAAGATGAAGACGTTTCCTATTGCAGGATCCACCGGGCACGGCGGGGCCGCTTGAAAGGCC
>JAUBOD010000707.1:2340249-2350836 GCA_032353885.1 Nothura maculosa | reverse complement strand
GATCCAAAGTGACCTTCGGATCAAAGCACCAGCCCAGTGCACCTGCCTTGCAGGAGGCTTCAGCATCTGGCCCGGCTCACCCTTCAGCACACCTCCAAAGCAGGGCCTTGGCAAGCCACGCTCACCGAGTGCATTGCTAAGCAGAACATTCTGCTGAGTCCCGACACCGGGACTGCGTGTTATAGGGCACTTGCCAACTCCTGAGTCAACTTTATTTATTACACACTAGAAAGGTCATGACGAATCTCAAAAGATAAAATCTGTGTCTGTCAAGCCGCCTTCCTTATTTTCATTGGCCCAGACCCTCATGTTCCACACCAACAATAACAGGACATGGGTTCAAGAGGCACCATGAGTGCAGCTTACCCTGAGAAGGCCCAGCCTTGTTTTGCATTCTTTGTAAAGCCGATCCGGGCTGCTCAATTCGCTCTTCATTAGGAGCTTTTGTTTCTGCTGCGGGTGCAATGGCCACACTGCACAGTGCCCGTGTACCCCCTGAAATCTGCAAGTGTAAGGGATCCACAGCCCACATAATGCCAGTGCCACAACTGCAGGTTCTCCAGCAACAAGCAGTATTCAACCAGGAGACACCTAACCTCTGTTTAGGAGAGACATCTGAACTAATACCAGCCTAAACACATCCCCCTGACGTCACCGATAGCTGGGGCAACAGGACTGCCCATGCACACAGGTTTCATCACCATAATCCTGAGCTGTGATCTAATGCCTCAGGTATTTTTGGCCTTAGGTAAGACAAAACAAAAGCAGAGCCTTTAAATCCTTGGCCACCAAAGCCCGAGTGGCTGCAGCTCCAGAGCTGTCAGTGTCCAAGCTGAGCGTGCTCAGGGCTCTGCAG
This sequence comes from Nothura maculosa, assembly GCA_032353885.1. NCBI lineage: Eukaryota > Metazoa > Chordata > Aves > Tinamiformes > Tinamidae > Nothura > Nothura maculosa. The sequence continues at coordinate 2,349,980 of JAUBOD010000707.1, read as the reverse complement.
AAGTTGTAGTTACCTGTCTGGATGCAGGTTGGGCACATCCAAGAGCCATAATTCCAGCTCTGGGGTTTACATCAACCTGCTCAGATCACACACTGCAGATCTGCACTCCAAATAACCTCATCTCCACACAGCTTATTCTGCACATGCAGAGTTCTGTTTCTGTTCCTTGCCTTTCTTTTGCTGAAGAATCATGCTGCAAATGTTGCTTAGATCATTTTCTATGATGCGCTGCAAGACCTCCACTTCCTGAAACACAGTTCTGATTTTCTAAGATTTGAGGTGCATTTACCTGTCAATCTGCATGATCTGATAGCACTAGATCTGGTCACCCAGCAGAGAAAAGATGCTGTTCATAAGAGCAGTGCATTATAACAGCCTAAGCCCCTCTGACAGTCTCATCCACAGGGCATTTCTGAGGCATCTCCGCTGCACAGATGTGCGCTGCTGATCCCAGAACTGCTCTGAGGAGACTGGGAGGGCAAGCAGAAACACAGGTCCATGTGCAGCCCATATCCAGACACAAAACGGCAGCAGGACATCATCTAACTTCTGCATTTGCTGGAGGGACCAGAGAGGTGGATCTCTCCCAGGGTGACTCTGAGCCGAGTCTCTCCCTCTTTGCAGTGAGATTGAGAGCATCTCAAAAGATACCGAGACCTCTTATTTCCCCAAAACATCTCCTGGAGACTCATGAGGGCTACGAGCACAGCAGGGCAGCATGGGGGTCCCTACCTGGGGGCAAAAGTGGGGAGGAAGTTCCTGCTGCTCTAAAGGTTTTTTTTAATCATTAACGTTATCCAGCCTTAGCAGGGAGGCCACCACCCTCCGCTGCCCCATGCAACTTCACTGTGAGAAACACATTTTTCCTGGCTCACTGCTGAGCTACAGCATCCTCAGGCAGATCTCTGTCTCCAGCAAAATCTCCACAACGTCTGGATTCCCTGGATGCCTAAGCCAAGGTGCAGATCTCCTGAGGCGAGATCTCCAGACTTGTGCCACGGAGGCCGGAGCTCTTTGTTCTCTGCAGGCCTGGCCCTTGTCCCCGGGGCGAGCAGGGCCATTGTTCGCACTCCCGCTGCCTCCATTGTTCCCCAGCGCCTGCCCTTTGATGCTGCGGAACAAAACGCACAGTGTTTGTGAAAGGAGGAAGAAAAAGCTTCTCAATCGCACACTTGGTTGAACCGCTCAGCACAGCTGCCCACAGAGCACCAGGCCCGGCCTCCAACTGGGGCCTAGTCTGGTCTCAGAGCGCCCTGGCCAGGACAAGCCTGAGCTGAGGGTCATCTGGAGAACTTCCTCATCCCTTCCCAATTCAAAATGCTTCCACATGACACAGACTCGTGCTAATCTCCACACATACATTTAGGAGCTGCCAGCTGGAAAGGTTTCCCACCACACACTGCTCAGCCAGCCCCAGAAGCACCACAGCAGCGTCATGACTCTCTGCCTCCATTTCCAAGCGAATTTGGCCCATCTCAGGCCAGAGTGGCCTCCTTAGGCCCAGCTGGAACCAACACGACTGTGTGTGGGGAGAACCAGCGGCCTGAGATGCTCCTCACAGTGGCTGTTTGTGCTGCTGACCAGGAACTTCCACAGGCTTCATTATGCAGCTCTCTCGAAGGATCATCTATAGGAAAAGCTAATAAAATAAGAAGACATTTGCAAGAAAATGGGCACCCAACTGGACCGTCCAGCCCTGGGACAAAGGCACTCACACTCTCTTTTATAAATATATTTTATTATTTTAATGCTTATTAAGAAATGTAACCAAGACAGACTCAGCAGCACCAGCAGCTCCTCACTGCCCAGCAGTCTGATGACTTCACAGCTATGAAAACTTCACAGATTCAGGAAAAACAAAACAAAAAAAATAACAAAACACAAAACAAAAAGTTTGGTCAACGCACTTTTAAATACATTTGCATGCACAGGTTCTCCCGCCCCCCTTCCCTCCCCTCCCACTGGTAACTGACAGAGGGAAACAACAACTATTTTCATAAAAACATTTAAATTAAAAGAGTAAGTGTTTTACAGTGCCAGCATGTGCAGCAGGGTGTTCTTAGTGTCCTGGCTCACTGACGGCTCAGAGAACCACTGCTCAGAGCAGAGGGCAGCAGCAGCAGCTCCTTAGCCAGGGGAAGCAGAAGACATTCACAGATCAACAGGTTCCAGTCTCCATTTCAACAAGTCCTTGGGTGAACGGAGCCAGCAAATGAAAGAAGAGGGGGAATTACATGGAGCAGACACCCCGCCAGCTTGGGGATTCTCAGTCTGTCTGCTGCTGTTTACGTGTCAAAATCAGGAGTAACAGAAAACATAGCAGTTCCTCATGTGTTTTACTGCAAAGAAGGCCAAAAGCTCAGGGCTGGAAAGCTCCCTGGTCTGACTGAGCAGTTTGATGCTCAAACTATAAGCGGGGCAGGAGCTGGCTATTAGGCAGCTGAACTTAACCAAGCCCAACTGGAGAGGCTCCAGTTTTAATTCATCAGCCCCCATCACATAAATTCACTCTTCTTGCAAGGAGGTAAAACTGGGAAGATCCCCCTCTTCCTCGGTCACATATAGGCCACCTGAAGCCAGACTTGTGCTTACACCAGGGCAAGGTTTCTTCTAGGCAGTAGCCCTGGGAAAGCCACAACACTCCCTATCCAATCCTCCCATTCCCTTCTCAGCAAGTCACACTTCAGTTTTATGGCAGCCCCTCTTCCCTGAGGCCATCCGCACAAGCCTCAAACCTTCTCAGCACATTCCTGAAATCCTCCCAAACACCTACCCTACAAATTCTCCTTCCCTGCTGAAACTTGTCATCTAACGCCAGCACTCCAGCCTGCTCCCACACCTGAGGCCTCCTTACACCCTCAGTGTCTCCTACACCCTCTTTTGAAAGAGCAATCAAAAGGTTCCAACAATTCCATGCAACTCCTAAGTCTACTGCAGCTGTCACCAGCAGCAATCAGCAGCAAACTCTTTCTGTCTCACAATCATGATCCCTAAGAAACAACATAAAGGTCCTCAAAACCTCATGCCCGTCCCATCAACCACTTTGGAGAGACTTCTGGATGATCCACCTCAGACATAAGCGTCTGACACAAGGCACACACAACACATGGTGCACTTGGCCATCCCTTCCTTCCACAATTATGGACTTCTAATTCCACATAAACCCACTTACACCCACCACACTCCCTCCTACACACATCCCATGGGCCCTTTGCACATCCTTTTCATTCTGAATCTGCATCACTAATCCAAAAAGGGCCTGGACACTCTTGGGGGCACTTCAAATAGCCACAGAAAAACTAATTTCAAGTCATCTGGGAATTCAGTAATCTTGTATGGCAAACACTTTGGGCAGAAATGTTTTCCAGAGGAATTATCCCAAGTTCATCACATCAACACAGATCAATTCTATTCCTAGGGCCACCAAGAAGCTGCCACAACCGAGCATGAAGCAGCTCAGAAAACAATAGAAAGCAACCAGCCCACATCAGCTGTTGAAAGACTGATGCAACGTCCCATAAAACATCCTTTTACAAGGGCAACCAAAGCTCAGTGAGAGACACTTCTGCACTTGTGTGTGTTCCAGCACATGAGCGATGCTGGTATTTTCCCACACTTCTTTCCCTGCTCTGTTTCTTTGTGGACCTAATTGTTATTGACATGAATACCGGATGTAACCTCGTGTTATTCTTAGAAACATTTCGGCTTCCAGCTGAGGCCCGATGAGATCAGGCCCCCTTTTCCCTGAATCAAACTGCTGCTATTGCAGAAGGTCGGAAGAGAAGTCCCTCAAAGAACCTAGAGAAACGTTCCACCCAGAGGGATCAAAAGCAACAAGATCCCACGTTGCTCTACAGAGGAACTACCTACAATGATGGTTACAGGAAAGGGCTTCGTGTGCGTTACTGCTGCTGGAGAGAGAACCCACTGCTCCAACATTAGCCCACATGGAAGAGTCACGCCAGGAACTGAACTGTTCTAAGTTCTTATGTTCTTGCCTACGTGAACTTCTCTCTCTGCTCAAGATCGTCTTTCTTGTCTTTCTGCTGGAGATTATGGCAGTGACCACATCGTTTTAGACATCTCAAAATAAGCTTTGTGCTAGCCTGGGGCTTTCATACTTAAATACCTTCAGCAGGTATGAACCACTTCCCACCTTCATCCAGGCGGACTGGCAAAAATACAGTTCTTTTCATTTTAATAGTTTGCAATACTTAAGATAAATGTGGAAGGAGAATACACAGATCTAATCTTCTGCTATTCCTGAATAGCAGGAATTAGCAGGAGAGGGGAAAATCCAGTTCCCCTCTCCTTTCTGAAAATGACTCTGATTTTAAGCTAGGGAAGACTCTCCAGATCTCTGGAGCTACCACACTTTGAGCTTTCCAGTGGGATCATTGCTGCCTGCCTCCAGCTCTGGAACAGTGGTGGTTTTGGACATGATACTGGAATAATTTTCTGGAAACAAAGACTTAATGTAGCATATGAGCTGCTGTGGCTCTCTGCTGTTCTTGTGCTCCTAGGCTTCATAAATGACCCGGCAAAACATCAGCCAAGCTGCTGCAGAACTTCTCCCCAACAGACCACATCAGTGCACAGCCTCACTGCAGCAGGAATTGGCAGCCCTCTCTTACATGGACACACTAATGTGGTTTCTAAGCAGCCTGCCCCTAGCACCGATGCCTTCCAGCTCCCCAAAGCAGGAGCACCTTCTCACTAGAGAGCAACCCAGCTCTGCTGGGCATCAGAAGGTCTCTGCACTGCAGGGACACATGGGGCATCACAGCAAAGCACATCAGACATCAACTGAAATTAAGAGAAAAAGTGTTCAAACAGCTCCCACCTCCTGTAGAAAAAAAGGGAAAAAAGAAAACCTGCAACTTCTTGGGTGAGGGTAAACATGGCAAGAGACAGTAGGATGTCCCTAGAGCATGGAAAGAAAGAGCATTTGGGGCACAGAGAAGGACAAGCCAGGAAGAAAGCAGAACCTGGCCTGCTCTTCCACAGCTCCTAGTCCTGCCAACGGCCTCTGGGCCGCAGGGCCCCAGTGCTGGAGGCTCCGTTATTTGCCAGATGGAAGTGGAGGCTACGAGGTTGTATTTGTCTGCGCATCAGGAACCTTGAGACTAGGGAATGGATATGAGTCCTTGCCCAGCTTTTATAACTTAACATTAAGTAATCTAATCAAGACAGGGGAAAGAAAAAAAAAATCCGAGGAACCTGTTAACACAAACTGAAAACAGAAAGCCATATTTGAAGATATTCAAAGTTCCCATCGGGTAGATGCCCTCCTTGTCCAAAAAGCCACTGGCATCCTCCCCGGCCAACAGAAGCTGCTACCCAGTTGCAAACTCAGTTGCTAACACATCAGGTTGTGGAAGGCCAAAGTGCTGACCGGCCTCTCCCTGCTGCTCTTTGCAGTAAGTGAATATTCCAGCCAGGCTTTTATTTCTCTCAGTGCTGATAGCACAAGCGACGTACAACCACGGACACGCGGTACAGCGGAACGTCACAAGGTGCCCTGCATCAGCAGAGTTCCCCCAGTGCTGTACTTGGAATCCACCTCTGACCCGGGCACTGCTCTTGGCGACGGGTCTTTGATGGGCAACGTGTCCCTTCCTCCTGCTGTCCATCTCAGCGGTCTCCTGGCTTTTCTCCAGTCTAGTATTTAGGATCTTCCCAACAGTCCTGGGTAGGGACACCTTTCTCCATAGCAATCTTAATACAAATGTCTCCCCCCCAGCCCCCAACCTCCCTTTCTGCCACAGCAGAGGCCACCAATGGGGGAGAAAAAGGAAAAAAAGAAAAAAGGAATTCAACCAGGAAGACTTTGCAAGAGTCATCAGGAAACATCAGCTGCTGCAAAGGCTGTGCTTTCTAGATCTGAGTAGGAGACATGGGCATCAAGTAGGTCTTCACCTTGGAGCTCCCCATTCACACTTGCATCTGAGAGAATCCCATTTTTGCAGGAATGTGGCAGATGCCCATTTGTCTCCACGTCCACAGCATTCCCATTCTGGTGCCATTCCAAGGCCACTTTGCATTTGTTCAAGTCCTGCTTCTTGGGATCCCTGTGGATCTCTCCGTTGGTGTACACCTCCAAGGCATACTCACCGAATCGTATGCTGGCGTTCTCGCCATCCCCACCATGTGTGGAAGTCCTGGAGCTGGCTGCTCCCGCCTTGAAGGGCTCCTTCCGCCCCAGGATGTGCTGGCTGATGATCTTACGGAAGGTGTGACGGAACTCCCTGATGCGGTAGGCATAAATCAGAGGATTTACGACGGAGTTGGCATGAGACAAGATAATGGCCAGGTACATCAGCCAAAGGGGAGCTCGGGCACAGTCTGGGCAAAAAAGGGTAAAGCAGTTAATAATGTGTAGGGGAAGCCAGCAAATGGCAAACAACCCAACAATGATGGCTAAAGACTTGGCCGCGTGGACCTCCTTCTGCAACGTGGAGCGCGAGCGCTCCCCGTGCACCATCTTGTTCTCCATCTGCTTGAGCTGTCGTCGGGCTGCCATGAAGATTTTCAAGTAGATACCAAACATGAGGAGGAGAGGCAACAACACGCAGGCGAAGAAGTTGTAGTAGACCATGTACTCCATGGTGACCACTGCCTCAAAGAGACAGACCACCATACTGTTGCTGCAGTTGATGGGAGAGGACTTGTTGGCTCCCTGCTCTTCAATCTGCGCGCGTTTGTGCCACCCAAGCATGGGTGTCAGGCCGATGATGAAAGATAACACCCAGCAGATCGCAATGATACCTTTGGCTCGAGAGCCAGTCACCAAGCCATTGTACCTGCAAAGCAGAGGAGACCAGAATTACAACAGGATCAGTGGGCGAGCCCCCAAGACCTAATTTGCCAAAGGCCCAACCTCCTAGAAGGCAGAAGGGAGCTAGAAAGGCTCCTTCTCCTTCACATGAGCCCTTGAAGAGCTGTGCAGGAGTCCTCCAAGCCAGTCGAGCACCACAAGGCCTCACAAGTGATGCTGTGTGTCCCCTACTTCCCTCCTCTCTCCCTTGGACAACATGAAGAGGACAGAAAAGCAGCTAAATGAGCATGGTTTCCATCTGCCTTCTCTCCCCACATCTTCCTACTTGCTCATATGTAGGAAACCTGGACGTCCAGCACCACCAGGCTTCCTTGGGCCAGGGAAGACCTCCAGCCCAGCCCGGCCAGGTTGACTCCAGGCCTTTCTCATGAAGGAGGAAGGAGGCTCCTTCTCAGGAAGGAGGAATTCAGCTGAGGACACGCTCTGACTGCAGGTATGTTGTGGGCTGCACTGCACACACCAAAGGAGACCTCAGTGGTGAAGGTGTTGATGTGCCCGGCTCAAACCAGTGCTCCTGGTAATAAATCTTCTCAAAAAAACTCGAAAGAGACAATAAGCAACGTGGTAAAAACCTGACAGTGCAGCCAAGGACCTTTGTTTGCTTGAAATACCAGCCAGTTCCCAAGGCCTCACAGGTTACTGCGAGCGCTGAGCTGACTCCACCAGTTCTGCTCTCAGAAAATGTAAATCAGGGCAGCAGGTTAACATTTCACTGACACTTCCTTTCCTTGGTGACATTTTGCATGGAAAATAGATGGCTGCATTCCCACATTGTCCAGCATGGGGCCCACACTGTGCTTGACCCCGTGCGTCTGATCCGACAGCGGTAGCTTTGGGCTCCCACTGTTTACCTGGTGTTCCTTTTCCCTTTGTCCACATCTCAAATTCTTTCAGCAAACATAAAAAAAAAAAAAAAGGGGGAAAAAAAAGTCCAACAAGCTACGGAAATTTCTCTTTCATTGAAGTATTTAATCCCTTGAGTTTATGCTGCTATCCTAGTGCAAACTGAAGATAGGGGCGGAGAGATGCTGCTTTCTCCAGGCATGGAGCAGAATGGAGATCCTGCACATGTTTTAAATCCCGGCTGAGGGGTCTTGGAAGGAAACTGCCTGTGCACAAGAAACTGGCAGGTCTGAGTCTCCCCTCCTGAACTGCATTTCAAAGGCAGGAAAGAGGGAATCAAGGGAGCCAGCCACACAGTTCCCAGCACCCAAAATACTCCGAAATCCCCTTTCCGCAGATTCAGAGAAGAATCCAGCTGGTCTTGGGAGATCCTTTTATTTTTCCCAGCAAGCGGTGCATCCTGCTGAAGGGGAGGGTACTGTGTGAAGGGTCAAGGGGAGCTGGGAGCTGCTTACGGTCAGACCTCAGCATCAGAGCCAAACAGCATCTGCACTAGAGAAGAGCACCGAGGGAGCAGGAGAGTGGCCAAAGGCACTGCAGCCTTGAAAAAAACAAACCCTGAAGCCCTGGAGCCGGCTGCAGCTTTGTCAGAGGAATTTTTAAATCGTCCAGCTGTTATCCCACGACTAGAGATGTCCCTTCCACTAAAAATACATTCATTGCTGCTCCAGGCAAACACCCCCCTGCCCTCCCTCTTGGCCTCCGGGGATTCCCAGACAACAAAACTTCACAGGGCTCTGGGACAGCGCTGAGGCCCAGCAGCTTTCTGCTCTCTCCCTGCAGTGTATTTTGCCAGCAGAGGTGATGACCGACCTCTTGGGGTGTGCGTTTCCATGAGGCCTGGCTCAGGATTGCCAAGGGTTAAGGGTGGAAATTCACAGCGTCTCGTGCTGTCGTGTGTGGCATCCCATTCCCGCTGGGAGGCACCTATTGGGAAGCATCCATTCACTTGGGAGAACTTCACTTCTAAGTCCCACCTGCAATGCTGGCTGACTTGGCTGAGGTAGAGTTACTGTCCAGACAGATATTCCTGGATTTATTCTTTCTTTCCACTTAGAAATGTCACCTGATTGGCACCAAAGGTTCAATGTGTCTGTCTAGGCATATTCTGAGGCTTGCTGCAGCCACATCAAAGCTGCAGTTTGTCTGACCAGCACTAAACAGCTCTGCAAGGTAAGTTCAGAGTTTCTAGGAAACATTCAGTTCAGTGTGAGCTGGTGGCACCTGTGCAGGAGACACAGCCTGCTGAGAAGAGCTGGTTGCACCTACAGTCTGTGCTCTGCACAGTCAGTGGTGACTTTGCTGCGTGTCTGATGTGTCCAGACAGCACTGGATTGCCCGTGCACGAGCAGCTCCTGCGCTTCCAGGAAATACTGGACTTGCCACATAAGTAATGGCTTTTACTCATGAAAACCCAGACACAAATAAAGGGCATTAGTGCAGGGCCCAAACACACACAAGGTGGGGTTGGGTGAGGGGATGTGGGTGCCCGGCTCCTCCAGAAAACCAAGCCCAGTTTTGCAAGCACATAAAAAATTGGGTGTTTTCCTCAAAATGTTTTCTTCAGTACCTAGAGAACAGATAACTAGAGGACTTACCCAGGAACTCTGCCTGCCTTGCTGCCCTCCTGGCCACAGACTGGCACCCTGCCCTTGGGAGAGCAGCCGTGTTCAGGAACGCACAACCCGTCCATGCTGCCTACAGCGCTTTGGCCGAGGAGGTGACTCCTCTGCATCCTTGGCCTGTGCTCTGTGTCACTGAGATAGCAGTCCTGCAGAAGGGGTAGTACCTCACCCACCTGATTCATCAGCTATGAAGCTGAGTGGAAGGCAGAGATGAAGTGAGAACCACAAGGTCCTTGTGTAGAGGATGAAATCCTTCCACACACTGCAGGGTCTGTCACTGACCCATCATCTTCACCAGCCACCCATGGTATCCAACCACCATGGTACCCAACCATCCAGGATACCACTATGGTATCCAACCACCA
>JAUBOD010000707.1:2183967-2236842 GCA_032353885.1 Nothura maculosa | reverse complement strand
GCAAGTTTACAAGTTGGCTGTAAATGGGCAGAATGTCTATAACTAATGCCTCCCCCTCCAGTAAATTAACAAAACATCTTCAATGATATCTCAGAAAATAAAAATAAAAAAAATATATCGTTTAAATGATGAGATGCTGCCAGCATAAGGTTCTTTTTTTGCTGAAAAACTACAGATAACCCAAGAGAAAAATCTTTTGCAAGGACTAAGGGCTAGTTGAGATGTCAGGACCATGTCACAAATATGATTTTTGGGGGGCAGCCTCCAAGTCCTGAGCACTCAGCACAGGCTGCAGACAAACTGTTCTGTCCTCTGTCTGTCCATCCTGCACTGCTGTTTGGCACGTGGAGCAGGGCACATGGAGAACAACCCAACCTACCTCATTCCAGTTGGGCTCCGTCGTGTCCCTGTAGACTCTAGTTTTAGCCTTGTTCACGAAATACCCAAAAGAATCCACCTCTAACGTGCAGTACAGGTCTGAGAGAGAGGAAACAGACACTAAGACTTTCTTCCAACTGCAAAAAGCTCCCATGTTTATTGTTTCTGAGGGGTTTCTTCATCTATACATTCAGTGCATGAATACAAGGAACATGGTCCAGTGCAAACCCTGCTTATCATACAGTATGTTTTGACCAACAGAGTTGTCTTTACGAAGCCAAAGTACCAGCAGAGCAGTGGAAATGACTTCAGCATGGACAAGCCCTTCCCCTGCAGCCAAATTCTGCTGCATGCTGGAAGCCAGTGCTTGTGTATCCAATCTAGGGTAGGCTGGGGTAATCCATCCACCCTGAGCACAAGCTGTGCATTTCTGCAGAAATTCTCTGCTTTTTACCTCTTTTGACCTTTCTGTCAAATCTTTGCCCTGATGTTTTACACTTTTTGCTTCCTACAACAGACACCATCAAATCTGATGTCAGAGACTGTTTCTCATCCTTTTACTGCATGAAAAATAGAGGACGAGGCTTGACTCGCACCTTGGATTTCAGGTCATTAGCAAGAATGACTTAAAAACCAAAACAATCAAAACTCCACAGAAAAGCTAGGCCTAGAGAAAATGATGCACACTTGATCCTGATGCTTCTAGGAGTTATTAACAGTTTTGCAACCCTCTAAATTTTCAGTAGTGCCTCCCTTTTCACTTCCATGTCCCCAAACCACCTCTCGTTTTCGCCACCATCCCAGATGCTGCAGTTCTAAATCAATCCACCCCCAGCTGAATGGCCTCAGCCAACCCCCAGGAACCACCGCTGTGCTACAGAACTGGGACTCACTGGAGCTCTGCTTGAATCCTGTGGCAGAATGGACGATGACATTGAGGAACCCATAGAGACCTGGCGATTCATCATCTGCACAAAAGAGAAATTTTGTTGAAGTTCATGGAGAGGCCAAGAGACAGAAAGAAAGAGTGATGAAATGGGTATTTCATAGTTTTGTGAGTCTGGGGTAAGGTTTCCTTACAATGCATGGCAGGTGTACATTATCTAGCCAATTTTGTAATAGGGAGGAGAACTCTGTTCCTGGTTAAATGGTCTGTTCCATCTACAAAACTGTCTGTAATTTGGGGGGTTTACAAAGCTACTTTCAGGGACAACAAGACAGCATGAGAGAAATTCAAATGTGAACAAGTGAAATAGAGAGGCTAAGTCTATACTAGCAGGTTAAATAGTAATTTAGGCACTGGAGTTAACTCCGATGGTCTATGAAGCAGTTCTGACTCTTGCCAACTGAGGCTCTTCCAAAGGGTTCCCGGGTGAACTTCAGGAGTTGCCCCAGGCCAGGGCAACTCAGCTCCCTGGCAGGAGATGACAACAGCCCTGTGTGTAAAGGCTATCCAACAGTCACGGAACAGGTCCTGGAGGATGGTCCAGGGATGTTTATTTTTCTAGTAGAGATGTAGCCATGCAGTCTGGAGCTTGTATTTTTATTGTGCTTGCAAAGTGAGATCACTGATTGCCCTTGTGTGTGCTGCTATCATCTCCTCTAGCTAACCTGCAGATGAGTGCATGTGCTCTCAACCTTTGTCTCGCAGGAGTTTGTCATCAAGCTGAAGCCTGTAGCAAAAAGGAACAGCAAGAGCAGCTCTCGGGAGAACGCACAGAGGCAGGTTTACCCTCAGCTGCACTCTATGAAGGCACAAGCCACGGCCTTACCTTCCTTGTTTATAGTGAGGGGAATGTTGTGGACTGTCTGCAGCTTCACGCAGGAATTTGTCAGCATCTGGAGCTCCACTGAGGTGAGTGAGAAGCTTTTAAAACCTGCCAAGGGGGTTCAAAGGAGGAGTTAAAATTCAAAGCAGAGACTGGATGCCCCTCGCTCTGGGCATACCCTGCAGAGCACCTACAGCACCATGGTGCTTATGGCTGTGCTACTGCTGCGGCCCACCTCTGTTTAGGGCATATTTAGTTACTCTCTGCTGTAAAAACCTCAGGGCAATGCAAAGGAACTAAACGGACTCTTATTTTCTTGCAAAGTCAAAAATAGACCTGTTCTAAAAAGTAAATGCTACTTGAGGCTGCAGCCAAGTACAAGGATGTCAGAAGATGACTCTTCCACACACTCGCCCACAATGGGCAGCCCCACGGTGTCCTGCCTGCTGTTGCAAGCAAAAGTCTTCAGAAAGACAGAGCCAGATGAAGACAGACAAAGGACACCCATGTTGTTCAATGGACGTTGCTGCACGTCCCACTTTCTAGCTGCTGCACTTTCTTTAGGCAGCCCTGCTCCACACATCACCCCATACATCACCCCACACACCAGCCCGCTGGAGAGCTGCTCTCCAAAGCAGCACAGCAGCATTCACACCATGGCCCAGCTGGGGGACACTCACATTTCTTCTGCTGTTCCCGGATGTTCTCCCTCCACTCTGCCCTTTCGTAGTCTGACGAAATGAGGAATGTGTAACTCTAGGCAGGAAAAGAGAAGGAAAGAGGCTAAGGAAAGAGGAGAGCAGCCCTGGGGCCAGATGCTGTGTGTGCCCTGGAGCAATGAACAGAGCCTCCAAGTTGAAGGTGAGGCCAGAGCTGCTCCAGGACCTTCCCTCAGGTGATGGAAGCACTTTCCATTGCTCTGCCAGAGCAGCTGCAAGCACAGACAGGTGCTGAAGTAGGGGAAATCATTTCTAATTTTATTTTTTAAAGGCCAATGTCCCGTACAAATGAATCAAGATGCCACGACAGCCTTCGGTGAAGGCAAAGGTTTGGTGACAGCTGCTTTCGCACCAGAAACTAAGGGATAAAAAAGACATATAAGGTCTCACTGGGCAACAGTGTATACAAACACAACGTGCCATGGAGTGATTCCTGTCGTACACGAGCCCCGTGGCAGCGGGGAGCCGCTCACCTTGCCGTTGCGATTGTGCACCCGGAAAGCCATGTTGGGAGACATCAGCAGCAGGAGCGATTCCTGCTCCGAGAGCTTCTTTTTCAACCTCTCAATGACCTTGCTGCCCTTATTGGCCCTCTGGAGAGAAGGGGAGAGAAGGCACGGGTCATTCTCCAACACCTGCCCCAATATACCCAGGCTTTGGCACCAAAAGTCTCTTCCCTCTCTGAATCAGGCCCTGGCTGCAGGCAGAAGTGCTGTCAGCAGGAGCCAGGGCTCCGAGCTGCTCAGGGATATGCTTTGCAGCCCAGGCCACTTCTGGGCTGGCTCTGCACCCTGTTCTGGCTGCCCCAGCTGCAGTCTGATGCAGAGCACATCCATGACCTGGATGGCCCCATTGAGCTGGGCCCATTTCCATGCCACTCAAATGCCACAGGATGCTCTGCACTCACCCACAGCAGAGGGGACTGGCAGCTCTGGGGACAGAGCTCTCTCCCAACCACCACCTGCCAACATCACTTAGGCAGATGTCACCTAAATGCAAGGTCTTTCCTTGGGACTTGGGCAAGACTAGTCCCAAAGCCAAGCCACGGACATGGCCTGGTGTTGATGCATGAAGTTTGTGCCTTAGGCACCTGTAGCCTTTAAGGAAAAGGCTTCCATGGCTTAACATTCCTCCTAAAACTTTCTTATCCGAGAAACCCTCTCTGGGAGCCAGCCAGCACAGAGCATAAGACGCATTTTCTTTGGAATTGCGGGGAATAAACCTTTGACGGCACACACAGTGTTACTCATATCCTGCTCTATTACCTGCAGGTTTCAGTTTTTAAACTCTTGTTTCTGTTTTCAAGAAAACTGAAGTCTAACAGCCTTGAGAAAACGTGTCTGGCAAGCAAGGAGAAGCCCGGGCCAGGAACACTACATCCACGTTAGACTGTCCAGTGTATTCTGGAGAATAAATCTGCTGGTTGTACTGCAGATAGAGCAAACACTGACTTGCTCTTTATGCCACTTGTACCACAGCTGCCCCACAAGTGTCTGCTGAAGGGTCAGTCTTAGCAGGATTTGCCACCGTACACAGCTCTGGGAATGCTGCTTCCACCAGTACATCTCAGCAAAGACACTCCTGAGCTGAGCCTGTTGTGCCCGTGGCACACAGTGTTCAACCCGTCCTACCTTTTCTCGTTGGATGTCATTCTTGATCTGGGATATCTTGATCTTCATGGCATCCAGCTCCTCATCCGGTACCAGCGGGATATTGGGCACTGCCTCACACTCATCCACCATCTGGAAGCTAAGGTCAGTGAGCGGGATGTACCATTTGCAGTCGTACTGCTGGCTTTTCCTGAAACACAAAGGGTATTTTCACATACCTTTATAATATGCTTTATACTTTTATCTACACTATGCCTTTAGCATTACTGGTGCTCAGGATGCTCACTCCCCAGTCCCATAAGTCCTTCCCTGGTACAGTTCATAACACATAGATAAGGGAACAACCTCACTCTGACTCCTATGTGAAAGAAAAAGAAAGTCTGGTCTGTGCCAGCAGAGCACACAAGAAAGCAGGTTGCTTTGTGAGCTGGTTCTTTCCATCCTAAGCCATCACAAATCCCTTTTGCAATCTGCTTTGGTCCAACTCTTGGGCTGTGGGTCTAAACCCTCATTTCACATGCCTGAGCTGCTAAGACTAAGGGGTACAGACAAGGCAGTGCATAAACCCCTGGGCAATCCAACCAGGGAGGAGGGATGGTACCTACAGCTGATGATTGCTGCTCTCCAGTGCCTTCACCAGCATAACTGGCTTCCCCTTTTTACCATTTCAGGTGCTATCTTCCCTCTCCACCTCAAACCAGCGTCTCCTCCTTGTCACTTTTGACAAGTGTCAACAAAGCTGTTTGTACAGGTGTACCCTGGAGCAGACGGGAAGCAGAGGCTCTTTGTTGCACCTCCTTTTTTATTGCAAAAATTACCTGGCTTTAGCTGCGAGGCCAAAATGAGTAACTCAGTAATGAAAGGGAAAGGGAGAAGGAATCATGAATGGCTTTTTTCCAGAATATGAAGGGCTGAAGCATATCTTTTTCTTAGGAAGGTTCTTAGGAAAAGGAAAAAGGAAAATTAAAAAAAAATAAATCTCTCCTAAGGGATCAGGACGTGGCCAAGGTCTTGCACGACAGGCAGCGCTGCCTCGCTGATCATGTCCTTTCTGACTACGTGTGGCTGCAGTT
Source organism: Nothura maculosa (assembly GCA_032353885.1). Classification (NCBI taxonomy): domain Eukaryota; kingdom Metazoa; phylum Chordata; class Aves; order Tinamiformes; family Tinamidae; genus Nothura; species Nothura maculosa. Next base: position 2,231,293 of record JAUBOD010000707.1, on the reverse strand, counting down.
CCTCAAGCCTGGGGTATTCCCATTGAACTGTCACTGCTGCCTGACCCCAGGGCTCTGCTGAAGCTGGGGCAGAAGAGAAACCTCACCCTCCAATCTGCTTCTTGAGCTTGGCACAGAGGAAGAGATCGGTGAAGAGAAAGACGTGCCGCAGCTTGCGAGCCCCCTCCACCAGCTCCACCATGAAGCTGTCCTTCAGGAGCTGCCGGTGCTGCGGAGGAAGCACAGAAGGTATTTTCGTTAGCACAGGATGAGGCTGCAGCCTCCCTCAGCCTCGCCGCGCGTCAAGGGGCCTCCTGCAGGAGGCAGCTGTGTCCCTGGTGCCAGCTCTGCCCCGGCTGCGCTGTCAAGGGACCCAGCACCCACCTGCAGCCCAACCAGGGCCTCTCCTCTCACCACCGGGGCCCCAGCAGGAGCTTGCTTTGCCTTGAGGCTGGGAGCTGCCTCCTCTCCCTGCACGCCAGCAGGGAGCAGCAAACGCCGCTTTTCTACCCAGGCTCTTCCCCTGGGATCCCCGATGGAGCCGGTGAGGGAAAGGGCCCAGCAGCAGCGGCGGCTCCTCCGCCCGCGTCCCCTCCACAGCAGCACCCAAGTGAGACCCACGGAGACTCCTCTCTCCACAGCCTCCTTATGACAAGTGCCCTTAAGGGACAACACTCAAAGAACGTGCCTTGTCTGGCAAACTTACCTGTAGTCCCTCACCAGCCTGTGTTGGAACAGGACCATCTGCATAGGCTCCCTATTTCCAGAGGCCTCTTTAAAGCCCTTTTATATTTCATACGAAATCCAGGATGCAAAGAAGCTGCCCAGCCCTGATGCCTTTTTGTTCTTCCTATTTCCAGGTGCAGGGAGCTTTCCAGCCTCCTAAACAAACAGCGTGCTGGAGAGCAGAGCGCCTCTTTCCCTGTTCCCTCAGGGCTGCTCCGTAGCCAATGGAGGAAGAGGCCGGAGAGCGGCACGGAGGGGAACAGCTCATGCCACGAGGAGCCAGGCAGCAGCTCGAGCCCAGCTGTCCAAGCAGCAGGATCCAGCACAGCCACGGGAACAGAAGCCTCCCACCCGTTTGCATCTCTGGGCAAATTCATATCCCACAAAGACGTAACCAGCAGCACTGCCCTGCTCCGGGGCTGCCAAAGGACGGCAGGCGCCTCTCCTGGCCTCAGCACCTCGTCACTATTCCAGCACCGAGGATGCCGCTCCCGGGAGGGACATTTCCCACATACCATGTGTGGCTGGTGACAGGCCTCGTGCTGTCCCCTGCCAGCAACACCCCCCAGCAGGGAACACGAGGGAAGGGACAGGCCTTGGCACCAGTTCCTGCAGCCACGCTCCATCCGCCAGCAGCCCAAACCTCCTGCCATGGGCCAGGAGCCTGTGCATTGGGCCCCTACGTTAATGGTTATTTTGAGGTGGGTGGGATCCTCCTGGCTTCTCCCTGGTGGCTTTGGAAAGGCCTCCTGCCTGCATGAGGATCTCTGCTGCTCCTGTCCCTGCGTGGGGCCTTCCCGCTCCTGCCAACAACCACCCCAGGCAGGAGCCACCCACAAGCAGCCAAGCTGGGCAATTCAAAACAAAAGGGAGGAGGTGTCCTGGCAGCAGCAAAGCGCTCGGCACAGCTGCAAAGAATTCCATTTGGGAGAAAGAAGGAAGCAAGGCAAGAGATTTTTCTCAGCAAGCCACCCCCACCTCAGGTGGGCAGAGCTGCTGCCTACGGCTGAGGATGAGCTCAGCTCCTGGGGCCGTGCGAGCGCCGCGGTGCCCACGCATCGTCCCAGGGTGCAGAGATGGCCCCAGCTCTGCTGTGCAGCTGCTCGGGGACACGGTCCCCTGCCCACCTGGGCACAGGCGCCGGGTCCCTGGGGTATCCTGCAAGGAAAGAGGCCCTGCAGAGGCTCCAGGACCCGGAAACCCTCTTACAGAAGTAAAGGATAGAAGGGACTCAGGTAGCAGCTCCCAGGGGAACATTAAGGCACCCAGAGCTGTCATTCTTGGTTTGTTCTCACTAATGAGCTCGTTGGGAAGGTCTCCCTGCAGCAGGAGCTGAGGAGGCATCCTACCCATTGGCAACTAAACATCTGGGGAGGAGCAAACAGGAGAAAGAGTTGGTGAAACAAGTGGGGAAATCTCTCCTGACAAGGGTTGGGGCTCCATGGTGGATCTCCCAGCAGCTTCTTTCGGAAAACGGGACTTCATTAGGGCTGGGCACAGCAGCGTCCCGGGGCTGTGCCGCACCAGCAGGCCAAGCAGGAGGAGGAAGAGGAGGAGGAGAAAGAAGAGAAGGAGGAAGAGGAGGAGGAGAAGCACTTCCAGCAAAGGGTCACATCCTTTCTTGCCAGTGGTTCATCCTGTCGGACAGTTCCAGCAGGGAAACACCAAAGGGTTTCCCACTGGCCGCCCTGCAAGGTGCTGCCCTGCGAGCCACCCGTGCCAGCACCGCTGCTCCTGCCGAGGGCTCGTGGTGCCCGCGGCTCCAGCTGCTCCAGGGTCTCCCCTGGCAGCCTGGGAACCAGAGCTCCCTTGGGCGGCTCCTTCACCTGGCTCAAAGGGATTCCTCTTGCCAGAGAAGGTCTCTGGAAAGATGAGGTCCTCAGGCCAGCTGACCCTGCTCCTGCTTGAGGAGCCCATCTCCCTACTTGGTTTCCAAGGGGATTCTGCCTGCCAAAGTTGCCCAAGGTGATAGAGGTTGCTCAAAACACTCCGGAGTGCCAGAGAAGCCCCAGCAGCACCAAAGAAAGGCCCCACAAAACACGGACCTAGTGGCAGAGTGGCCCTAGAGCACTAGCATCGCTCCCCTCTTGCACAGACAGCCCCACGCCTGGCAGCCATCCAGCCTAGGAGCTTCATGGAGCTACACAGAGAAGTTTGAGGAATCTTTCCTGGGGAGAAACTTGGATTGTGCATCACGGAGGAGGGAAGCAGCAGCACCTGCAGCCTCTGCAGCAGGACCTGGGCAGCCTGTGCCCTCCTGGGTGCCGCTGCGAAGCTCCTGCACGGCTGCAGTTCGAGGCTGCAGCCTCCTTTGCAAGTCCTGCTTTCCCTTCACCTCCCCACTCACCTCTTCTCCCCCTCCATCCGCACAGAAGGGCTCTGTGCACCTCTGTACCTAGGACATCCCCTCTGGATTGCCCTGAGCTGTCCTCCCCCGCCTGCCTCCGCTGCTGCCAGCCTCACGACTACCTGCACGCTCCGCAGCCCACGCGGCCTCCCGCTGCCTGCACGTGATGAATCCCACGCCTGGCACGGGATTTATCCGCAGGAAGCGCCGCAGGAGAGCGGCTTCTCCGAGGGATGTTGCGAGGGGAATTCAGAAACCTGCTTGCCTGGATGTCCAGCTCCGCAAAGGGGACCCTTTGCCGGGCGTCTGGACAAGCAGGTTTCTGAATTGGATTCTCAGAATCCTGAATTGAATTCGGAGTGGTGGCAGCGGAGGCCTGCGGCACGCGGGGGTGGCAGCGGAGGAGGGACAGGCAGGAGATGGGTATTGGCGTGTGTCAGCGAGGAGGAGCTGCCTCAGCTCTCTGCAGAGCGTAGGAAGGAAATGATTCCTCGTGCGTGTGTTGCAAGAGCAGCGCTGCACAATGACGGGCTGCTCTGCCGCGGAGCTCAACGGGCTGCTCGGCCTTCTTCAATGGCCCTTCTGTTGCTTCAAAGCTCTTGTCACCAGGAGCTCTCTGACTCCAGCTGTGAGACAGAGTGTGAAGCAGCCGAGATGGTTTTTGAGGGCTCTGTTGCCAACATGTGCCCAGGGCCTGCGGGAGCAGTAGGCACTAGGCTCAAGCTGTTTGGGCTGCCTGTGTCTGAGCTCAGGCCCCAGCTTCCCAAAGGCTCCAGTTCTGCCCTGGCAATCCCGCTTGGTCCTCTCCCTTTCACAGTCCCTACCAAGTCAAATAGAAGCCTCTTCTCTGCAGGACTGGAGCAGGACGAGGCCCCCAGCAGTAAAAGCCAACCCAAAATGTGATCTAGAAGGGCTGAAACCAGCAGAAACCCTGCAGAGAGCATCACAGACAGGCAGCAAGCAGGGAAGGGACCTTCTCCCAAAGCAGCTCTGTGATTTTAGCAATCTCAGTAGCTCCTGCTGGCCAAGAACAAGCTGAAGTAGCCAGGAACACTAGAAGGGGATTTTGTGCCTTCCTCCCAGGCGCGGGCATGTGCCTCACCTCACACCTCCAGCCTCCTGCCACCGGGGCAGGTCTTCTCCAGGCAAGTCAAGAGGATGGTGGGGAGGAAGGCGCCATGGTGAGCAAGGCAGAGGCTGCTCATGAGCCACGGTATCGGGCCACTAAGGTGCCCCTGCCTCCCTCCGCACATTCGTTTGGCTCTCTGGAGCAGTGACAAAGTGGGTGGCTGGAGATAATCCATGGAAGAAGTCAAATCACAGAAGCAGAAAGACAACAGAGCAGAGAACGCAGCAGATCAGAGCTGAATGAAGACAGAGGATCCACAAGCCAAGTGAAGCCTTGGCCAAGCCCTTCTGGCTACCTCTGGCACAGTCCCCAAATGTGCTGGGCTGTGGAACAACTGATTATTGTCCTGAAATTCTCAGGACAGGAGCAGAAGAGCAACAAAGCAACCATCAGGTCTTCACTCCTCCCCACACTTTCCTCTGGGCCTTGCTGTGAGGATGGATTCAAACCTTCCTCCATGCTGTGAAGGGAACGGGATGTGCCCTGCTCCTCACCCAGGGCTCCTGGGCTCAGCTGCTCGATTTGGCCTCCGGGCCACACTGGCCTTCATGTCCCACTGAAACAGAGTGACCCCCTGACAGAGTGACCGGCTGAGCCAGGATCTCTCCTGGCTTTCCCAAAGCATCAGCCTGGAGCAAAGCATGGGGAGCCTGGCAGGCAGCGAGGCCTGCGCTCTTCGTGGCATCCCCCTCATTTGGAATCTCCTGAGGATTTGGAATTGCTGAGGATGCAATGAGGGTTGCATCCTCAGCTCACGTGCCCAGTGTCGCTGTTTCTGGGCCTTTGGCAGTGGCTTTGCCCCCTTCATGCCCTGCCCGAGACGCTCATCTAGGTCCAGCAGTTAAACCAGGTGCCCGTGACATGGAAAACATCCATTTGCACCTAAACCTGGAATGGGAGAAGAGTTCCTGGAAGGGGGCTGGAAGGCCGTGGGGCTGGAAGGATTGAGCCCGAGCCCCTGAGCAGGACATCCCCTCTGCAGAGGGCCGGGGATGGGGCTGGTTCTGCTTTGCTCATCCCGACCACGCTCCTCCTCCGCAGCCTGTCCCCGGGGACGTTAAGCACAGGCTGCTCCCCCTTCAAAGCCATCACGTAGAGCGGAGCGAGAGGCAGATCGGCCTCCTCCTGCGCTGCGCTCCGAGGAGGGAACGCGCCACATAAAAGGCAAGGACTGGCAGAAAAAGATAAGGGAGATCAGCACCTAGGCCATACGTGAGGGTTGTTTTCCCTCCTTCCTTTCCACCGAGGAAATTTCAATGGGAGGAAGGAAAAATAATGGGGAAAAAAGGCATCAAAGCAGCTGGTGATTCATTAAAATAAAAAATGCATTATGCATCGAGAGCAGTCAATTAGGAGCTGGAAACCGCGCACTGCCCTGTCACCCCAGGGAAAGCAGCGGAGTGGGAGGAAGGGATAAGCAGCACACGGAAGATTTATAGACACAAACGAAGATTTATAGACACAAACAACCCCCAGCTCCGAGCTGAGGAGCTAGCAGGAAGCAGCAGCCGCTGGAAACCCACACGGAGCATCCGGGAGCCCCTCGTGTCCTGAGTTACTAGGGGGAGAATGAGCGAATGTTCTCCAGCTCAAACAGGCTTTAGCAGCTAAGAGCAGGTGTGCTTCGCTCGCAGGACTGGGGATCACCTCTTGAAGGTCCACTCTAGCCAACAAACTCGTGTTTTGTTAAGGTGTTTCCATGCAGGAAGCTTGGGATTAGCCAGTGCTCTGACACTGCAATCCCACTTACACATGGGCTGCGCTTCCCTCCCATCCAGCCTCCTACGTCTGTCTCTTAACACTTCTGTCAGTCTCAGCCCTTAGGAAAGGACTAAATTATAATGAATTCCAAGGCAGATGAGCCCTGCGAAGCCTGCAGGGCTTCCCTCTTTCCTGGCACACCAGCACCGGCAGGGGAGGGAACCGCACGCCCTTTAGCACCTCCTGCGCCCCGGCCACTCGCAGGCCGAGCTCAGGGCTGTCTCATCCTCAGAGCCTTCCTTAATGTTCCCAGCCTAATCCGCTTGTTTTGCTTCCGAGTTCCGTTTACGACATGGCTCCTTAGAAATGAGCGTTCACAACGTGAATGTCAGTGAGAGAATGAAGATCCGGGGAAACTGCCGGGGGTGTTGCTCTTTCCCAATCTGTTGTGATTTCAGATGTATCCTTCCCTTTTCCTCCTCCCAGACATTCTGGTTTCAATTCACAAGTAAAAACACAAATTCTCCCTTGAGCACAGGAATACAATTACGCATTAGAGCGATAAATAATTACAACAATGCCAAGACCCTCAAACCTACTTTCTGGGTTTCCAAAGAGTTTTCCGAGCAGAGAACGGGAGCGCTGCTCTCCACGCTCGGAGAACAAGGACACTGCGCCAAGTGTATCTTAGCAACAAGCACGGGAAGAGCGCGCGATGCCGGCCCGCCCGGCGGGAACGCGCCGCCCGGACGCGGGAGCTGCGCAGGCCGCCGGCGCGCTCACCTCGCCCTTCTTCACCGTCATGGACTGCCGCCGCGGCGTGATCTCCTCGTTGATGCTGGAGAGGAAGTTCTGCGAGATGCGCAGCGCGTCCTGCAGCAGCGGGTGGTCGGGGTGCGAGGCCGGCGTGTGCTTCAGCAAGTCCTGCCAGCGGGAAGGACGGCGGCACCGTCAGTAACGCGCGCCAGGAGGAGGCTCGAGGGCCTCAAACCACATCGTTGGGCCTCTAGCCTCCCATTGGGAGAGGTTTTTCCAGCCGCTCCTTACAGATTAAAGTTCTATGTACTCAGAGAGAGGACCATGCCCTGTACTTCTCAGCACCACTGCTGGAGAGGCCTATCTATGGTCCTATCTATGGGCTTCCTCTCCTCGGTGCAAAGAGAGGGTCGTATGCCTCTCTTCTGCTTTATTTTTGCTGTCTTTCAGCTCCACAGAAAGTTTTGAAGGGTCGAAACAGGGGAGCCAGGGGCCTCGAGCTGCCCCTGGGTACTTACGTGCAGGACGAGCGTGCTGCGCGTCACTCGGTCCACCGGCTTGTACAACAGGGCTGGGGAGAAAGCAGCAGGAACGTGAGAAAATGAGGAGATTCCCTTCTCCAAGGCTAATGCGCTGCCCAGGCAACAAAGCCCTGAGGACACGAGTGTCCTCCGTGGCAAAACATCCTTGTGTGAGTGCTCAGTCCGCGAGCGAGCGAGGAGGGAAGGCAGGTGGCCTCGGCACCTCCGTGCATCCAGCCCGTTCCCAGGGCCCTGGGGCTCTCCACACTGCCAGGGAGGCTCCCACAGGCTGGAAGGGCAGCCCTGCCTTAGGGAGCACCACAGGACACTGCAGGAAGCTTCCAAATCCTGACAGCGGGCCCAAAAAGGAATGGAATTAGCCCTGTGCTAGCCGGGGAGGAAGAGCCTTGGAGCACGGGCTACTGTTTACTCCATGCGTGTATAAAAGCAGGCACCCAATCTCAGCCAGCTTCTAGCCTAAGGAAATAAATACATAAAAGCACTTTTAGGCTGACGTTTGCACTACCTAAGATGTTGGCGACCCTTTGCTTAGTCTGTTGTTGCCCACAGGGATTGCTTGGGTTTATTTAAGTCAGACAGGGGCTCCCTGCGCCGCTCTGCCATGAGCAAACGGGAGCTGCCTCCCCAGGCAGGGCTCGGAGAGACTCCAGCATCTCCCGGCATTTATTAAGGACAAAAGGGGACATGGAGGTTTTGGCAACAGCCCCGGCCCTGTCCTGACAAACCACAGGCTCCTCTGCATGATCACTCACTTTCCAAGGAATTTTTCGTCGTCTGATCCTTCGAGTCCTTCGTGCTTCTAGCTTTCAGATTCTGAAAGGAAAAAGAAAAGCCACGTGGCAAAACAGCCACCACCTCGGGACATCCCGTGCGGATGTGAGAGACTCTCTGTGCCTCCGAGGGAGGCCCTGAGCTGCACAGACAACAGCCCCAACACTGGCCAAGGGAAATGGGAAATTGGGCTTTTGTGCTGCTGAAGCCCCTGCTGCCCCATCGCGGCACCCGTGCAGCTCTCACACACCCCTAAGAAACCTGCTTTATAACAAGGGATGCAGCAACGCAGGGAACCATCTACACAGGGATGTGGAGACATTAATCACCTGCAGAGAAAGACAGGGCCATAAAGCCCAGCCACTGTCACAGCACGTGCACAGCACCAATATAAGGCACAGGGGTCTGGCCCCCTGTATCCCTGCGCAGGGCTCAGTGGCCCTGGGCTAATGACTCTTCTGTTCCTGGCAGGACAGGAGCAAGGGCTGCGACTTGCTGCTCTGCGCAGGGCCCGGGGCTCTGTGCATTAACATGCTGCGAGTGCTCCCAAGTCCCCAGCAGGACACGGACACAAACGCGCCAGCACCAGCACTCCCAAAGCAGTAGCAACTGCCAGGATTTCGGAATTACCCTGCAGGAAAAGGCAAAACGCAGGGATCGCATTTACACAGAGTACCAGGGGGCCTTAATCTCCATTCTGTCTTCTAGGGGCTACTGTATTACTATTGATATATTATTATGAATAAATGGAAGAGTCCATAGGACGGAGCTTAGTACTGAAAGCCAAGTAAGTGCTGGGGAAGCTACTTGACTAATGAGCTGCTGCAAGTGCAGGAGAGAAGAGGCCAGATAAGGGAGTAGAACCCGGGGGGAACCCCAGGACAGGGGGAACGGAGACACTTGCTGTCCTGAGCAGCACAGCAGGTGCCAACAGATGAGTCTCATGCCAGCACAGAGGGAAGGCTTGATTTTACCTCTTCCTCATGCAGATCCAAAGGCTGTGCAATATTGTGTGTAACCAGCAGCTTTTTTTTTCCTCCCCAAATAAACACCCCCAATATCACTCAGCTCTGATTATTTATGTGCCTGTCTAAGGTCAGTCCTGTGGAGCTCCTGTTTTCTTGGTAGCCGATTCCAAGACTCCCTGCAACACAAGGAGCCTTCGAAGCACCTGGGCACCAAGTGCTCTGCCCAACGGGAGGAAATTGGAGCATCCCCATACATCCCATGGAACACGATGCCCGACCCCCTTGCAGCTTCCAAGAGAGGCTTCCTAGCACTGCCCTCCGCTCCTCTCCAAGGCAGCGGCGCCTGCAGCTGCCCTCACAGACACGGAGCCAGCAGGGGTGGCCTCTCGCATCGGAGTCAGCGGCACCGTTAGCCAGAGATACATCAGCTGCTCCATACGGTTATCCCGCCTAGGGGCACATGGAGGTGGCAGTTTGGAGCAGTGCTGGTTGCTACAGCGGGATTCCCTGGGGGAGCACGTGAGGGCTGCCTATGGATCCCCGCTCCGAGATCGCAGCCTAAATCCTGGCAAGGAGCTGGGTGAAAGCAGCACATCCGGAGGCGCTGGCACCGCCACAGCCACTGGGACTGTGGAGCTCCAGGCAGGAGCGGCGGCTCCGCTCGTGCTCCGAGCGCCCTGACGCTGCCTCTGGATTCCGTTACCTCCGGATTCCGTTACCTCCGAGATTTCGGCAAACTGTGCGTTGGCCTGGCAGCACTTCTCGGCCGTCTCCATGGCCACCTCGTAGTTATCCACGAAGGCCCGGTACACTCCCAGCTGACTGGCCTGCGGGACAGAGCGGGACAGAGCTGACACCGGAACAGCCCCAGATCCCACCGGAGCAGCCCCAGATCCCATTGGAGCAGCCCCAGATCCCACCGGAGCAGCCCCAGATCCCAGCGCCTCCATCCAGCCCGGAGAGCCTCCAGGCAGCGCGGCACACACGGCTCTGGCCCCACAGAGCAGGTGCTGCCCCACATCCAGCTCCCTCCACCCTGGGCAAGTTCACTTTGCTGGCCCAGGAGGATGACACATCCTTATTCCTGCCAGCTCTTTTTCCCTTCCGGATTGCCAGATTAGCGTCTATTAATATTTCAGCTCTTGGATGTAAGAGGAGCTGCTGGTTATTTGCCACAAACCATGAATCAGACAGGAATGATTCAGCCCTAGCAGCACAAATGTGACCCCAGCTACTTGTTGGCTTCAGTGTGCATGGCAAGGGGAGGACACATTAAAACAACGCCAGATCCTAACCTGTATCTGCATTAACAAAATTATAAGGGCAGGAGAGTGCTGCAAATAGGGAAGGCAGCGTCGGAGCCCGGTCGGGCCGTCTGGAAGGCCCTTCCAGCAGGAGGAATGTGCCTTGGTCCAGATGAAGCCAGAGCAGCCCTTCGAGCCCAGCAATAAGCCCCTATTAATCACCAGGACTTAGCCCTGATCCTGTTTGCTGACTCTCGCGTGGCAGCCGTGTTCATGCCAGGGAGCGCAAGATCCAGCCCGGGAAATCCCTGGGAGGCTTCCAGGCGCGCCCGGATTGCGGGCGGATTTTGCATAGCAGAGCTGCAGCCCAGCGGGCTCCAAGCGCCTGCCCAGCAGCGCTGCCAAGGGCTCCCCAAAACACACCTTTTCACCCCAAAACTCACCAACTATTCGGCAAAGAAAGAAGCCGCTCTCGGGACCGGGCCCCGCGCGGTTCCTCCAGCTAACAGAGGCAAAAGGACAGCAAGCCACAGGCCAGGGCGTATCGCACAGGAAGATTAGGAATTAATCTCAGCCCTCACGCAAAATGACTCGGTCAGGAGCAAAGTCAAACGGCGCTCGCTTCACGCCAGGGATGATCCGGCCGGAGCCGAGCGGAGCCGCATGGGGCACCGTTCCCTGCAAAGCAGCTGTCCCAAACACTGCTCACTTGAGGGCTTAGGGGAGCTCCAGAGCTGCTCCCTTCCCGGCTGCTTTTCTGATTTCTTGGTACTCCTAAGCAGCCTGTTTGAGCTTCCTCTCTCCTCTTCCGAGCACGCCCTTGTGAAAACATTTTCCATTAGAAAAGGAGCTTCCGAGCAGAGCAATAAAGCTTGCAAAGAACGCCAGTGCTGGGGCTAGTTCTTCCTGTCGCTTTTAAAAAGGACACACTGAAAAGCAAGAGTGTTGGTAAAAGTGATTTTCACTTAAACAAAAAGAGTATTTGGCATTTCTGAAAATTATTAGTGTTAATATTTTTTGTTTCCTTAAACATTTATTCACTCCTAAAGAACTAAAGTGTTTCTTTCCAACTTAAAAAACACTTTTTCAAAATATCTCACAAAATGAGAAGTATATTACATTCCATTCCTGATGTCTTCCCATCTTCCTCACTGCCCTTACACTCCCCTTAGTTACACCTGGAAAAGTGTGGACTACTCGGTACGGTTGTTCCAAATGGCTCCTGTTTCTTGGAAGATCACAAGTGGTTCTGAAGCTCCCTGCCTTCACTGCCTCCAACTTCCAGCTACCGTGCTCTGCTTCACAAGGTATTAAAGAAAATGAATGCTTATAGGGACTCAGGATAATAACAGGGATTCCAGGGTTTATCATCAGATTGCATGACACGAGCACAATAAACAAGCCTGCTCCCAAGCATTCGATGCAGCTCCTGTCGGAGGCCTCCTCCTGCCTGCTGCTTTTGCTGGCTCTCACATCGAGCTGCTTCCAGCTGCCTGCAGGAACGAGCAGCTCTGTCTCATCCAGCAGCTCCCACTGACACTGAGCCCAACCACCAGAAAAGGCTGCTCAGGTAGCGCAGAGCTGCCTGCAATAAAGCCATTTGCTGCTTTGTTTCCAACACAAATCCATCAAAACTAGCCTTTCTGTGAAAAAGACAAAACCCAAAGATCTGAGGAACACAAAAGGAGAGTGCCAGAAGGGCCGGATGCCCAGGCCTGCGATCCCCATCAGCAGAAAGCCTTAAATAAAGGCCTTAGTAGCAGTGCAGTGAGTCAAAGCTCGCTTGGAAGCCAGAAGCAGCAAGGAAAACATCTTCCTCAATTAGTGCTACCTTCATTAGTGCCCTATCATCTCAGCGCAGCCAAGTCTCCCCTTCCAGCAGCCTCAGCAAGCAGCAGGTGGTTGTGTCTTGGTGAATTGGTTGCTCAAATTGCACACCAGGAGCTCCTCACCAGGGCACCAGCTTCATCCCCTGCGGACTCAAATACGCTGGCAGTGAAAGGCAGGCTCCAGAGCTGCATCCCGAGCTGCTGGGTCGCATGGAAATCCTCCTCCTCCAGGCCCATCTCCGGAGGGGATGGAGCCAATGCCGGGCTCCACAGCTGCTACCAATTGAGTGGCCCTGATAAAATGCACTCCCCATCCAATAAACCCAACACTGGAATGTCACTCCTATCCTGAGAATCGGAGGCACCTCAGGAATGCCAGGATTCTTTTATTTTCTAAAAGGAAAAAAGCAGCTCCTCTAATCCTTGGCTTTCTGCACACGCTAGGGGAGAGGCTAAGGGGAGGGCAAAGGAATCTCCTAGAATGCAAACAATTTGTCATCTGGCTCGGAAAGCCAGCAATGCGAATGCAGCCTCGGGAAGATGCTTTATGTGTCTTTGTCTTGTTCTGCACTCCGAGAATTTTGCTGAAATTGCTCGGGGGAGTCTCAGCACAAGATTCACCGCATCAGCAGCGCAGCAGGACGAACATCGAGGCCAAGGCAGCATGAGGCAGGGAGAGCCAAAGGTGGTGACCAGAAAACAGGAAAAAAGCAGCTCAAGGTCAAGCAAAGCACCACGGAGAGAGGGTGAATGCAAAGAGGAGAAATGCGTTGCTGCCAGTATTAAAACCCTTTTTAACACCACCTTCCTCTCAAGCAAATGGTTTGATGACAGTGCAGACACCCTGGGGATTGGGGCCTTGTGTAAAGCCGTGTTTGCATTACCAGCCTAGCCTCAATGGAGCCTTTAATTAAAGGCAACGAAACGGCTGCGTTTGCCCTTCCCAGCGGCGAGGCAGAGGCTGCTCCCAGCCAGCCCGGGGCTCTCATGCCATCCAGCCCGTGCAGGGCGCTGCAAGTGGCACCTCAGCTGCACACCCGGGCTCACCAGCTTCTGGAAGAGGTCCCCGACGCGCTGCTGGTGGCTCCACTGCTGCACGCGCGGGAAGAGCCCATCGTAGAACTCCTTGTGGATCTCGTAGAGCTCAGGCACTTTGAAGAAGATGGTCTCGATCTGCTGGCTCGTCAGCACCGGCTGGGAGGTGGTGGCAGCTGCTTTCAGAGGCTTCATGGGCTGAAATGAGGAGTCAAGGAAATTGTTACCATGCAAAGCAAGGGCAATCACCCCGGCCATGTCGCAATGTATCCCTCTGAAGACTTGTTTTTCATCCAATTAATAGGAAATATTTGCATTCACACAGCTCCTGAAAGTGAGACATGGACAAATGCTCTCATGGGGATCAGGCACCCCAGCTTTGTTGGTTTTCCCAGGAAATTAATGGTGACTAAAAACCCTTTGCACTCCGTTTCCTTCATCTCCATCCAACTGCAGAGCAGTGTGGCTCAGAATTATCCCAGGATACTGAGAAACAGGGCTCCTGGATGCACCAAACACAGCCGGGCTGAGCCACATCCAGGCCTTTCCTTGGGCCTCCCCTTCTCCAACGGGAAGGGCAGGCACCACTGCCCACGGTGACCAAGGGCCAAGCGGGAAGTTCTGGGAATTGCTGCGCCCACCGCCCACACTTACCAGCAGCAGAGCTTCCAGGTGGCTCAGGTAGGTCTCCTCACTGGCCAGGATTCCCGACAGGACCCACTTCCTCATCTCCAAGCCCTTCTCCAAGTCTGGTTCACTCTGTGGAGAGATTGTAAGGAACAAAACAACCCCCTGAATGTGCTGTGCAGCCAACTCACTCGCTTGGTTTGCTTGCAAAGAAGGTGCTCGGTGCCCAGTTTCTGCAAATATATCCAGCAATAAAACCATTCTTGCACATTTCTATTTACCAGCAACTGATGACACTTCCTACATCAAACAACTGATGACACCAGCTACAGCCCAACGCGGCCTCACGACGGCTGTTGTTTCACCCACTCCCTACTACTCACTGAGGCAGTTCCAGGGCCCTCTTGCACCACGTGTGTTTTTAGCCCAGGCTGGAAGGATCAGCCCTGCTGGAAAAGCACAGCCTGATTTTCTTACTGATTTTCTTACTGATTTTTCTTAGCTCTTTCACCAAAACAGTTGAAGGAAAGAGGAGAAAAAAATACATGGGCAAGCGTGTGCATTGGGGAAGACTAAAATTCAGCGTGAGCAGCAGCAATGACTCTTCTGTTACTTACAATTCCCCTTCTTCTTAATGTCATTTTCTGGGAAAAAAAAGAAGTATTTAACCTGATAAGGTGGAATTAAATATTTCTGTAAGGTTTGGAAAAGGAAAAAGTGTCTGACGAGTGAAGCTTATAAATAATCAAAACCATCCTACTTTTATGGAGTCTATTTCCAGGTCTTTTATTTTTCTAATGCACAGAAGTGGCTTTTTCCAATTCCTTTAACCTTATTAGACTGTGGAGCGTCATTGAGAGGAGAGTCAATAGTGAGATGTGAAGAAAGCAAATGCTTTCCACGGGCTCAGGGAAGGCTGTCTGGGGCTCCCGCTCCTCCCGTTAATATTCCGAGGAATCCTTGGCTATTGATTCCAGCAGCAGGAGGATTAGGAAACACAACACTGTGCTCCGCTCCATTGGCTGGGCATAAAGCCCTTCCCAAGCCGATAAAAAATCCCATTTAGTGGCCGCTCCGATGCTTTGAACCCCACGATGGACGGACAAGGCTCGTTCCGGAGGCAGAGAGCTCCTCCATGGGCACTTCCAGCGCCATCCACGGTCGGAGCCCACGTGGAGCCCAGCGGATCCTTGCGCTTCCAGGTATTTTGGGCCTCGGGCTCCTCAATAACCGCCCTGATTTCTCAGCTCTTTCACTGAATTGCACGAGCTGTTTTTGAGCCTCCAAGAGCTCGCAGCAGCTACTCCAGAAAAGCCGCGTGAGGCGGCAAATCCCGCCAACACCTCCCGAATGCAGGTGGCAGACGGACGCTGTTCCGAGGAAACGAAGGGAATTTGCACCCCTGTCAGGTAGTAGGTGGGAAGAAGCTCCTGCCTGGGCCTCCCAGGCTCCCCTCGGGGAGGCTCCATCAGCAGCTCAGCGCCTTTTAAATCCGGAAAGAGCATCTCAAAGGAGGCAGGGCTTGGAATTCGGTGGTTACAGGCAGAATACATGGAAAAATCAAAGGGAAAGGAAAAAACACTCCATTTGTGATAAAGTGCCTGGTAAAACGGCTGCTGCAGCAGACCCTGTGAGGGTACCGGGAGCGTCCCCGTTCCCTGGGATCTCTGCACACAGGGTGCCTGGATGTGCAGCGCAGGGGCCGCCTGCCAGGCGCGGTGCAGACACGGAACCGCCGGTCCCGCGATGTCCACAACGATTCCTTTCAGCTCGGGAGCCCCAACGCAGCCGTCGGTGCAGGAAGCTCCCAGCGGTTCTGGCACAAGGAAAACACGGAGCTTCTTGGCTCCCAAACGTTCCTTCCAACATTTACAACAGGAAAATGCTGCTTTACAAAGAAGCTCTGAGGAAAAGGAGCGGCGCTCTGAGCCGGCGGCACCGGTCAATATTGACCCAGCTCCGTCGCTGTCCCTGGCAGCTTCTCCTGCAGGAGCTGAGGGTTTAAAAACCACCCAGGTGCATCTGTAAGATGAAGAGCATCTGAAGAGCAGCGCACAACGGGAAGCCACTGAAATGCTTCAGCCTTGGCTATCACACAGAGCCAGCAGCTCTCCCTTTGCAAATCAACGCTCTGGTTTACGAGCCAGTTCTCACCCAGCAGCCTCAGCCAGGGAGGTGGCACCGGCCACCTGAACCCTCATTCCCTTCCTTAAGGATCCACTTCCTGGGAGAGCAATGGCTCCGAGAAGACTCTAGGGACCTTCCCTCCTGGTTGCCACCAGCAAGGTCTAAACACTCCTTGGTTCCCAGCAGGATCTTAATGTTCCTATTAGCAGAGGCCCCAGCCCCCTGCCCACCTCTCACAGCCCTTTCCCTCAGATAACTCCACCTGTTTTTCATGTTGTCACTTTATCCCTAGCATCCCTTTGTAGCCTTCTCCATTCTCCTGGCTGCTTCTTCACCCACATACTGAGGAATAAATCTCTATTACAAGCCAAGCTCGAGGCACCTGAGTGGCCCTGTCAGGCACAGGAGCCCCATGGCCCCAGGCTCAGCTGGGGAAAAGCAGAAACAAAATCCAGGAGATGGAGGGAAGGTGGCCTGGAGCCCCAAGGAAAGGGTCTCACCGATCACCTACTGCTGCTTCCTGCTCCCCTGCTCCCCCCTCAGCTGCTCTGGCTGCTGCTTCTTGCTCCCCAAAGAGTTAAAGCACCGAGGATTGAGCCCCGATCCAAGGGCAAGGCTGCAGGCTGAAGCCGAGGCAGCCGGAGCGGGTGACAGCCCAGGAGGTGCCAGGGAGCGGAGGCCCCGCTGGCCCGCGGCCACCACGTGTCACAGCTCGGCACCCCCAGCACTCAGTTTACTAACCGGGTTGGCACGACCTGTTGTGCTCAATTACTGCGAGCCGGGATTCGGCGGCTCCGTGGACCAGCTCTTCCTGATCCACACTGCGTCGGGAATGGCGCTGGATAAGGAAGCCGCAGCTTCCTGCATTCAGGGCAATGACCACATTAAAAAAAACTCATTGTTAGCATGTTTTTCATTTTCTGTGTGCCCGGCTGGGATGCCAGTAACTCTGAACTGCAAGTGACAGGAAAAGGGCTGTGTTTGGGGCACAGCGAGAACGGCTTGAGGAGCCAGCAGCTGCTTTGAGGCACCAGTAGCGCCTCAAAATCAGCTACAGGTTCAAGGGAAGGTCACAGGCACAAGCAGGGCTGGACACTGCAGTCACTTCTGAATTCCCAAATTAAGTCACTTCAAAATGCCTGAATTCTGCAAACTTGATGTTCTGTGAAAGTGCTACCTACAGCGCACGTGTTGTGCTAATGCCCAGAGTAACTGGTGATCTCTGGTCGTAAAGATCATCTGAACTTCTCAGAGCAATTGCAGCCACATAAGATGAAGCAGGAGGACAAGGAGGTTAACTACAAAGCAAGCCCACGTAAACAAAAATAATTTGCTTACAACCAAGTGTAGCAAAATTAGAGATGCCCGCCCTGCTATTCCAAGCTTCTGGTCACACATATTTGATGTGCTTGGCTCCTGACAGTGCCCTTGGCACTTGAATTTGCTCCTAATGCCTTTTCTGACAGCTGAAAACATAACTGCAGCAACAAGTCATCTAACGACTGGTGATGGCAGCAGGGGTAACTCGTTCGGCAGGAACTGCCACTGTCCTGAGGTCAGACTGTTCCTCCTGGTGACGGACCCTCCTCGTGACCGGCGCTGTCAGGACCCCTCCTGCTCATGGGAGCAATAAAACTTCCTTCTGGAAGAGAGGAAGAATGCTAGAACACTGCAAAGGCTGGGAAAGGAGAAGGGAAAAGAGATACAAAGAGAGAAAAGCCAGTATGAAAAATACAGCACATAAATTAAATGGCAAGAAAGAAAAGAAGTCCTTGGCCAAGACATAAAGGGAAATAAGAGTTTTCAATTGCAAGGACTAAAAGTAACAAGCAACAGGCATGAGAATTGTCTGCTTTAATTGTAAAACCGTTCCCTTGATACTACTGCATCCTGGTGGAGGATGGACATTGTAAGATGATTTCAAAACATTGTTCTCCTGGAAGGACTGGAGAGCCAAAGAAAAGGGAGCAGCCATTTATGGATCAAATAAACCTGGAGGGGAGGGTTATGGAGCAATATTCCAATGAATTAGGGTGAGGAGACATTAGGCAGTGTCTCTTCCAGGTCACCAGCCACACAGGCACTACGACAACTGCTTCTTTGAAGGTGATTCTCAGTCACCCTATGCAGTCACACCACATTGCTCCTCCATGCTCAAACACATCTCCTAGCCATGTCTCAGGCTGATATTAAAATGCTCAGGAAGCTTTAAGGTTTATGTGGCTGCTTCTTCATTCAAAAAGAATTCTTGTCTATTACAAGAAATCTTATCTTGAGAGGTAAGGAAGCATCGCAGAATTAAAAAGTTAAAGCACAAGCAGCTGGCCAGATCCTAGGCCTTATATTCCATTCAAATGATCAAACATCCGCAATCCATATACTTGAAAGTGCTTCAAGAGATCCTAAAAACTCAATTTTGTAAATGAAAAGACCAAGACCACCATCCCATGTAGGCCTTTTAATCCAACATCCATCCTGAAAAGGTAAGGAGACATATGATGTGGCACTTAACCGATAAAATGTGATAAGAGGATGTACATAATGATAAGAGGATGTACATAATGAATGCTAAAGAGCCTGGCTCGTGGAGCTCGTCAAACTCTGGAAATCATTTTGATGCAAGATGAATAAAACTGTTTGATAAGAGGCAATGGTGCTGATTTATATGTACCCTGTTATCTGTAAAATATCCATCATCTTCTCCCATGACACCTTGATTAATAAGATGCAACAATGTGAACTCAATATATACATTAAATAACTTGTATGACAGATTTCTAACTGTTATTTATAATTCAGCAATTTAAGGTTGGGTGGTTATAGTTTCTTGGAAGCACAATATGAAGGAAGCTACGGTTGTCCTTGTGTAATTAAGTGGTTTTATAAACGACTTCAACACAAGAGAAGTTTGCAGATGACAAAGATAGGGAGGGAAACAGGGATGTGGAACTGAAGAGCTCTACAATCTAGAAAGCAAAACCAAACAGTAAAACTCCTTACGAGTCATTGCCATTTCCTACAGAAAGTCACCAGAGTTCAGAGCTGGCAGTTTTGTTTCCTCTTATTCTCTTTCCAGAGGGCAGAAAACCAATCTTCTGTCCTACATGATTTATTCCGAGTCTCTAACTTACCTGAAAATACCTAATTTTCCTTGCAAAAGGCAATGACAAAACACACATACAAATGGACACATCCAACACCCTTCCAAACACATTCACGATGCAGGGTGTTTTGTCCCACAGTCTCTTCCAAATATCTGGTATGTAGAGGCCAATTAGCAGCAATTATTCACCGATTCCCTTCAATTAAAGTCATGAAAAGGGTGAAAAACTGAGTTTTGAAAATATGTATGTGGCGCTCACCCCTGAAGTCTGGAGTAGACAGCAGAGTGAAGCTGCACCTTAACTTTAAATAAATTGCATGTAGTAGACACCACCATAGGACACCAGAGAGCCTGTCCCAGCAGGGCACAGTCCTGGCCTTGGCTCCTTGCCCCTCATCACCCTCCTCCGAGGCTCCTCCAGGAAAGGCCGGGAAAGGACTCACCGATTTGGTGGACTCCAGGGAGCCCGAGGAGAGGGTGTCGCGGCTGCCGCGGCTCTTGGAGCTGAGGTGGGGCGAGGAGGAGGGCGAGTCGTCGATGAAGGGCATCATGTCATGGTGGCGCCGCTGCTCCTCGGCGCGGTCGGCGTCGAACGCGTAGCCCGGCGGCGTGGCGCCGAACGGAGCATCTGCAACAGAGCACAGGGGTGAGGGTTGGACGGAGGCTGCTGCTGGCCTCCCAGCCGGCTGCCTCGCTTACCTGCAAATCCACCGCCAGCCACAGGTAAATATAGACCGAGCGGGGGCGTAAATTCATTAAACTCATGTTGGCACTAAGCTCACGCGCTTCGCTTTGCAGATTCTAAAAAATCAAGTCCTTTCTATTATCTACCACTGGTGTTCATTTAATCGGAGTGTTTTTCTCCTGGAAAGCATTGGAAAAACTCCTTCTGCAGGCTCCTTAGAACTTCCACAGTCGGAGTTGAGGGATGTTTAGGGCAACAGGGCCTGGCTTTCGTGTGCAACCAGCACAGGTGACTTTTGTGCTGGTTCAGCAATTACGGATAATACGAAGCTCAGGGAAAACACAAATCCTTCCAGCTCTCTGAGGAACAAGAGGACTGGGAGCACAAGTGAACAGGCCGGCTGCCAAAAATGGAATCCTAAGAGCCCCTGCCTTGGTTGTCCTTAAACAGCCACCTCCTCCCAAACCAAAAGGCAGCAGGGTGGCATGGAAAGCCAAATCAGCCATTCCTGCAGAAATCCTCATGGAACTTCTGCAGGAAAGGACGGCAGGAGAACTGGTGTCCTTGCTAGCTGCATGCTGCTGCAGAAGCTGTTCCTGCAGGGACTGTGTTAGGACAAAGTGAGCAGCAGAAGGCTTTGGGTCTTTAGTATATTTTCTTTTCCTGCTTTCTCCTGGTTTAACTCTTGAGTCTCCCTAACACAGACTGGGGCTTGAGGAGGCCACAAAGGTCCTGCCCAGCGAGACATGAGCGTGACCTGAAGGAAGGGAAGCTTTATCCCCAACCTGCCCTTGAATCCTCGCTCTGCCTCTCCTTCCCGGCGCCAAGATCCGTGTCCCGACAAGGAAGGATGGTGCCAGTCGGCACTGTCACGGGCTGCCCTTGGATCCACGTGCAAAAAGAATTCAAAACCTGATTTCTGCAGCCTCTAGGGACCTGGAACGCATTACAAGCTTAGCAGGAATTCTTATATCTCTTATTTCTATTGCTGCTGGAACGGCTCCAAAATCTACCTAGGGAGATTGTTATCACCTCGGGGCAGAAGGACCTTCAGGTTTTTATTCTACCATTTATTCCACCAGAAACAGAACACGGCAGCAGCCCGACCCGCCGCGTGCCTGGCGCGGAGCTGCAGCCTGCATCCCTGTGATTAAAGGGAACACTGTTGCTAGGGAAACCAGGCTATTCCCATCCCCGGGCCCGGCTCCATCCGCAGCCGCCCGGAGCAAAAGGGATGGAGCAGGGGAACGGGTACCCAGTGGATGCCTTGGGTTAGGGGAGCACCAAGACGGTCACTGTCCTCCCGCCAGGAACACTCCCCAAGAACCAAATCCCTTGGGATGGGAACTAAGGAAGTCCCTCTGCTCGGGGCCACATCCGCTCCCTGCAGGTAACTCAGGGCTACCCTGCAAACAGGGAGGGAAAAAGGAGTTAGCTCCTCATAAAAAGGAAGATTAATCTCATCGCATCCAAGGCTACACAATGGATCAAAGCGCATGTCCAGCATCCATGGCATCCATGGATGTTGGAGAGGCTTTCCAGGAGCCCATGCTCCTGGAGATGTTTCCCGAAACACCCCGAAACCTGGGGACGCTTTTACACCACATGCCAAAGCCAACACGAGGAATGACTGCATTCCTCCTGGCTGCTCCCAAACAGCTCAAGTGGCTGTGGTGCATTTGAGCTTGGCAGCGCATGTGCAACACAAGGCGTTCCTGGAGTTTCTGTTCCAGGCTGGACGCGCTCTCTGATGCGGTTCATGGCACGGAAATCCAATGGAAAGGGCACGCACACAGCAGCTCATGCTGAAGCTGAGGACAACACAGCAGCAAACACAGCTGGAGTTTCCTTCCAGCTGAACTTCACTCAAAACCCCGGATTTAGAAACGGCTGGGTTGGGAAAAGTCACCAAAATGCTGCATTTCTCTCCTTCTCACCACCCTTTTCTCATAACCTGCATTATTAGGGTGCTCCTCCTGCCTGAACACAAGCTCTGGCACCCCTTTGGTTTCCTTGCTCACGAACACAGAATCACAACATCTTATTTCTTAGTGCAAGACGGGGGCTTTGGAGAGGGACCAGGGACATGGGCCCAGCCTAAGCACATGCAGAAGTACTTTAGTGTGGATGGACTGTGAACGCAGCTGCCCAGGGAACTGAGCAGAACTTCCTAAAGAATAATAATAATAGAGAAACTATGGAAACGAAGCATCTTGCTTATTTTCCTTGACACTTTCCAAGCCTTCCCCTTCAAAGCCAGGAAACAGCAAAATGGCTATTTGGAAACTTTGCCCCAAACTGGGATCCTTAAATGATAGTTACTCTGGATACCTGTATCGGGAATCACACACCAAAAGGGAAAAAATAACCACAATAAAAAACGTTTGTCAAGTCAACACCCCATGTCTCCAGTTTGCTCAGATCAATGAAGAAAAGCTCCATTTGCCACTAATTAGATTCCAAAGCAACTCTCTTGTTCAAGCTCTGCATCTCCTCTCTACATAGGAGGTACAACAGCGGGTAAAGGAACCGTTTGTGAAGTCTAAAGCCCCTCACTCAAATACAAGATCGTTTAGCAGCAAGAATCCTATTAGTTTGCAAATCCGTTCATTTGTATTGGATAAGCATGAAAACAGAGAGGCTAAAAAATGCTCTTTTTCTCCAATGCACAAGGGAAATTGCATTTTCTTTTTGAGAGGAAGGAAGGAGAGAGCAAAGCAACTTGCAGACAGGGGCAGCCAGGACAGCTGGTGGCTCCCTGCTCACCCTGCTTGCACCAAGGCATCTCAGGCCATAGACTTTAAGCAGCCGCCACGAGTCTGTCTCTAGCACAGACGAGCTTTATCCTTGGAGCAGACAGTGATTTCAAGTCTTTAGGAGCTGAATTTGTTAATTGCAGCCCCTGTTTAATCTCGGAGGTGTGTCAAACCCAGATCATTAAACATCTGAAAAAAGACAACCAGTGATCTTAAATCTGTCAATATATATTCTATAGAGAGGCCTCGTGGAGATGAGGACGGGTCTGACCTGTCTGCAGCAAGCAGCTATGGACAGGAGCTGCGTTTTGTGCTGACTGGCATTTCCTGGGAACGGCAGATTTTACACACACGATTTAATACCCACAGAGACTGAGGTCCCAGGATAATCCGGGCCAGAGGCGAAAGCTCAGACGACTGAGCCCCTTCTCCAGGGCAGGGCACCCTCCTCACACTGGGCATCAGAAGCGCTCGCTAAGGCTGCAGAGAGGCTGAGAGAGGAGGGAAACACCCGGGAGGTGGCCTGGTCATGCAGGAGGACCCTTTTTTTTCTAGAGGAGATGGTAGGAGGCAAAGCCCCCTGTGAGGGTGGCTGGTCCCTGCCTCGTGGATGGGGCCATCGTCCAGCCTGGACATCCACAATCACCAGGCAGGGTGGTGAGGGAAGAGCAGCAGGGTGTAAATCCCCATCCAAGACATCTGGATCAGTCCTAAGCAAACTGGAGAGGCAGAAGAGCAGCGCTCTCATTTCATGCCACAAGAGAGACAGAGGAACCCCTCTGATAACTGATGATAACAGTTGTGATGAGGAGGAAACCACGTTACATGCTTTGCAGATGCAGCCTTTCAAATATAAGGTATCTCCAAAGCAAACTGCAAATTCTGGGACAAGCTACTAACTAGGGAAGGAAAATGTCCCCAACGGTCCCTGCAGAACATGAGAACTGAAGGTGTCCCCAAGAGCTGACAGTCCTGCTGGCTGCTGCCCGAACACCATGAGCCCAGTGAGGGTTGGGCACCACGTCGAGTCCTTCACAGAGATCCAACTGTGTGTGAAGGAGCAACGCTCCCAGCACCACTGGGAGCCCAGTATGGCTCCCATATGGTGCCAGCTGCAAAGACAGAGAAACTCTGGTCAGATCCCGGCTGGGAAGGTGCCACCCGTTCAACTCCAAGGCCAGAGCACAGCTCCAAACACAGAAACTCCTCTTGTGTTTTTCCTTACTGTTTTTCCTGTGCATGACAAGGACTGTGTTATTAACACACACACCTAAGACAACCGTGACACGTGGGACGAAGTGACTCCTCAGCACGGATGAGCATCGGAGAGGGCAGCCGGGGAACGTTTCCCTGCAGGGCCTGTGTCTGTGGACTCCTCCCCTGTCCTACATTTTCGACATCCCTCACAGACAGGCTGAAAACATTTCCATGTTCGGTGCACGTTGGCAGTGAGGCCGCTGGATGTTCTTGGCAGGGCAGGTCGCAGAGCGCACTGCAACTTCGCTCCGATTTTCTGTTCCATTCCTTGCTCAGGGTTGCATACCAAGGTTCACTGCTTTAATTCAGTGCAAGTCTAACAAGACAGGGAGCAAATCTGAGGCCTAGTCGTTCAGAATTAAGGTCTTTTCTTGCCGGCAAGATACCAGGTCAGACAGACACATCCACAGGACACGCGGCTTCGCACCGACGGCACCGGGAGCTGCAGCACCGGCTGCACCAGAGGTGCGGGGTGAGCGCAATGGAGAAACACAAAGGTTCCTGTTAAAACTAAGGAAAAAACAATATTCCCTCCAACACACACAGACATGAGCAGGCCAAGAGAGACTTGGGACTGCTTCACGTCGTGGGGCGGGCAGCATGAGGAGAGAGGGAGCTTGAGGGTCCCTGCAGCCTCCGCAGGCTCCTGCCCATGTCTCCCGCTCCGTATCCCGGAGCGAGGCTCTTTGCTGGAGCACAAGGAGCCGCAGGAGGAGCTGGCCAGGCTAAAAATAACCGGGAGGAGCCCTACTTCATGAGCCAGAGCAGCTCCCTGTCCAACTTGCTGCTCATCCCCAGCATAACGGAGCGCAGAGGTGGGACGGAGCAGCCGCGCCTGCTCTGCTCCGGCTGCCTCGCTTGCTCATCCCAAAATAAACCCAGGAGCAGAGCCCATGGGAAACTGCCCCTCCTAAGCACCCCGAGGGGCTGCTCGTGCCGTTGCCAGAGTGGCTTCGCACTGGCCGGGCGGGTAGGTGATGCACCACATACAGGCCCTGCTGCCTGTCGGGGTCTTTGCAGCAGCTTCAGACCCCGTTTGGCAGCAGGAAACTCTTGAGAAACTGCAGGGATTAAAAAAAAAACAAGGGAAATACAAAGGACCAGCTGGGCACAGCTCTGCTCCTAGATGCTCAGCATGAACCAGCATCCACTGCGGGGTTAAGGGTACGTGGGGCTTGGTCAGGGCTGGAGCTCACACCGGGAGCAGGGCTGAGCTGGCACTCCGATATTTCAAGTGAAAACCTCACAGGAAAACCTCCAGCCTCTTTAAACGGAGCAGAGGTACAATCAGAAGAAAGAAAAACAACGCAGCGGGGAGGGAAAAACAAAGGCACGCTTGTACATGGCACTATATTTAGACGGCGCTTTACCAGGGCGCTTACAGCAACTTGGAAGACGGGTGGTGCCGATGCTCGGCGCAGCCTTAAAAAGCCTCAAGCAATTTGCCACAGCCCTGAAATAGCAGCTGAGAGGCTGGCGGCCTCACACGGCCCCTCACACACAGCAGCATTTTCCAGCTGCAGCCCCGCTCTCCCACAGGCTCTTGCACTGGAATAGGTTTGGGATACTGAAGGCAATGGATAGTCCTGGTGGCAGCACCGCTGACACGAGGCAACAGTGAAAAACTCTCCTCTTTTGCCCCAAAATTAACATTTCTCTTCCACCAAAATGTAAAAGTAATTAGGAAAGGAAGGTACAGGGAAAGGTGAATTAAAATCCACCCACTTCTACAGCACATGGGGCTGACTTTTTGGAAGCACGCTAGTACTGTATAAATCCAAGCAATTTCTGATAATAAAACCTCGGACTTCTCTGCCTAGCCCACAAAGCCGGCCTAAGAGCCGAGTCTGGGAACGTTTGAGAGTTCCTCAAAGCAAAATATTCCTCCTGAATACTCCTGACTCACCATCCCAAACAGCATCCAAAGACAAGGAGAACCTGTCCACATTCAAGGGAAGGGAACAGGGAAAGGAAAATAAAGCTGTGAACAGAAGCCCTTCTGTGAGGGGCCGTGAGCAGCGAGGCCCCATGTGGTTGCTGGTATCTCTTTCCCTGCTGCCCACGGTCACCAAGCTCAGGAACAGGGAAGGAGGAACCACCTCAGACCAGACCCTCTGGATGAGCTTTGTTAAGCATTAAGTTCCCCACTTATTTTTGCCATGTGTAACAGAAAACTCTCATAACACACTATCACAGCTACTTATTTTATATATTGAATTGCACACAGTGCTGCCTCAAAGCTGCTTCCCTGCTCCCAGTGCTAATCTCTCCCTCTTCTCACACTGGACATGAGAAGTATTTTATACCTATAAGTATATAGCGCATCCACTGACAGATACTCTTTAATTCTGTAAATAGCTGCCTGATGAGTGTGATCCTGCTGCAGACCAAGGCTCTCAAGCAATGAGAGGAAGAGCTCTCACATGGAGAAGCTGCTTTTCCTTGGGATGCCATCACTCTTAAGAGCTGGAGCACAGACCTCTAGCTACCTGTGCAGAAGAAACACAAGCAAAGATAGTTTTGCACCACTAGCTACAACAGCCGTTGCTGTGAGTTATCCACAAAATAACCTCTCTCTGCACAAGCCAAATACGTGTTGGGTGCTCCTCCACTACCATCCACGGTGCCCCAAGTTCTGGCAACAGAGGGTTTGTTGCAGTAGAGCAATTAGAGCAAAATGAAGAAGCTTTTTCACCTACCTGCACGAGAAACACTTGTAATGTCAGCAGTGCAGCAGCTGATATGACCTGCAAGCCAATGCTGCTGTAGGAGCAGCTGGTGCCCGGATCATGGATGATGCGGGTGAGATAACACAAAACACCCAAATTCCACCACAAAGGCTACAACTGGGGCGGAACCAGCGCAGCACTGAGCAAGTCAGGAGTGTAAACGAGCAGGCCTGGTGCTTGGCTTAGCTGAGCCTCGCTCTGCAGGGCAGCGGATGAGGACCGGAGGCGAGGAAGGCAGCGCGGAGCAGCTGCTCCCGGGGATGCCGCAGCAGGACAACTGGCCCGGCACAGCCAGGCACAGCCCGGCACGCAGGCACCCTCAGGCAGGAGCCCCTTGCCAGGCTCCAGGATTGCAGGAAATGAGCAGCATTCCAGGCACCTACGGCCAGTTGCTTACAACACTCCAGCCCTCCGCACTGCTGCCCTGTGGCTTCATCACCCCGGACAGCAATTCTGCTCGCGGGATGGAGATGAACCCGGTGTTCTGGAAACGTCACTGTCTGAAAACCCACGCTTTTCATTTCTCTTCTCTAGCATGGATACAGGTGCTGAACTTATTTTCATCTTTTATATTACCAGGCATGTGACAGAAAGACAACAGCCACTGAGATCAGAGTGTTTTGCTCAGCAAAGGAACAGCTCAGAGTCCAACAGCAGCAAGGCCTTGATTCCCTCCTTGAAATGGAGATAATATCTTAAAACGGAGATCATAAGGGGCATTTTGAGATCTCTGGGCCAGCTCACTTCTTACAGCAACGTTATCCACTCTCAGACTAGTCCCCTACAGAAGACACGGGCACAATAAATCAAGTTCCCTACAGGAGAGGGTTTGGGAAGTGAATTGGGGTAATCTACCTAGCAAACAATGGAATTATTTAATTGGCAAGGCCAAAGCATCATTCAGAAACAGATTTTTGACAAAAGGAAGATCAAACACCATCCTATTGTATAGGAATGACCACAGAACACTGCTACCCACAACAGCAGAATTTCAGATTGAAATAAATCCGAGTTTCCCTCCAGACACGCTCCCATCACCACCAAGCTATAACGCATTATTTTGGAATCAAGCTCTTAATTCGTGCCACACTTTCTCCTCTCTTCCCATCTCAGCACATCCTTCATCAGGATGCTACGTCTGTGCCAAGGAGCAAGAACTACTCCCTAAAACCCCACACATCCCAGCCCGTGCAAAGACATGGGGAGTAACGTGTGTAATGCTTCGGTGTGCAACCGTACTCCGTATGGATTTAATGATCCAGATGTTTGGATGCCCATCAGGGCCGCTGGGAAAGGCTGGGGGAGGCAGAGGGAAGCGGCACCTCCTTGAACTCCTCCACATGGTTATTTAGGGATTGCAGGTGGGAAGGCCACTGCAGGAGGGTCCCTCTCCCACACATCTTCTTTCACCCACCTCACTGGGTGTCACGGGCACTGCCACCGCGGGAGCTTCCCTGGCACAAGCAAAGGCAGCTCCGGTTGGTACCCACCGTGTTCTACCGGCCAAGCTCCTGCAAACAGCACCTCGGGAAGCAAAACGAGGGGATGAAAATCCATGGGCAGATGCTCCCTGTGCCCGGCCCCGGTGCCACTCCATCAATGCAGCCCCACGTGGAGCCGGGAGCGCATCCCCCTGCGCACCACAACGCAGCCCACACCACTTGACACCCATCCCAACAACTCCTGTCCTTTATTGCCGTCCTCTCCTCTCAATCACTCTCCCCTTCAAGTGCAATTCTGGTTTTCCTGTTGTTCCGAGCTGGGATTTGCTGCCGCGGGGCGGCTTCCTGCAGGCCGCGTGGGAGCGCCGATAAGGCCTCCCTGGAGGCCGTGCTGGCTGCAGATAAGCACCAGCTCCATTATTTCCCACCTGGTCCCCCCCCAGCAGCACGAGCCAGGCAATCCCAAAGCTCGGGAGAGGCTGGGGAGCAGAGGAAACAAAAGCCCCCGCAGCAGCTCTTGGCTCCCTGGCAAGGCTGGCGCAACAAGGCTTTTAGTTTGGGCTCAGGAAACGAGCAAATCATTTAAATCTGCAGGAAAAAGGGAGTTCTCCTCCCTCAGTGGGCGAGGGCAAACAGCTGAAGTCAAATTAACCACATTCCTTCCTTTCCATGCAGAGGGATCTGCAGATCCCGATCCAGGCTGCCAGGATTCCTCTCGCTGGGGGCACAGGTAGCAGCCCCTGAAAGCACCGCAAAGAGAGGGAGAAATGGAGAGAAAAGCAGTCGGATTTTGGGATACGCTGCAGTCCTGGCTCTTCAGCAAATGGCAGGAAATTCCAGCCTGCCTCTTACTTTGTCCACACACACAATAGTGTGATTTAAGAAGGGTGTGCGAGAAGTCAGCGGTTTGGTGCACCTCACTGCCTACACACACACAAACTGCACCACAAACAGCCTCAGGTCCTGATTTTTTTAAAAAAATTACACCCAGAGAGATGCAATTTTTACATTTGCTTCTGTTGGTTTTTGACTCCATGTCACCCTCCAGCCTCTGCCCAGGAAAAGCTGCTTTCCGGGATACAGGAGAGAACGTCTTGCAAAACACAGGCAGATGAAGGCGCTGCCTAAGCCCGTGGCAGCAACTGTGCTTCTCCTTGCTGCTCGGGTCTTACATTCTCCAGAGCTTTTAAAGGTTCTTGCCACATTCCTAGGGGCAGCTATCCCCGTAACGAAACCTGAGATCCATCTTTAGACTTCAGATGGAAAGAAAAGTCCCAGAAATGACAGAAATGAGAGAGGCAGCCCAGCCAGCGCTATCAGACATTTGGAAATTCTTAGTCAAACAGCTGAGAGGAGGTTTCCGTGCAAGGAGAATGTGCTCCCCTCATCACAAGGGCGCTAATGTCTTCCGCAGATCCCTCCGCGCGGCCTCTTCCAAGCTGCTCCACCGAGTCCTGTGGGGATGCTCTGCAGCGAGAATCTACGGCACGTTTTGGAGGCATTTCTAAACTGAAGCCCTGAGCAAAACCATGCACACAATGCACTGAAATGCTTCCCAAAACTTACCCAAAAAAGAGAGATCTGCTGATTCTTGCAATTGATTTGATAAAGGTCTCTTTCTACAGAAGCCACTGGGATTCTCTGTCCAAACACGTGACTAGAAGCAACCCTGAAAAGTCGCCTGCTCCGATGACTGTGTGCCTTAAGAGACAAGGAAGTCACTTGCGAAACAACCCTAGTTAAACTCAACCAAAACAGTCCTGCAGAAACAGGCACCCACCAAGCAAGGTGCCCTCAGCTCCAAGGATGTGCATGCAGATCACTGCGCTTCCTTCAGCTCTTCATAATGTTTCCAGAAAATACAGCGTTTAAACAAGATATTTAGCTTTTCCTAACAAATGCCCTCCAACAGCGCCACACAAAACCACCTGTCAGTTTAGAAAAAAAGAGACTATTTTATTGAAAATGGAGCAAGGGAACCAGCATAGTTAAAGTAAGGAGGGAATTACCCTTCAGTGCAGAGGCAGGGGCTGCACAGCTGTGTCCTGTGCGCGGTGCACAGACAGGGGAGCCCATCCTGCACAACCCACATGTGCAACTAAATATTTAGTGTAATCAGGTCCCTCATGAAGCTCTGCAGGAGCCTTTGCCTCTTCATGCTGGGGCTCTGGATGGGAAGCTCCACTGGTCTTTGCACTGAGGAGAACTTCACCTTCGTGCCAACATTTTCAGGGGTGGTGCTGCCAGAGGATGGTTTTATGCTCCAGGAGCCCCAAATCCTCCCGAAGAGTCTTTTACAGCTGGCAGGCTAAAACAAAAGTGATGCTGTCCCAGAGGCTGAAAGGGTCAGAGCTTTTTGGCTGACCAGACAAGGGGCTCACGTTTGGGCAACAAGGGATGCCAACACGTTAGCACGTCACAACACGCTGCTTTCCCAAAACACAGGACCATGCAGGTTACACACTCTGCAAAAGCCAGGAGGAGAGGCCTTATTGCTTAACGCTAATAAAAATTTCACGCATTGCAATACAAAAAATAAAATAAAATCAAGCATTTTACTTACCTTCCCGGACAGCAAAATAAATAGTCAGTTGCACCATTGGAACCACATCCTCTATAACATACGTGGAGGAATTTGGCTTTCAGACCATTTTAGAAACAGATTTCTTAGAGAAGGAAAAGCCAAGAGCAGGGCCCTGCACCTACCCAAAGGAATCTGTACAGGGATATTAGGCACCTGCACAACAAGGGGGTCGGCGCTCACCTTGCTGATGCGCTCGTCTGCAATTAGAGCTTATTGCTGCAGCCCCAACGTGGTCATCCACCAAATTTAGCAGATATTTGCTTCCTGGAGAGAACAAAGCAGATCTTTTTTCATCAGAAGCAGCTGCCTGAGGATCAGTGCTGTGATAAACCCTGTTTCCCTCCTCAGCCCCTTCCAAGGAGGGCCTGAGCAGTGAGCTGTGGGAGAAGGGACAAGCCACGAGGATGCTCGGGTAGACAGTAATGGAGCAGGACAAGGATGCGCTGCCAGTTCTGCAAATAACCCCCTCAGGTGACAGGGAGCAGGAGGGATGGATGCCAGCTCAAATGCAGGAGAATCCTGCCTGCTGACGGGGCCCCTCACTCACACACCACGTTCCATTAAGGATAAAAAGGGCAAACGCTCCGCGCTGCCTCCCTGCCACGTGGCATTAAGAAGTGACAGGAAGATTTCCGCAGTCGCCGTTCTGCCCAGGAATATGTTGCTAGAGAAGCAGGGAGCTCGTACCAGTTTTCTGCTTCAGTACAAAGATGTGAAGCTGCAAGAGCAGAAACTAGTGCCGAGCTCTCCCAGACTTCGCTTTGGCCTTAGGTGGACACCAAGACAACACACAGACAGGCCATGGCAGCCCAAGCCCTTCCCAGAAAGCAAGGCAGGAATTCGCTCTGGTACCCAGGTCCCTGGCGAAGTGCCCCAGGTCCCCAGGACAAGCACCTGTAGCCCCTTTCCTCAGGACTTGCAGTTATTTAGTGCAGCTTTTCCTAAGGTTTTCAGGGAATTCCAGCCCCACCTAAGGCCAAAGCAAAGCACCAGTCCCACAGCCTGCCCTGCACACAGATGCTGCAGTAAATAAGCCATGCAACACGCTCAGGCAGCAGTCACCATTGCGAAGGACGCGTGTTTGGGGTGGTTTTTGACTTTTTTCCCACATCTTCCCCTATTTTGCTCCATGTTCCCCAAGTTAAACCACCCCTGCGGCTGTCACCCCCACTGCCCTCCCTGCCACCTCCTGAGTCCAGCCAGTGTCATCCTGCAGAAGCCAATGTGGATCCTCTCCAATTCCACTCTGACCGGAGTTACCCTGCAGAGCCCAACCTGGCTCCTCTCCAGCCCCACTCCAATGGCACCTCCCGCTCCAGGGCTCTCGGCCTCTCAGGAGCACCCCGGCTCCCATCTCTCCTGTTTCTCTGGCCCAAGCAGGCAGTGACCACAGAGCTAGACCCATCATGAGACCCAGCACGTCCCCCTCGAGAGCCCAGGCTGAACCAGCGGGACTCAGTTCAGGCCCTTTCGCATCTCGGAGCAGCGGGACTTGGCATCCAGAGCCCAGATTCCCGGGAGAGGTGCCCAGCAGGGACAGGCTGTGAAAGACCAGCTGGTGCAAAGCTCTGCACCTCGTTAACCACAAGCTCTGGGCAAGAGGGTTTCACTGCGTCACTGGCTGCTTGTCTCAGAACTTGCTATTCACAGCTGGCCTAAGAGGGTCTCAAGTTTACTCCTTTTGGCTCTTCGTTTTGCTTGGTCCTCAAGGATTTCCCTCCCCGAGGACACTCCATGCAACATCCAGGGAAAGCTCGAGCATGAAAGGAAGTGTGGGGCAGCCAGCTGCACTGGCAGAGCCCCTCTCCTCATGCCAATTCCTTCCGTGCATCCCGGTCACCTGGAGCCTTCCACCTTGACAAAGGCACCCTGCTGCCTCCTGAGACTCCCCACGGGCACAGAGGCCCTTGCTGGGCTCATCACAGACCTTCCTCTCGGGGTTTGCATGATAACACAGAATCAACGTTGGCCTTTCTCTCCTTGCCAGGTGCTTGAGATGACCCCCCTACCCCAGAGAGCTACAGCTCCTCCTTGTCAAGCCCCTGAGGGGCTGCCCCACAAAAGCAGGAGCTCCTTTATTTACAGTTTCTTTCCCCTCCCTTTCCCACCAGCTATTTTTGAGGGATTATGTTTCCTGATTTCACTGCTCTGCCTCCATTTGTCATTCATCACGGTCATTAAAGCAGGAGGGAAGCACTGGGGAGCAGCGGGACACAAAGGGAACCCTTACGGGTCAGCAAGCCGGGATTAAACGGCATCGGCTCCAGCCTCTCACACATGCACTCCAAGATGTTAGTGAATTAGGGCTCATTCTCCAGCAGATCCCCAGATTCTGGCATTTTAAGCAGGTCATAGATATCATGATGGATCAGAGAGGCAGCCTAGTCACACTCACCCTCCCTTCAGCTGCTCCGGTTAAGACCGAGATTAACTTGCTCCTTTCTGAAAACCCCTATTTCTTGCAGCTACCAATGGGACCACTGGGACTTTGAGAGATGAAAGTCGAGCTGTGTAACCTAGGTGCACTTCTTGATACGCTGCTGACTTGATGAGACTTCCACTCTGTACTGGGTGCCCAATTTTCTGACTACTCCAGCCAGGAACTAAACAGATTACGCACTCCAGAAAACCAAGGTGGCAACAAGGCAGGAAGATTCAGTCCGCAGAGCTCCTGCCCTTTGCTCACACCTCCCTTGGCAGCCGTTTCACAGCCCGTCCTGATGAACAAAGCCCTTGGAGGTATTTCAAGCTATTTGTGCTCTCCCTCCACACATTCTCTACTATAACCCTACTGCTGTCAGTCGCCTTAGACACACATGCTAAGGAGAACAAACACAGAGAGTTTTAGCAGGAGTGAGGCCAGAAGTGCCCAGTCCTTTAGTCCTGCTCTGCTGTTCTCAGGCTCCTGCTCTCCCGAGAGCCCCAGGACAGTTCTGCTGCATCTGCAGCCTCCCCTTTTCTCCCTGCCAGAGTGGCCCCAAAGGCCGGGACACCCCAAACCTGCAGCAGGTGACAGCCAGGGCAAGGAGGGACAAGAATGGGAATATTAAAAAGCAAGATAGTGAGAACGACTGTGCTCAGGGAGATGGATTCAGAAGGAATAAAATGTCCTTGACTGCTGAAGACAGCTCGGGGACTGGTTTGGTGACACAGCTGGGCTAAGCTGATGGGCCAGGGTGCAGTCCCAAGTGCTTTGCAGCAGCAAAGCCCCCCAGAAAGGGTCCTTGCTCAGGAGCCAGGACACAGCGTGGGGATTTAACCTGCTTGAAGATAGAGGTGACAACATCTCTGGGGACAGAAAATTGTCCCAAAGAGGCAAGTCCGAGATGATGGGAACGGAGGAAGATGGGTTTCCAATGAAGGAGCAGCCCTTGTCTGCAGACCTCCGTAGCCAAGCTGTGCCACCACGTGAGTCTATCACACTGGTGATGTCCATACCTCATGGCACTCACTGAAGGTCCATATTGGTATCAGCTGCTGCACACACAGCAGCATTTGCTAGCTCGGGTTCAGTCCCAAGGAAGGCACGAGAGCCACGGATTTGACTTCCACTCACAGGGCACTGAAGGGCTACTCGGCCCAAGGAGCAGGATTTCTGTGCATTTCTTCCCCCTTTAACCATGACCAGCCAATTTATTGACACTACTGGAATACTGACTCACCACAAAGGTAGGTTTGGGAAGCTGCTGATTCACAGCATTAGGAAACTTAAATGTTTGAAGTGTTCCTTAAGAGGGAAAGCAAGCAGAAAGTCCAATAAGACCTCTGGGAAAAAAAAACTAACAGAAAAAGGCAGGTACAGAGCGTATAAATAGACCCACCAAACAGTGAAAACCTGAGTAAAACTATGACTAGAAGAGGCTGAAATGAAGGGGTTGGCTATTGCCCTACACTCCCAGCACGGCTGCTCGCCTCCGTGCGCGGCTGCATCCCCTTCTTCCTGGGATCTCACCAGACAATGTTAAGGCGACCTACCTGGAAGGCTTTAAAATGCAGAGCGGGGGGCTGCTCTGGCAGGAACGTACTGGTTAGCGAGTCAATTGCCTTACTGACAAGCGACCTTCGCTGTAAATGCACCTTTCCGAGCAGTGAAAAACAACACGCGGATCTGCCTTTGGAGAAACGTCAATATGAAAAGCCGGTTAGTCTGGAAGTCAATCCTGCAGCACAGGAAAACTGGAATTTGTTTAATTCCTGGCTCTCTAATTGCTGCCAGCCAGAGGCTGGTTTGGTTCCTTAGGCAAACTCTGTGGGAGAAACAGACTGGACTTCACTGAAATCTTCTCCTGCCAGGTAAATTTTTTGCTGCAAAGCAAAGTATCATTCAGTTATTAGTGAAGGGCCCAAAAATGGTCTTTGCACTGCAGTAGGGAGGCAAAAGCCCAAACCTTGAATTCTGCTGTGCTCGGTGCTGCACAGAAACATGGAGAAAAAAGACAAGACCTTTTATATAGTAAGAGTCTGGTAATGAGACAGACAGCTTTATAGCTCCAGCCTATTTACGTTCATTAGTAATTTTTAAAAATAGCTGTTTGGTGGGTTACATGAAAGGACTGTGGTCAGCAGCACTTTATCATTCAAGCAGCTGTGGAAGAGGCCAACAAGGAGGCACTAAGCTGGCTCTGTGGATTTAACTGGCTTTTCAAGCCCTACCCACTGCAAGGCTCTAGCAGCAGGGCTGGAAACAACAGCAACTAAACACCACTGATCCAGGCAGCGCAGCCTGAGCCAGGACAAAGCTGATTTAGCATCTGCGTTGCCACCTCACTTCACGGACAGGATGTATGTTCTATAGATTGCACAGGGTGCCTTGGTGGTTACATCCTGAAAGCGAGAACAGAGCTCAGGAGCCATATCCCAGATTTATCACCCGCAGATGATCTTGGATGTTTTAGTTGGAAGTATCCAAACCTTAGTGAATAGGGTTTGGGAGGGTTTAATTCATCTATATTTCTAAACCACATGCAGATCCAAAGACAAAAATATAACCTCTATGTTATAGTAGCACAAAAGAAGATTTGGAAAGAGAAATCCTGTTTTAATAATGCACACCCTTCCTTGCCCATGCAGATAATTGTAAACCAAGTTTTCTCCTCTTCACACTCCTCCAGACTGAGGATGCTGATATGTATTTTTAAAGCCAGCCTCCAACGGAGCACTTTGCACTGCCAGAACAAGTTACCCTTTCAAAAGCTGAGCAAATAACTGCACCTGCTCTAAAGGTTCCCATGCACTTTCCCCCATTCCAAGGGTAAACATATTTCAGTATATTTAAAACAAGATCAAGAAGGCTCCCAACGTCTCCAACAATGCTGCTTTCCACGGGCCTGCAGGCTCCAAAAACCACTTGGGGCACTCAAGGTGGCCTCATGAGGGAGAGCATCCAGCTCATCAGCCACCTCAGGCTCCTTTGATCCCAGAGCAGAACCAGGCAGGGGGTACAGGCAGGAAAGGAGCTGTCCCTGGGGGAGTTTTCACAGAGCTGCATGGGAAGACAGAGCAGGAAAGCGTGGATTTGCCCCTGGAAGGTGGCAGGAGCCTCTGCCGAGTGCTCCTTAGATGCGGGCGCTTCCCAAGCGGACTCGGGCGGCTGCTC
Organism: Nothura maculosa; assembly: GCA_032353885.1. Lineage (NCBI taxonomy): Eukaryota > Metazoa > Chordata > Aves > Tinamiformes > Tinamidae > Nothura > Nothura maculosa. The sequence continues at coordinate 2,195,360 of JAUBOD010000707.1, read as the reverse complement.
CCGGGGTCTCCCTGTAAAGAGTGGATGCTGCTCGGGCACCTCGCAGGCACTGTTCAACACAAACGCCCATCAGGCCCCAGAGGGGGGAATGGGCTTGCGGCCAAGGCCCGTGGAGAGCAGGGGCAGGATCCGGGGCCCAGGGAGAGGCAAAGGCCGTTGGGGAAGGAGCAGCAGCCGCGGGAAGCAGGGCCCTTCCCTCAGAGCTGCTCCCGCGCACTCCGACGGGATCCAACGGGATGGGGGAGGCCGTGCTGACTCACCGGGGTGGGGACGGCTTTTTCCATGTTTGCCGGCTGGACGGGAACGGAAAGAGCCAAAGAAAGTGGGAGGCAGGAACATTACACCTGGCCAGGCCGCAGCGGGGCCCAGCAAAGCCAGGCACAGGCAGCAGGGCTCGTGTCCCCAGGCCCTATAAACAGCCTAAAAAATATTACACAAAATAAAGGTATTTTCCAAGCCTGTGTCTTGCTGATACTCCTCGCCCTGTGCTCGTGGTGGATGAGGCTGAAGTGAATCATGCTGTTTACGCCAGGCTTCGTTTCCCTCTTCGCACAGGTGAGTTAGATTTTGTATTTCACAGCAAAGCGGTGCTTGGCAATAACCTCCAGACACAAACACTTGGCAGGGGAAAATATGCACATACTAAGTAGCTGCAAGAGATGAGAGTGCGACTGACTTTTCCCACTAATTAAATTATCTAAAAAAGAAAAAAAAACAGAGAAAACATCTTATTTCCAAGGCCACTCACATAGACTGCTGGAAACCAAATGCACATTCTCCGAGGTGATCCAGGCTCCTCAGCGGGCTGTGCTGATCCCAATATCACAGCGTTCTCCTTCCAGGTGATTTATAACCTAAACAGTCTTCTAGCAGAACCTGGAGATTTTCCTGTCCTCTGAAGAAAGGAATAATTGCACCTTTTCTCCCTTCTCCTGACCATAAGCAGTCAATACGTTGCTGAGGTAATAATTAAAAATATAAAGTACTCGCAAAGGCGCCTGAAAGGGGAGATAGTCACATGGGCGAAGATCTCATCTGCTGTCTGGCAAACAATACTGGCTAAAAATACATCTTTTCCCCCTCCTTCTCAGCCCTGTCACTCTACCTAGCACCCTGTCTGCAGAGGGAATTTATTTCCAACATGAGCAAATGCCTCCAGAGCACTTGGATATAGGGTAGAGATCCGCTGCTCAACGGGCACCCCAAATCCCTGCCTGAAAGCAGAATGCACCCAAACTGCATCCCAGAGCACCAGGATTTACCAAAATTCATCCAGTTTCAGCATCTCAGTAAAAACTGCCCAAGCCAAACACTTTCTTGTTAAAATATGTGGAAACTTATGGAAAGCACTATATAAGATTAAAGTTTGTTGTGGACCTTGTTGTTTTTTTTTAATTATAAATTCCATTCCTGTTTCAGTAGTTACTTTTGCAAAATACATGCAAATACCTCTTCTTACCAGTGGCAAAGAAAAAAAAAGACACAACTCCCCTTAAACAAACCCATCCACACCCAGCACCAATCCTACAAAGTGCCCATTAGTAGAAGAAACACCTTTAGCATCAAATGTCTCCTTTACAGGCTATTGAGGTAACTAAGAAAAAAGAGCTTGCTATAAAATTTAGGTGGGAAATTCTAATTTTGCCTCACTCACACATACATTGAAACCCGTCTACAGAATATAAAAGACTATAGAGTTGAAAAACCCTTTTTCTTCAGATCTGCCTTTTTCCCACACAGGTGCAGAGCTCACTCACGGAGCAGGCAATGGAGTCTCCTTCCCCGCTTTAGGTGGACACAGTGGCTTTTCAAGGGCTCCAAACCCACATCTGCAGGACACATTTTAGCATATTTAAACCTGGAGTGCAACACAAAGCAAAGCTTAGCCCGCATTAGCACATACTTGAGTTTAACAGAGCAAATTAAGCATAGGGCTGTGCTCAAACAGGATAAATTCAGTGTATTGGGGGTCAGGGCTAGGGCACTCTTGCTGAGCACGAATGGGGCAGGTTGGAAAGGTTTGAGCAGCGAAGGTGACGCCGTGGGGCAGCAGAGCTGGGACCTGCTGCAGGCCACACTGGCCAAGGGGAGGAAGGCTCCTGCCTCTGCCATCTCCAATGCACTAAAACCAAGTAATACAGGTATTTTTCTCTCTATGCACACTAAAAAACCTACCTAAATAAAATATAGTGACACAGAGTCCTGCCTCTGAGGACTGACCAAACTATAAACCATATTGGATTGTTTCTCTAGTGTAAACACCATTTTTTTAGGCTTTCTCTCCTCTTTCTGCCTCTGATGACAGCAGAGGCAGAGCGGTGCTAAGAGCCTGTTTAATAAAGCACAAATGTTTGGGAACTGCGTGAGGGTTTCCATAGCTCCAGCCGGGAAGCACGGGGCTTCTCCCCATCCTGACAGATGCACCTGGAGCCTGTTCCGAAGCAGAGCTGGATGCAAAACAGGAGCACACAATGAATAGCCATGTTAAATCGCAGACAGGTTCATACTTCAAGGAAACACTGTCATTTGCTCAAGCACTGCAGCAGGAAGTGACAAATTGGCAGGACTTTTCTGTAAGGTAACTGCTCCCAAGAGCTCCACGGAGGCGAGACCGGCTGGGACTCATCTCCTGGCCCAGGTGGAAGCTGCAATGGGACCTTCCGTGTCCTGCAACCCACTTCCCTCACCTCAATTGTGCCTCCTCCCAGGACTGCAGAAGATCCTCCCAAGCGCTACAAGAGCTCTGTTCCAGCAAGACCTTTTGCTTCTCTTCCCTCCTACCAGCTCAGGCAGCATCTCCCAGCCTTGCTGAGGAGGAGAGGGAAGATAGAGAGGCACAGCTGAGTTAGAACAAGTTGCTCCAGACACCTGGATGCCGTCCTGTGCCCAGTGTTCTGGGTGTCCCTGCTGGAGCAGGGGTTGGACTGGATGATCTCTAAAGGTCTCTCACGATTCTGCAGCGTTGCCAGATAGAGGTTCTGCTCCGTGGCTCCCACAAGTGCAAGCAGCCCCCTCGCTTCCATCAGATCTGCTTCATCAGACTGCTTCATTTTGACCAAGCAGAAGGTCATGGTGGGTTTTCTCTCCCTAGGAAAAAGCCCTTTCTCCACAAAATGCACTAAAAAGCAGCAACACAGGTCGGCAAATGGGCTGCAGGCAACAAACCCCCTTCCACCCCCAAGGCACAGCCAACGGGGCCGGTACCAGCAGGCACCTTCACGGACACAAACCCACAGCCCCAAGCCCCGGTGGCTCCGGGAAATCCAGATGCTCCCACGCGCTTCCCGACGGCCCCACGCAGCTCCGCTCCAGCTGCCGCGCTTCCCCCAAGCACCAAGAGGTTCCAATTACACCGGCAGTAACGTGATTCCCGCCCAGCCATAACGCGGTTAAGGATGGGGCGCACGGATACCGTCCCAGCGGCCGGCAGGGACACAAAAGGAAGCAGATGCGGGAATGGCAGCAGGCAGGGAAGGTTTGCAAGCTGCATCCCAGCTCGGTGGCCCCCGACTGGCCTGTTCTGCTGTTTCCAATGTGCAGAATGGCTCGAAACCAGTTTAGGGGCAGCTGTGGAGCTCTGCTGACCGACACTCCATGATTTACTCCCAGTCTAAGCCTACTTCCACATCATATATAATATAAAAATACAGTGCTTGAGCAATCCACCTTCTTGGTAATGAGGGGGCTGAAATCTGCTTTGTAACCCAAGACACTCCAAGTGGCTGCTCTGGAAACGCTTCCCGTCTGGCTTGTGAGCAGCAGGATCAGGCCCTTATTGTCCTCTCCTAGCTTATCCGCCTGGGTAGCACAAATCCAAGCGGAGAGGCTGAGCCTAAGAACCTGCTAGTCCGGGATGCTCTAGGGGAAAAGCTCCAGATAAGCTGGGCTGCCAACGCACAGGCCCCTTCTTGTGAGCAGCAATAGGCCTCCCTAATTGAAACTGAGCAGTTCTCCTGTCTCTTGCCAAGTGTCACCTCATTAACCTTTATGGATTGACCTCCAAAATTCCTTGCAGCTGAAATCCCCGTTTCTCTCGCCTCGGTGCTGTAGCTGGGTATCCCTAGGAGGCTGGGGAGCAAGGGAGGGCGTTAGGGAGAGAACTGCCAAACCTGCTGCCAGGGACCCTTTCCAGGCTGCTACTGAGCCCAAGGGCCTCACTGGCTGCTTCTCTTCCTTCTCTGCTAACCCATCATCCAGAGAGTGCACAAAGCCAAGCCTGGATTAAGAACAAGCCTCTCCTCCCCCAAAACTTCCAAGAGTCCCTATCACGTCGCTCAGGATCCAAACAAGCATTTGAAGGTCGGCTAAATCCTAGAGTCAAACTCCTCCTCCCAGGTCCACCACGCAGGATGTCACCTTCCCAGCCCTCCCAGCCCATCCTGCTTGCAGTGCTTTGGCGAGCAGTGAAATAAATGCAAAAGAAGGACCAGGATACCTAGAGCTTTAGCCAAGCATCCACCCAAGGAGCACTAGAGGAATGAACAGCAGCACTTGGGGAAGGTGCTAGAGCAACCGATTCCACACACTAGTGGCCACATGGGCTCCCCGAGGGCCCCTTCACTGCTTGTCTTGGCATTAATGGCAGGGAGCAGCAGGACAAGGCTCAGGAGATCCCAACGCTGCAGGACGGCACCTCCGGCGGTCTGTCCATGAGGGCCAACCATGGCTGCAAGGATCAGTCGCGCTCATACTGAACACCAAAAGGCTTCAAGGTGGAAACGAGCCACTTGAGCCATTTCTTTGCTAGAGAAAAAGAAGAAAAAAATGTGAAAAAAAAGAAAGAAAAAAAAGAAAAACGGGGAGACCAAAGCACTTCCTCTTCCCTGAAGCAGTTCATTGCTTTAAGGTCTACCACCTGCAAGCATGCAGAAGTAAACCTCTTTAGATCAGTACATGCACTGACCATTGCTTATAAAGACAGACCTGCCCTCTCCCCAGGCTGGCCTACTTCTCTGCACAATAGTTTTATCTCACGAGCCCAATCTCTTCATCATTTATAAACTCCATCTATTCCACCCTGCTCACCCCATTCCCAGCTCTTCACTCCATCACATCCACTGCAAGGCCTCGCCACGGAGAGCGGCGTCCCAGCCTGTGGCCACGGTTGTGGGAACATCCCTGTGGCTTGGGAACAGCCTGGTTCCTGGCTTCAATTCCTACAACTTTTCCAGACTCTAAGGGCACCGCCGTTACCCATCACCTGCCCACCCAGGAGACACCCTGCCACCTTGCTGGGGACCATGAAAAGGGTCACACAAACAGATCAGGCAACGCTGACACCGTCAGGGCTCCCCAGTGTCACCCAACAGCTCCCCAGCCTGGTTTACCACCTCCCTCAGAAACAGGTGCCTTGTGATCACAGAACCTGGAGGCGGAGGAGAGAAATTCCACACTCCAGGGTGACCTTCAGAGAAGCAAAACCAAAATGCATGTCCACATCATCTACCAGAGCAGGGCCGGAGGTCAGTATGTCTGTGGAGGAAGAAGTGGGGAGGAAGATTGCAGGGTCTATGGGGAAGACTGGGGCCATAAAGCCAGAGCTTCACAGGTCTCCTTGGAACTCAGCTGCTGGGGAATTCTTTCCATATCCCCATCCAAGGAGTTAGGGAGAGGGTGGACAAGCAGCCAGGTAACCTCAGCAGCCATTAAACAGTATGGAGAGGGCCCTCAGACAGCATCTTGCCATCAGCAGGCCTGGGAAAGCTACTCATCATTGCAGGAAAGGGCTGAAAATGAAATTAAAACAAAACAGAGCGACCTCAGCGGCTCGGAGGGAAACGCTGGTTTGTGAAGAGCAGAGAGGGCAGCACAGGCACTGCCCCACCACAAATCTTCTTTACACTGCTAGAGGACTTATCAAAGAAGGCATCTTTGGAACTATGTCTTGGGAAATCCTCTTGAGACAATAACAGGTGGAAGGAGAAGCTCAGAGCTAAGAAACTCATCCAGGACCTCGGAAGAGACACAGCTGGCCCAGAACCCCAACGTGCAGAACCTGCCACCGAGCAGCGTCCTCCCGTTACCACACGGTCCCCAGCTCCCTGGGGTTTGAAAACCAAATGGTGTCAGGGGTGACCTTAAAAGCAGGCAATTCAGATGCTTAACTACCCGTTAGGCATTTAAGCACAAGGACTGAAAAATCTAGGGCTCTGAGCAAGGAGGCACTTTAAAACAGGCCACGTGAGCCCTGCAGTCCACACACCTGGATAGGTTCCAGCGCTCTCATCCCTGTCCACATCCAGCTCACTAAAAGCACAGGGAACACGCTGCTCCAGAAAGCAGCGCGCAGCACTCCCACACCTTGCAGAGACTAAAATAAGCACAGTTATTCTCAGTGGATTTCAATAATACACATCTCCAAACAGATTGCTTTATACTCCGCACTCTGGCTGTCTGACATTCTAGATACAGCGCCAGAACTCTTTGGAGAGCCCTGTCAAGTCCTCTCAGGAGGACAGAAGACACTATTCAGGCATAAAAATACCCACAAGAAAGATAATATTTACCTGTAAAGCTGCTATGTGCACTCTAGACAGAGTTTCTATGTTCTTATGCAGATGGATAAAGTCATTTCGTGCACAGAACATTGAGAGCTCATGCCCTAGTTTTATGTAGCAAGCTGCAATGCCATGCAGCAACTTCCGTGTGCTCCTCAATTAACAGCTCCTCGATTAACTAGTTAAAATAAAGGACAGCCAAGGTCATTGGGAGGCCTCCCTGCTCTGTATCAGCTCTATGCGGATCTCCCCTGGATTCGGAGCAGAAAGCACAATTGTGGCTTCCTCAGTTCCTATGTCTGCTACAAAAGATTACACAGAATTAAAAATAAATATATGCTCACTCTCCCCAAGCAGCTGCAGTCAAAATGTTCACATTTGTTATAGGCTTTTCTTTTCTCCACTCCTATTATAGCTAATTCCTCAAAAAAAAGAAAAAAGGATTTTAATGAAATCTAGGTAACGTTAAACAGAAAACAGAGTTGCTTCCAAATCTCACATTGCGCCTTCTCCTTGAAAACAGCTCAAATCCTACCACCTTGGTTTAGTAAGGCTTGTGCAGGAACACAGATCAAACACTGGCTCAGATTTCATTCGCTTGAGACTGAGGTGACTTCCTTCTGGCCCTGTTTTGTAACGCAAAGTTAAACAAATGATCGCTGAGCTGTGAAGCCGAGAAAGAATCTAGACAAAATAGCAAGTGTTCCCCGGCAAACCCGAGATGTGCTGGCACGGCCGGGGCAGACAGGAAGCGCGCGGGGCGCCTGGCTACACCCCGCTCGCCTTTATTATGAACCGGAGTCACGCGAAGCAAAGCCACGGAGGCGACGGGAATCGGAACGTGCCAAGAAGCCAAACACGGTCGGGCAAATCCCGCTTGATGCTAATGAATATTAAGGCTGGACTGCACCTGCTGGGATTGCAATCTCGGTTTAAGTACCACTGCAAGAGCAGCAACATGAACCCGGGTCCACTAGCTCCTCATGGATCCTGCGGTTGCTGGAGATGCTGGTCCAGGTGCTGCTCCTGACCAGAGCTCCCGAGCTGGGAATGGGAGCTGGGCAGCTGCTCCTGCTCGCACCCTTTGTGTTTGCACTATGGAAAAGAGGTTCTGCCAATTGCTTTCAGATCACACCTCTTCCTAAGCAAGAAAAATCATAGACTCCAAGGATGCTTAAGGTTGGAAGGGACCTCAGAGGTCATCTAGTCCACGCAGGGTCACCTAGAGCAAGTGGCACAGGGCTGCATCCAAGCAGGTTTTAAAGATCTCCAAAGAAGGAGACTAGAATCATATAAAATCATATAAAGAATCATATTAGATTAAAGATTATCTAATTATGATTACAGAATCATAATTAGAATCATATAAAACAAGACTCAGTAGGAATAAACCAGAGACATGGCCTTCCTAAAGACCTTAAGCCTTTTTGGTTAAGTAAAAAGTTGCCACCAGCTGATGTGCAAGACAGAAGTGATTAGCCATCTGGTGAAGGTTCCTGCTAGGCTTGTGGGGTGACCCCTGTGCTGGGGGAGGCAGAAGCAGCTCGGTCACATTCTGTCCCTGTCTGCAGCCGCGTGGTCACCCTCTAGAAGGGGACACCAAGCTTTCCACCAGGAAAAATCCACCAGGATTTTTAACCGTCCTGAGCTTTCAGCAGCCTGTTTCAATGCCATCTCACAAAGCTAATGAAACTAAATGAAATTATTTCAACTGCAGTTGAAGCACGGCTCATCGGAAGGCTGAATCTACCCCAAAGCCACACCAACCTTTGTTATTTTTGCCCCTTTGTTTCCCTCTGCAAAACCACAACTGCCAGGAGGCTTCTCAGTCATCTAAAGAGCATCAGTAAACAGGAACACAGACAGATGGCTGCAGCTCAGCTGAAACCAGCACTAGATCCAGCCTCTCCCCTGCATTACTTCTGCAAGATACTCACATATGCATGAGACCCAACAAGAATGCAGTAGGCCTGGAGAGAAAACAAATATGTGTATATAATCTGATAAGGAAGAAGTCACTGTGAGGACAGGGTAATGAGGTTTTGTGTACGGTGAACATCCATCACAAATGAGACCCAGCCTTCCACTAACCCAGCAATGGGAAATAAAGGGGGAGCAGCAGCAGCAGCGAGTGTGAAAATGTCTCCTGTGACTGCTGCTCCCCAGGAATATTCCAGGTACTAAACAGCCGGGAAAGGACACGCAGGAATCTCCTTCCGGAGAAGTTGCTCGGGCGTCAACCTGACGCAATCTGACAGGCTCCTCTCCGCAAGGCTCTTCGGGCTCTGATTCACCTGCTACTTCAGGAAGCAATCGTCAAGTATCAAGTTAATCCTTCATTAAAATTACAGATTCAAAGCTGCAGGGAACACATACGAGAGACTTCTACCATTTAAAATTTAAGTTATCAGCTTCTTCATTCCTGGAATTCGTTGCTTCTCCTGTACTAGGAGACTACCGGAGTTAGCACGAGATTCTGTTTACATTTCATGTTGCTAAATACATCCAGATGTCCACATGCATCCCGAGAATCTATGGGATTCGACGTAGCTCCCTGTTCCCCTCTTCCACCAACTCACACACAAACATCTGAATGAACAACATGCCTGAAGAGCTCAAGAATAGGTTCAAACGTGCCCTGCTCTTCCCAAAACAAAAATTCTGACTCTGCTAAAACCAAATTAACAGCTCTCCCTCGGGGCTTCCTAATATTCCAAGTTCTTCCCTCCCGTCACGATAGCAGAAAGCTGCAAGAACAGGGCTGCGCAATCACCACCTCTAATCAGCCCTAATTGAAGGATGACACGAGACAGGAGGAGAAACGAGCACCCCAATTAATACAGGCAGGAAAAAACAAGATGAGGGGAGGAGCATCACAGCAGAGCTCCAGCCAGACCCTCAGGTTTTGACTTGCTCCCACTCCAGGGCAGAGCTCGGCTATTTCCCAGTAAAAGAACAAGAGGGAGGGACAGCTCTGGCCCCCTCTTACCTCCTACACACAGAAACTTTTGAGAACTGATTTATGGGGATTCGGTTGATCCCCTCAAAAACAAAATGAAAACAGGGAGTCAACTTTCTGGGAAACAAATTCGTATTTCTAAAATGCAATCGGAGGTGTATTTCTATAGGAGCTTCTTGAACCAAACAACCACAACACGAGCACAAGTTTCTCACGTTGAAGAGTTGCCCCCTTGGGCAATTCTCCCAAGCCTCTCCTGGTGTTTTCCATGATGCTATTTCCCATTCTGTAGGCAAAGAAACGAAACAAAAAGTGGCTCTCACAAGGAGTACACACCTGCATCCCCGTGGAAACAGCTGTCCTGGTGACACCTCCCAGAGGGCAGGTCCCCATCGTTGGGCCAGATCTGTCCCGTCTTTCGGACTCCCACAATAGTAGCCTCCGACACGACCACTTGCTGCTGCTGCCGGTGCCGCTTCTGGGACTGAGGGGTGGGCGGGCTGCTGCTGTCGAAGGATTGCTGCGAGTTCTGCGAGGGCGACCGGCTCTTATCCCGGTACATGCGGTACGTGGTGGGGCTGGGGGACACATGGCTCGACTGGCCCGAGGAGAAGTCTTCCTCGCTGGACGTAAGGTTCTCGTTGGAGCTGCAGTCTGGTGTGTATCCTCCTCCAATGTCTTCGAAGCTCCGGGGGGAATAGGATCTCCTAGGCCAAGTGAGGTGCTTTTCCTGATCGGTCGCGCTCTGATTCCGCAGGATAGGTCCTTTGCCTTCTGCATCCCCCATCATGCTGCCCACGTAGATGCTCTGATAGGGCTGGAAGTCCAGGGGCTGCCAAGGTGGGCGGTTGCTGCCGTTGGCGTTAATCAGGTTATCTTTGAGAAACCTGGGGTTGAGTTCGGCATCCTCGAACTCCCCGTCGTAGCCAAAGGTGCTCTCGGAGGCTCTTCCCCGGTACGTGGGCCTCTGGAACTCACTAAAGCTGGGTCCCATGCTAGAGGGGAGGGAGTGCAAGGACTTCTTGCGTTCCATTTGCATGGCCTGGCTACCAAGAGAGCTTATTTTATCAGAAACGTCCTTATCGTTGACCTTCACTAGCCCCTTCTCGTGATGGTACTCCATGTTCACATAAAAGGGCTTCTCCACAACGTCCTTGCTGTCTCCAGAATGCGAATTCCCCTTTTTAATCCTCTCGAAATTGGACCTGAGGGCCGCCACGCTCGTGGTGTTCCCTCTGTCCTTGGAGGGCAGCTCGAAGGCTCCGTCCTTCTCCGCGGAGCCCGCCAGCCTGCGCGAGGCGGCCGCCCTGTGCTTGGCGGGCGACCCGTCCGCGTCGCAGCGACTCTCCGCGTCCTCGGCCACCCTCCTCAGCCTCTCCTCGCCGTAGTATTTGCACCGCTCCGGCTCTCCCTCCCCGTGATGGGGGCTGTCCAGGGGCGAGAGGTCCGAGCCGTCGCTCTGCGTCGACAGCTTGCGCAGTGAGGGCATCCTCGGCTTGAACTTGTCCTCCGCGGGCTGCGCCTTGCTCTTCTCGTGCTCCTCGTGGTCGGCGGGCTGGGGAGGCTGCAGCTCCGGGCTCTGCTGCTCGGCACCCGCGTCAGGCACCTGCGAGGCGCGTTTGAAGCCCCATCGCTGCCTGTCGTAGCTCTTCTTCTCCTTGGCCAGCAGCGTCTGCAGGTAGATCATGCGGAAGCGCTCCTTGTTGACCTCCATCTCCAGCCTCCGGATGGACGCCTTGCACAGCTCCAGCTCCTGCTCGATGTCCCCCACGGACTTGAGCTCCATCTTGGGCGGCTCCGAGTCGGCGAACTGCGCCTTCCACGCCTCGGCGAACCCCACCGGGTCCACCATCTTGCGCGCGGCGGCGGCGGCCGAGCGGGGCGCAGGGCAAGCGGGAGGGATGGAGCGCCAAGGAGGGCGGGCGGGAAGGCGCCCG
>JAUBOD010000707.1:2157694-2183715 GCA_032353885.1 Nothura maculosa | reverse complement strand
GGCGCCGCGACGCGCAGCGCTGCGGAAGGGGAGGGCAGCGCCCGGCGCCGCCGCTCGCGCCGCGCGGGGGCCTCTTAAAGGGGCAGCGGGGCCCGCGCTGCGGGGACCCCACACAGGCCCCGGGGGGCCCGGCGGGTCCCCCCCCGCTGCTCCCTGCGCTTGGCGGAGCTGCAGGAAGGGGCAGCGCAGCCGCCTGCCCCATGGCGGTGCCCCCTGCGCTCCCCCGTCCAGCTCCTGGCTGCCCCACGGTCCCCTCAGCCCTCTCCGGGTCCCCTCAGCCCTCCGCAGGGTCCCTTCACCCCTAGCCTTCAAAGACCTTGGGGGCCGGGAGCCTGCCCTCCATTCCACCCTTCTTGTGCCCGGGAATGAGGAGTGGGAGCCCTGAGCGGGGCCCAGAGCAGGCTCAAACACCAGCCATGCTCACTGGACCAAGGCTGAGCGTGGCTACCATGTTGGTTCTGGTCACCGTCCCCATCCCGGACCTCCAGCCCCAGCTCAGGGGCTGCGGATGAGGGGAGCAAGAGCCCCTGGGTTTAGCTGCTCCTGCAGTATGTGATCCTAGGCCCTGCCTAGGCCTTGGGGCCTAGCCCTGCGCTAGTGCAACTGTTCAAAAACTCAGGATAAATAAACTTGGAATTCTCACCTGCACAGCAGGACAAGGGAAAAGGCATCAAAATGCCCATCTCAGGTCCCTCATACACCTACCTCTTTCATTGGTGAGGTGCGGTATACCATCAAGGTGAGGTAGAGATATGCACCTCATGTACATTAGTAGGAAAGACAGCAAGACACCATTCCAGCTGTTACTAATATAATCAGGAATTCCCTAAATCAGGAATTCCCTAAATCTGTAGGATCCCAAGGTTTATTTGCAAATTCTGTGGTGAAAAGCACAAGTGCACAGGAGTAGGAGGAACGGCCTTACCTTCCAAGGACGTATTGCTACGTAATCCATTAAAGCGTTTTCCTCTTCAACACCAAATGAAAAATATTTTTCAGATATTTCCCGACATGCTGCAAATTGGCTAATCTTGCCTTCACTTTTGCATAGGCCATTCCGCTTGCTGCTCATTTCCTGGTTTTAACCTCTTTTCCTGCACTTGTTTCCTCAGCTTTTAACACAGGCAAGGTATTGACTGATCTATCTGGAAAACATGTTGTAATCCAAATAAAAATGAGAGTTCTCTATTCATTAAATACCTCTATAAATCTTTGGAGAAAACTCAGTCTTTCACGGAGCAAAAGTGCATGGCTTTTCTTTACTGATGCTGTTATTTTTTTGCCTCTGTGCCAGTTTGAACAATGAGATTGTGACAAGCATTTCCAGCAACTTTAAGGCTTTGAGACTGTACTAGCATTATTATTATAATTATTCTTATAATGCTAGATACATCATGGGGATATGTTTTGATACGTACATCACTTTTAATCAAGTCCCATGAGTTTGATTCCCTTTTATTCCTGGCAAAGGCCTTCTCCCCCCTCCTCTCCACGAGCTCCCTTCCCTCACATCCGCTGCATCCCTTTTTTTTTTTTTCCCCTCCTTTTTTTTGAGAGGGGAGGGCAGGGATCCCACAAGCCAGAGGCTGGATTTCGGGATGCACATTGGGTCTGGATGGGTTAAGGATGAACCTGGATGGGTGACACCACACAGAGCCCCCGGCGACAGCGGTTGGTGACCGAGGAGCTCCCCCGTGCGGGCCCGCTGCCGCAAACGCCTCGGAAGCACAAAAAGCGGGATCTTCTCCCAGGGAAAAATGGGATTTTATCCCCACTCACCTGCAGCCCAGAGCAAGAGGTGGGAGTTTTGCAGCGCAGCGTTATGCAGCCAGCTGGACCAGGCAGCTGGACCTTGCTGGATGCCTTCAGCTCTCCCGCAATCCCTGCAAAGTGGGAGCCCCTTCCCAGCACTGGGAAGCTGCTGGCCGAAACGCAAGGAAGTGCTCTGGCATCTGCAAGGCCAAATGCTAAGTCTGCAATCATTTCAATTAGCCAAAAAGTTCATTGCAACTCCCACCTGCTGAGGATGAGGAGTGGATACAGGCACCCACACCAGGGGCTTATACTGCACTCCCTAGGATAAACTGGCTATGGGTGAAAGCCAAAAGCACCCAGGACCACAAACAGGCCTGGGTTTAGTGAGAACTAACAGGACAAAGCCCATCTCGTGACCAACAAGAGAATAAAAAGCAATATTCTAAGCTTCAAATAATTAGGCTAAAGCAGCATCACTTAAAAAACAAAGCCTTTTGTAGTAAGAAATGATTTTGCCTGCCAGCTGACTGTGCCTTTTGATCCATTACCAGGTGTTTTGCTCCATGTGATACATGTAGTTATTTAAACAAGAACTTATTAGCACATTAAATTCTACTTAAGACAAAAGATCAGCATAACATTTAGTACTTTTGGGGGGAGATTATTACACTCGCCCTTTAATTTTGCTTCAGAGCATCTCTGAGTTTTACACTCTTCAGTTTCTCAGCAGCCAAGTCTCAAAGGAAGCTGGCAACGACACTGCTGTCGTGAGCACTGCGAGAACTTCACCAACTGCCATGAAAATCGTGTTTTAGCCTATGTCTAGATTTAGTACAGTTATTCTGACAACATTTTTCACAATATTAAGGCCCTTTGCAGCAAATCAAGTGACGGATAGAAAGAATAAACATGCACAAATCAGATATACAGCAGATATAAGCATTTAAGGAGTCGCAAATTAATAGCATGTTTACCATTTTACCCAAGTTAGAGGTTTTCCTTTGTGCTTTCCTAAGTAATTCATCAATTGTAACATCATCTAAGATTCATTTTCGATGATGAATTATTAATTGGGAGCTCTATGCTGGGGAAGTCTCAGTAAGGCTTAAAAAAAACCCAGCCTAACAAGATCCATCACAGAGTGCATGGAGTCCAACCGTGCCAAGGGATAGTTACTGATGGACCAACAGCATTTTTAATCCATGAAATTTTTGGAATGACACAAGATACAAACCAGTACTGACATCAAGCAGGGCACTGAATGGGATTTATTGATAAAAAATACAGGTAATCTGGTCTTTTAGAGTTCAGGATTCACCACATACGGAAAGGGAACTGCCCTTCCTGCAACACCAGGCACCCCAGCAGCTGTAAACTGGGCAGAATTCTGTTGCATTTGATTTTCCAAGCGACTCGACTGCATTCTGAAGATACCACAACCCTATGATCCTGCACAGCAATGGAGCTCGGTAACAAAAGCAACATCCTGGGGAGAATTTTGAAGAAAATACACGCCAGACTCCTGAGGTCTGCTGCTACCTTTGTGCTGAAGTAGACAGCAGGGTTGGACATGTCCTGTAAAACCCACCTTTATCAACACTTGTCTGCTCAGCCACAGCCATGAAAAGGTGCTGGAAGGTGCCATGGGCCACCACAGGGACAGTTCAGCTGGGCAAGTGCTGCTAGAGCCACATTGAGCTTGTCCAGCCCCAAAGGGAGCTTTGGGCTCTAACTGGCCCTGTGCATCCATGTTTCTCCTTGTATGTGTTTGGGATGTGCCCAAAGTCTGGGACAAGTCACAGCTTATGTCCAAGAAATACAGATGGAAGGAAAACTTGGGCTGAAGGCTGGTCTCAGGCCTAATTGTTACAGGAATACAGGCAACAGCCTGGAAGCCTGATTTTAGAAAAATTTCTTCCTACACTAAATAAAGACTAAATAAAGTCTTTAATTCACCTATGGAAAGAAGGAGGGAAAAGGCATCTAAACAAAACATGGAGTTCTGAGTTTCAAACTATTTAAAGAAACAAAGGTTTCCTTTCAAAAATGAACACACACAGAGAAATGCTACCTCTGTGCACGTCCATTTATCGAGCTAAACTGCAAGCAGCAGCAATCACCCGCAGCACAGCAGTCAGCAGTGCTTCCGTGGTCTCACCATGCCCACAAAATCTCTTCTGAAGAGCCTTACGCACACGCACGCCGTGACGCATGGCCATGACGTGCTGCAGAAACCCTCTTTTCTGCTCCAAGCCGGCAAGCACAAAGAGCTCGGCTGTGCTGCCCACTCGGCGGGAAGCTCCATACAAGGGCAGTGCGTGTTCATCGTCCTGGTGAAACACATTTGAGATGGACAAATACACAGAACACTATAAGGTCAAAATATTACACATAATGCCTTACATGCCCACACATATTTGTCGCTCTGTCGCGTGCCGCATTTGTGTCTTTGCCAACAGAAGGAGCATAATTGCCAAAGAGAAGATTGTCCAGTAAAGAAAGACACGGAGTTCCCATAAGATCTGTATTCATTATTGTCTATGAAACTGTTCAAATTTACCTCATGAGTGAAAAAAATAAAAGGAATAAAAACAGGGTGTTTAAAGCATCATTTCTCCACTTTCCCCCTCCCCCCCCATTCATATTTAAACAACTTCGGCAAGAAAATGGCTGAGAATCTAGAACATTTTCAGATTTATATGTAGATTTATTAAATATAATCTTCCTATGACCTTTTTTATTTTCTCAGCAGCTCAAAGCTGACAGGTCTTGTTATAATCAGTTCTCCAGATACTGAGGTCTCTGCACTGCTTGAGTGAGCAACAGAAGAAGAGGGTAGCTTATAACTGCACAGAGATTTTCTTTTTTCTCTCCAGTTAAATCAGTTGCAGCATGCAATTTAGAGGATTATAAATGATATTCCACTCTTACTTCTCCCAGCATAACAAATAATGCCAGATTTGAGTTTCAGAACTATAGTCACAAACTACTGATGGGAAGACTTCTAGAGAGGCAGTCTTTATGTCTTCCCACTTTGATTCTTTTGGTAACTGAGTTTGAATGGCCATAAATTTGTATAGCTTAGTGCAAGCCCAAGATTTACAGTCCCATTTACTTTTAGAGAAATATCACCAAGAATGCACTGACAGCCAAGTAATAAAAATCAGATACACAGTTTTTATTTCCTTATGTCCATTTTTCCAGTATTTTCTTTCCACTTCTTTTGTCCTTCTGCAGTTAAAATTATCAAAATAAGTTACACTAAACTGGTCTCACAATCTTTATTACAGTAATCTGTCAGTAATGTCTTGAGCTATTTGATGAGCAGCTATGACATTTAAAACTGCAGTGTCTATCATCGCTCACTGTTGCCCAAATAGCAGGAGGGTGATGTAAAGTTGTTTTTCTCATAAGAAAAGTTGTTTTACTTATAGCAAATTTTATACTTCAAAGACAAAAAGTTGTTTACTTATAAGAGAAAACTAATAACTCTGCACTAAACTGACTGTAATTTCTAAAGAACTATACAAAATTATATCAAAAGAGTCTTGAGCAGGTAAAATTGGAGCAATGTATAAAAAATACAGTATACTAAGTTACAGGAGGACATCCAGACAGCAGGTTTTACAATAACCATTCAGTGTTAACATCTTCATATGGCAAATCAATTAGGATGTAACCAGCCTATGTGCCTGCCTTGGAGAACTCCATCTCTTCTTATTCCTCTAAACTCACACACACTATTAAAACTTTCCACAGAATAGCAAAATTATTTCTCTACTATTCTTTTTTCCATTCAGATGTGGAGCAAATTGCTCCCAGCACCAAACTATCAAATGATCCTGTCCCAGGAAAAGCAGGTAAAGTTACTATTACTTTAGCCACGATATTGAATCTAACTTCACCAGCTCAGGATTCCTACCACAGAGTTTGACACAGACTGTTGCACAGTTCCAAAATGATGTCACATTACACTGACAAATAAAGAGGAGGCAGTTACAATAAGATGTCAATAATTATTTTCAGCAACAAGCTGGAATTGTGGTGTACATAAGTTTCACAAACATCAAAGAATAAAGAAGGATTCTGCATCCTCTTTGGAAGATTGAATATATGAGGTTTAGTTCTTCTCTGTGATGTGCTTATCTGACCATCATTTCTTATGCAGAAGACTTGAAAACAATAGCATGCATATCCAGCAGCATTCTACATACTGCCATACCCACACACTAAAACCTCACAACTCTAAACTTAAAAGGTTAGACAAAGTTCATATCTGAACTTTGCAAAACCTGGAAATATTTCAATACTGGACTGTGATTTAAATGGAAAAAGCAAAAGATTTTTCCTGGGTAGAGGAATCGATATGAAAACTAGGGCTGCCTGCATTTCCTGTTCCCATAGCTGTTCTACAGAACTATGCAGAAACAACACACTAAAAATCACAGAATTCCTAATGGAAAGAGTCTCTAGCAGACAGGTGAGCACAAGGCACCAGCAACATCATCTTGCATTAAGACAAGGATGTCACATTTACATTAACCATTCTTTGTATAGTGGAACAACTGCACCATCTAGTATAAGTGAGTCTACAGCAGCGAGAGCCTCTGAAAGGGCTTGGAGGAGGGTTTTCCTCCCCCATTTCCCAAAACTCCATTTTCTATTTTGGTTTGAGAACTTTCCTTGTTGCTGGTGTGCTGGGGTACACAGAAGTGGCACTTGCAAAGTCAGTTAGCAGCAACCCAGGCTGGCTTGAGGATTTCCTTCTGGGATTTCCATCAAGCTCCTTTCCAGTTCTGTAGAATCAATAAGTTAAAAATTAACTCATGAGAAATGACACCATAAGGTAACAAAAGCAAATGCAGCTCCAGTTTCTCCTACATGCTAGAACTGAGGTAACCAATGAAATAAATAAGGTTGTAGCAAGGTGAGACAAGCTTTGGTGCTCAAGAAACCTCCCCAATCCTTCAGACTGTAAACAAGGAGACAAAAGCAGCAAAAACGTAACATACTGATGAGGTTTGCTGCCCCAATTTGGGCCGATTGCCTACTGGTCTTCTCAAGCTCCTTTATCATGGACTGTTCAAAGGCCAAAGCAGCAACTCGGGAAAAGAATTCTTTAACATTTTCCCCTAGGAAACAGAATGGAAATGTTGTGGTTTTACAAGTGCACATCAACATTGTGATCAAACAAGTACAGATGTGGAGAGAGAACTGCTCAAGACTCAGAGGTCCCCAACAATGTCTCTTCCTTTCTGGTCCCTGCCATAAGAAGGTCACATCTCCTTTCTCTGTAATGTGGAATACTGTATCCAAATCCATTATTTCTAGTCAACAACAGAGAGAATTCAGTTTGTGGTATAAGCTTTTTTATTGCTAGGGTGAATAGCAGTGCACACACAAGCATTTGTACAACTATCCATCAAATAAACAGGCTCAGACAAGGCACAACAGCTCTCCTTTCTGTACACACAACAGGGCAAGCATACATACAGAAGCTCCAGTAGAAAAAGAGGCATAAATAAATGGAAACACACCAAAAATATTTCAAAATGCAACAAATATAAACCTGCGTGCTTGGATTTGGAGAAAAGGGAAGTTTAACCACTCTCCTGCCTTACAGAGAGCCTCTAGGGTTGCACTGTTCTTGCATCCTTTGCAGTAACTTACCTGTTTTGGCTGAAACGGACCAGTACTCTGCCCGCATCTCATTGGCAAAGCGGATGGCATCGAGCTCTGTCCTTTCACACACAGCATCTGACTGAGCAAGCAAGGGACAACTTTGAGGTAAGAACTGTATACAGCCTAGTAATAACACAGCGTTGTCAGCACCTTTCTGACAAGGTCTTTCTGCTGTTGACTTGGAGCTTGCCCATTAAGACAGGACCAATTTGGGAGGGAGAAATCAAATCTTTGGTAGAGAAAGTTCTTATTGTGGCTTTTAAATATGCAAGTCTCTATTTATCTTTCACTGCATTAAAGCAAACAAAAAATCACAGGGATAACCATTGTATCAAACTACACGCAGCAATAGAGAGCTATAAAGACTCAGTCCCGTTACTGCTCTTTTGTCACTGTACCCTTGTCAGCAGAAGAGTCACAGGACCAAGTAATCACGGTGGTTCTTTGGGTTCCATCTTCCTTCTGTCTCAGCTCTTTTTCCAGTTCATCTATTCTTACTAGTCAGAGGAATCAACTAAAGAGAAGGGATGTTCTTCCCCAAAAGTAACTGAATACACTCAGATGTGCCATCTGGTTTAGAAAGAACTGGAGACTGGATGATTCCAGGACAAAAAGAAAAAAAAAAAAGGAGGGAATCACAGAAAGAGCTAAGATACAAAGCTGCCAGAAGGACATTTTTCTCAGGGAGATAGACAGAAAAAAAATTAAAACAGACACTGGGGAAGCAGCCATCAAAGTTGCTGCACTGATAACGAATCTGAAGAAAAGAACCCCTTGTGCAAGGGAAGCAAGAATCTTTGTTCCCAATTCATTTTCATCTGCCTCATTCAGAGTTTTCTTTTCATATACAGGGTTTCTTTATATATTTATTCCAACAGCAAATTGTTTGATATTTCTAGTAGTCATGAAGCATGGCTCTGAAAGCCCTCTTGGTGTCCATGGCACATTTACTTTAGGGAAGGGACACACACAATGTCTCAGAGCTCTGCCTGCACCAAGGTCCTGTCATATTTTGTTCAATAAAGTCCTAAGGAGCTTAATTCCAGCAATTGTCATAACATTAGAGTGTCTAAAACATCTGCTACAGGGAAGATATTTTGAAAGTTTAAAATGCCCACATGTCTTTCTGCACCTGGTGAATTCAGTGGGAATATTCAATTCTAAATGTGCAACTATTTGTGCAAGTATGTGAAGAATCAAATTCTCAGTCAGATTCCCACAGTAGCCAACTCTTAAATTATGGAATTTCTTGACACTACAGGACTGTTGGCTGGCACAGTGACTATTACTCATCACACAGATGAATAGCAGACAACTCATTAGCAGTAACATGAGGAATTTGTATGTACCTGGCAAAATCATAAGCCCTTGAAGTCTACTGACTTCTGATTTTTTAATCGAATTATATAGAAATATACATTAAAATTTAAAAACTTCCTTAATTCTCGTTCCCATTATATCTTTTTCTCCCCAAGTGTAAAGATAACATCTATCTGACATTTAGACTGTCATACAGATACACTCTTTATAAACAATGTTATGATTCAAGAGACAGGGTAAGAGAAAATAACTCGCCACATATTTGCTTTTGTCTCACACCTACGCTTCTGAACTTCTCCAGCTTAAGCTATATGTTAATGTACTTAATAATGTACTTCCCTAGCCACACACATTGACTGCAATGTCTTAAAATGAGGAAGCACTGCATGACTGAGGAGAATTCTAAGAGCTAGGAAAGAATGACATAACAGCAAGATTCAGCTTGAAAAATGCTGTCCTCCCATTGACATACTACCTAGAAAGCACCAGCCCCAGCTTTATTCTTCCCTTCCTTCCAGCACCATCTGGAAAACAGAATCTAACAGGAATTTTATCTGACAAGATTTCTTACCTGTGCCCTCAGTACCCTCACATACCTTGCTTTTTCTCCAACTCAGAAAAAGCAATAAAAACAATTGTCAAAGTACTCAGGACAACTGAGAATATACGCAGCTTTCTGGAATGTTTCTTTTTCCCAGTGAAAAACAAAGTCTGCAGGTCAAAGAGTGAGGCCACGTGAAGCAGCTGGAAAAAAATGTAGCTAGACAACACAGAAAGCATGCTTGTTTTAAACTCTTTAAGAATTAAGTAGTGAAAGGTAGAGGAAGACAAACAAGCAAAAATGATGCAGGGGAAGTACATTATCTCTTCTTCTTGTGAAAATGGCATCACTTTCAATAAGTGTTAATAAAACAAATAGGTAAGATTTATTGTTTAGAAATCTTTTTCTTTAACTGATTCCAAGTTTGCTGTCCCCACTCTGATCATCTTACTTTTGATTTACATTTTTTCCCTCTACAAAGTCTCTGTCCTGGTAACTTGATGTATAACGTCTAAGCAAATCACTTAAGGATCTAGGGCAAATTTGATTTTCTCAGTTTATTTGATCTCCTTACCACCAAGTCTTTTTTTGTTCCAACCAGAAAGATGAAACTGGAATCTGGCTCATTCTCCCTCAACGCATCTTCCAGCCACTGTCTGAAATGCAGAAAAAAGATGAGAATCAGAGGGTCTAGGGCATATAGGAGAAAGGGGCAGATAACAGGGTCATAAAAAAAGCAAGAGTGTGAATTTTTTAGTATATCAAAGGCCTTTTCTTCTACACAGAAGGAGATCAGACGCTATTCCAATCCCTTTGAATAGCTGCACTAATGAAAAGTTCAGACATGTCCACTGCACAGTGGAAATTCAACAATGATTCCAGCAGCCAGAAATGGTATTTATCAGCATAAGGGTGGGACAAATCAGTTTTAATAGAGATAAGGAAAGAGAAAACAAGAAGCAGAGGAAAAATATGAATGACACAGCAGATTAGATAAGCAAGGGAATAAAGAGAGAAATAAGCTATTCAGCAAGATTATAAAACAGCTCCCTGAGAAGGCTGCTTGTTTCTTGTCTCATAAGCTTCTGTATTTTTGTTGCTCTGGCAATCAAGTTCCTCTTGAGTTATTTAGTACAAGTGAAAGAGGGAAGGGTGCTGGGGAATTAGGTTCACAGCTTTCAATTATTTTCAGCCAAGCAGAGACACTTATATATATTATTTTACGAAGACATGTGCTAATTAACTAAACACCGCAGAGGTACTATAAGATATTTTAATGTATTTTTATATCAAAATACAAGTTGTAGATAAATATACACCTGCATTACAGGCATGACAGTATGTTAGAAATATTAGCTTTAAATGACAGTCTTCAGACAACTGTGTAAGACAGACTCATTTCAGTCTGCACTGAAAGCAGAGCAAGTTTATTCATACCAGTTAGTGAGCTACTATAACCATTATGTGCATCTGAACTAGTAATTCTAACTCCATCTACATTAAATATATATATTTATGAGAAAAATAGATATGTCTAGGTATACTCCATCTCTTCCTATCTTTCCAGTAATAGAATGATCCAACTGTTAGGAAAATGTCTTTTTCCTCTCTACTAACTATAAAGGAAGAGTGAGTAGTTCCAGTTTACGCTCTGCCTTTGTTGAGAAGAATCCCATCCCAAACAATCCAAACAAATGATTGTCAGCCTTCAATTCTTAACTTAAAGGAAAAAAAAAAATAAAAAAAATAAAAAAAATCACCATTTATGTGGAAACTCCACACTCCTAAAGCAACTAGAGGCTATTGAAGGCAACTAAATCCCCCACAAAAGCCTTAATGGCTAAGTCAAAAATTAAAAACTTACTTGGTGTGATCCAAAGTCTGGATATCAGCCAGATCAAACACTGTTATTATAACTGCAATAAAAGACAACACAGAAACAAAGTAACTTAGTTCAAAAGTGCATTAGACATCTCTCCAATTCAATGGACCCTGTTCAATAAGAAGAATGATTAAGTATAAATTGTAACAGCATATTTAAACCAGAGGAAACAAAAGACACTGCTCCCTTTCCATCCTTCTCTAGCAGCCAGTAAGGCTGCAGTCTACAATCTCAACTTGATTTAGTTTTTACCAATACTCCAGTCTAGAACTTTCAGAAGTTTTGCTGCAGAAATTCTTTTCTCAAAGATTCTCCCTGGTAACTTCAACAAGAAACTCACCCAAAACCAAATTCTCTTCCCGTGAGATCCAAGTGCCATTTTATTAAGCCTTGTCAGAACATTCAAAGCTTACAAGTGTGACAACTTATCTGCAGATAGATATTATCTGACTCTTGTGGTCCCTTTTTCCATGCGATAAAATAGATTCTTTTGCACCACACTGTATTTACAGGTACCTTGCCAGAGCCATATATAGGTGTACGAATTGCATATTTCTTTATAAAGTCACAGCCAGGATCAAATTAATATTATTCTCACCTTCTGCTCCTCGGTAGTAAGCAGATGCAATGCACTTGAACTTTTCCTGACCTGCTGTGTCCCATCTGTGCAAAGGCAAAAACAGAAATTTCAGGTTAATGAAACCCAGTGCAACCTGAGTAAACATGCTAATGAAACATCAGACTGGTACAGGTCAGAAGAATATGATACCAAAGAAGTGTTACCATCTGGAACATGTTATTCATTAACTTCAGTTAGATATACAATAAAGCTCTATTATTTAATGAAGACTTTTAAACTCTTGTTTTTATCCTTTTTTCCCCCCTCTCTACAACAATAATTTTGGAGATTGTTCTTGAAGAGTTGATTCTTTTCTAAACTAAACTGCAAAGCTCATCTGTCATTTGTATTTATTTCTAGGACAATCTAACTTTGAGAATGTATTTTCTGTGCTAATGCTAGCTAAATTACATATTAGCGCCTACTAGGGTCTTGCAACTTCTAAGCATGTCCATACACTGTGAATTAGACTTGCAGTTTAGTCCCCTCAAATTTGAAAAAATTACTTCTTAGTCATGAAGATTCTCAGCTCTGCTGAGTTCTCAGCTACTAGCAATATTGCAGATTTTTATCTGTTGGTTTTAATAGCATTAAACAGAATAGTATCTCCAGTCTGATGGCTCAAATTTACCTTTTATGGAAACCTCTCAGTAAGAGGGAGCACCAGCATTCACCGTTCAGTGATGTTCTACAAAACCACTAAAGATTCTGCAGATAAACCAAAGCTAAGCAGCTCAGGAACCTTATGGCACCAACTGGCAATGTACCAGTGTGTTACAAATTTAAAGACACTCAAGTGCCTAGAAGATGAAGATAGTGCCTGGTTGAAATAAAATGCCCATTAAAGCAAAGTCTGGGTGCAGAAACTGTTTTTCAGATCACAGGATATCATGTGGATGTTTTTAAATCTCAATGCTACTTACATCTGGAGATTGTAGGGTACACCCACTATTTCAAAGCGCTCAATCTCAAAATCTACTCCAATGGTTGCCTTGTAGTCTCGGTCAAAAGTATCTTTACAAAATCTGCAATGAAAAAATGGGGGCGGAAATGCTAGCAACATCCAGCTACAAATACATGCAGTACTAGTACTACATAGGGTAAAATGTAAAGGAAAAAATAACTGTGGATTGGGTATATACAATAGCAGCATATATAAAAATACTAAGGAAGGAAAAAACAAAAATGACATATTGAGTAATACAAACTAGGAAGTATCAGTCCAGCAAGCTCTCAGGATGAGATAAGAATCAGAATAAAGTACTTCAAACTGCCAAGGAAAGTTCAAGATCTAAGTTTCCTCTACAGACTTAATTAAGAAGATTAAAAATTCCCCCAGAATTATCTAATAACTTGGAAAAAATAATTAAAAATACAAACATCGACAGAAAGTTGTCAAGAGTGATCGCTAGCTACAGAAATTCATTGTTCTTTCCACTAGAGTTAGATACAAAAAGCTCAGGAGTCATTTTATTCTTCCCTAGATGCTAAAAACAAGTCTTTAAGGCATTATGCCACTTAACTGGCTCATTTTATAAGCCATGGAAAGACATGTTCTTTCTTTACAAGCTTCCAGCTACAGAAATGAGTTCAAGTACCTGTACTGGGATGATCTAATGAAATATTTCAGTGAACAATTCTCCTAATAAGGCTAAAAACATAAAACTCCAAATGAAACACTGGAGAGAGATTTTCTGTACCTTCTCATTAATTACATAATGTTTAGAATGATTTTATTAAAGAAACGTTGACTTAGCTAAAATTTAACCACAAAAAATATTTCAGAACTTAACCTATGCCACCCAAAAGATCTAATCAAAGTGATTGAGCATAATTCCTGTGCAATGTTTTATACTCTAGACTTGGTTTTGTGTTTTATTCAATAATAAAGCTATTTTTATTATTAAGACAGACCTCATTGTGAAGGGAGAGAAACAAAAATAGACCAAACAGTTAGATTCAGCTCAGAATCTGAGTGTCTCTCACAACAACTGATATCCTTCCAAAAAAATGAGGAAGGGCAGAACCAAACCACCTGCTGAGACACACTGTACCTGTTGATGAGGCTGGTCTTCCCAACATAGAGGTCTCCTACCACAACCACCTTGGATAGCTTCAGTCTGTAATAAATGTTTCAAAAACATTAAATATTTGTAGCAGCAATTTCAGTATTCCCACCACAAAAATGCTGATTTAGGTATTTAAAGTTCAAGTGATTGTGAGCATACATGTCTGCAGCTTCAGTCTACCTAAACACCACTGCACTACAGATCAGAATCTTGAATAAGAAAGAAAAGAACATCAAAAAAAAATGCTGGGGCAAAACAGTCTGCTGTTTACTGAGTTTTGTTGTTGTTTGTTTGTTTTGTTTCTTTTAAATATAAGCTAGTGGAGCAGAAGTTCGCTTCCATTAAAAATGCTTTGTCTGAATCTACACATTTGGGAATTTGCAACCTATGTCCAAAGTAGCTGCATCATTATCAACCCTTTAAGGGGTGCAGGTATAGATCTTTCTGCCATTAAAACTAACCAAAAGTTTCCTGGTGACTTGAACAGTATGAAATCAGGTTCTATGTGCGTGAACAAGATAATAAAATAATCTACAGTGAAGTTTTTCTGGAAGAGGGAAAACAAACTACAGTGTGTAGAGCCAATCCATTTCCTCACTACCTGTAATAGTATTAATCTGAACTGAAGCTGGCTGCACACAAATAATCCTCTTTGGGTTTTCCCACAGAAAGCAGCAGATGGACTTTATGTGACTCAGCCTGCATTCTTAAAATTGAAATGCAGTTTATCTTTTAGGAGATACAGATGGATAAGTGAATGTAACTGTATTTGTTGACCTAAACTTAGATTGACATCTCCTGGGCACATGCTACAAAAACAGCTTAAGAGATTTAACATTCTTTTATATTAAGGAATGGTTTTTTAAACAACGGCGTTAATCTTTTACTGGATACTACCTCTGGTTATAGCAGGCTTCTGTGGCATGCTGTTTGCAAATTACTGCTTCTAAATTGTCCCAACCTTGATTGAGCAGCTGCCTGACTAATATCTAAGGCAAAGGGAGGGGAACAAAGGAAGAGAAGGTTCAGGTGTGCATATTCCACTAGTTCTTGCTGGGGAACAAGATCCCTACATTAGAAAATTTAAGAACATAGATTGAGATCAAGACCTTGGGCTGTCTTTGAAAATGATAAAGAAATATTCTGTTATTTTGGGTAATGGAAAATGAAGATGATAGTTGATACTGACACCAATGAAGAATACAGCAAAGCTACCTCTACCCTATTCCTTCTATCTGCCTTGTCATACTCGCTCGGTTTGGCAAAATTCAACCCTAACTTCAAGCAGACAGCTCATCTTTCAAACTTAAAACTTAGCCATGTATTGCTAAAAAACCTCCTGCATCTTTTCAACTCTATTAATGACACCAGGAAAAAATCTTGAAAGATGTGGGAAGGAGGAGCACCTTGTTCATCCAGTGTCAAACAGGAAATGAGAAATGCCATGTGATTAGTACCCTTAAAATACACTGTTGTAGGAAGATGAGCAATGAGGATATGCCTAGGAAGGAAGCAAGCTATAAAGAAGAGTTTAAACATTTACTTCAATGCCCCATTTTAAAACCAAAGCAAAGCAAAGCGCCTTACCCAGCTGTTCCAGCAGTCTGCTGGCAGGCAGTCCTGACCTGTGCATGGAAGTGCTCTCTGAACTGCAGGCAGGCCTCAGGTGTGTACCACTGAGGAGAGAAGAGTTATCAACAACTGTGTGAGACAACAGAACAACCCTGCAAAGAGGCCAACTAGCACAAAAAACAGATAAGGAGATTAATGCAAAGAGCTTCTCAACTACAGGGAAACCCCCCGGCTTAAGAAAACATATGTCTTGTAGCTCCAGCTTATCAAGCTGCCTCACAGGTATGTTCAATATATTGTCCTTCAGATTGCAAATACATTTTTCTCTGTATTGCACTGTCAACATCCTACCCCTTGCTAGAGTTCTGAAGCCAACTACATTTGTCAATCTGTTTAAGTTATTCCAGGAATATAATTCCAAACAAACAACAATAAAAATACCTGGGAACATGTAAGCAATATGCCATCCTTGCCAGAAAATCTTGTGGATCTCCTGTGTAAAACTCTTTCTATTACTGGTTTCCAATTAGGTGTTGGTTAAAAAAAAAAAAAAAAAAAAAGTCTGCACTTATATTTTTCTAAGATAACTGTGGTAATTTTCTTAAAACTAAAAACAAAATGCAGACTCAAGATCAGCAGGAAAAAAAATATGATCTCCCTTAAAGAGTATTTTGAATGACTGAAAATTGGAAGGGTCATTTGTCCTTCCTTGTCCTTAATTCTCCTATTGCACTTCAAGTACAAAACTCTTTGAGGGCAGAAATGGTCTTTTCTATCTACATTTTACAGTGCCCCCTGCATTTGACGTAGTGTATGGCTAATGTCCTGAACATACACACACAGAAAACAGAAACTGCCTCATAATGTTTAAGAAACAAACAACAAAATCTACACAGATTAATTAGCTTCTCCAATTAGTACATTAAATATCTGCTAATGGTTCTTATTTTTCCTGAACGTAGTATCTGAGCATGGCAATTACCAAAGTGGCAAAAAACACTGTCTGTAGATGCCAATGAAGTTTGTTCTATTATTAAAGATACCAGCACTGCACAGGAAGAGGAAGTCCCAGTTATCTATGAAATAAATCATTGAACGATTTTTCATTTTAGCAGCAAACAAGTTTACATTGAATTAAAATACTATTACACATGGGAAAAAGCCCTAAATTGCAGGGGCTGCATACTCTGACCTCAGGGATGAGGGACACTTACCTTGGGAAACTGGGAGATAACTCTGTCCCTACTCACTGGAGGGACCAAATGCATCAGGCTGGGCTTCATTCTTCAAATTCAAGTCAATCCTACCAAACAGGAAGTATGTAAAGAGTCACAGAGCAATCTCAACACAGGGTAAATAGTAAAACACACACATATGCACATCCAAAAAAAAGCAGCCTTTATGGACTTACTTTTGTTTCCCTTCCATTACAGCTAATAGTCTTTTTATTTTAATTTATGATTAAAAAACAACAAACAGTTTCTTGTGTAAATGGGGCTATATGAATGTGCACAGGTAATCATAGCTTTATAAAGGGCCTAAGCACCACATCTCATTTCATTCAAGCGCAGATACTTTCCCAATCTCCCAAAGGATGTTAATAAATCTGGGGGGATGTAGCATTTAATCATAGCAGAAAAGGAGGAGCGACCATGAAGTTGCCACAGTTCTTGCCACAGCAAAACTTCGATCCCAGAACAACTTGAGAAGAATGGACAATCAGACTTGGAAGAAGGAGACTGCTCATACAAAAAATACTACAAATATATGAAGATATCCGCTTGAGACAGCTCAATTGGATTGTGCAATGAAACCTGGAGGGTTGTTAGGGGAGGAGACACTCGAGGAGGCACCAGCTCCTCACTGGCCCTCAGAAGAAGGTCCCTAGAAGGCCACTCATCACATAGCAGAGCAAGGGAAGGACTCACCGTTCGGCAGGCGACACGAGAAGCTCCCAGCTACACAAACCGCTCCGGCGGCTGCTGCGTGGCCATAGAAACGGGTCTGCAACAGTTCCCTTCCTCCCCTTCCCTCACAGATTAGGAAGGCGGAGTTGGAATGGAGCAACTTCACTACAGAGTCCTGGCTTTAAACGGACAGGCTGCTTTTAGTGGCTATCCCAATTCCTTCGACCAGAAACTGCTCCTTCGTTAAGGTGAAGTGTCCCCTAATCCCGCTCAAGCAAATGGTTCCATTTCCTTCAAAGGTAGATATGAATGCAAGGAGCAGGATTAGCCCAGTAGTAAAGAATTAAACGAGTAGGGAATCATTATCATGATCATATTAAATATAATAGCAACTATTAAAAAACTCGCACGGAATTTTTTCAAAATTGCAACTCAACTTCATCACAACTTCAGAGGCAGGGGGCACATACACAAATGAGTGATTTATGTTTCAGGAACACAGAAAACTAATACTGCTCACAGAAGAGAATTATTATTCCACTCTTAAAATTAATGTTTTATTCCCTTTTGGGGGGATGACTTTTAAATCACTTCAGGCACTCATTTGAACACAATACAACCAAAAAAAGAAGCAAGCATTCAGCTTGCAGTTGATGGGTCATTCAGCAGAGAAGGGGACATTACAGCACTTAATTATACACCCAGTTCTTTTTATAATATTGTCTGTGATAAAACACAAGAGGTGTATAGATCTTTATATGCTGTACTACCCACCTTTTTGGCAAGTGTAAATGGTTTTAAAACAACAGTAATGTCTTAAAATAATAGTTCTAGAAAGAAAAACTCTATCGACTGGTATCAGTTTCCGAGTCTGCTTTGCTTTGTCCACCTGCCTAGCTCTGGATCCTCACACCCTAGGCAGGTCAATACCCGCATGTGGACACAGGCTGAGTCACCGCTCGTCTCCTGGAGCTCCTTCGCAAATGAAGCTGCAAAACAATCAGCGCGCCAATCTCAACGAATGCAAAATACAGCAGAGACCAAGGTAACCAAACAGAAAGGGTTTTATATAGCAGTGACATTTATTAACATCTAGTGTATTTAACCTCCATGTCTCACACACACGTAACCACAATCCAAGCTACCAATTCAGACAGCTACACAAGCAGTGAAAAGGGGCAGTCATTGAAATACATAGCTGCTGAGAACAGCAGGAATGATCTGTACCAAAATCCAGATCTTCCACCTTACAGAGCCGAAGTGGACTCCGTCACCAGGGAGGACTGGGAATACACTGTCTCCATGGCATCGTCTCCCTGCTTACATCAGTGTAACCAATGCGGTAGCATCAGTGGATTTGGTGGAGAGATAAAGGATTTGAGGAATATGTTCAGAAGCCACATGGGAAATAAGTTAATGTCAGGGCTGCTCACTGTGGTTACTACCTATTAAAAGCTATGGTGAAGGATGAGGCAGAAGAAACCCTATCAAAAAGGGATGAGCAGAGTTAGCACTGCGGGGTGGGAGACTGTGTTTCTCCTGCTTCTTCTACACAGAAGAAAAGCTCACTTTCCTAATGAGATAGGAGGAAGGTTCACAAATGTGTAATGAAATAGACTTTATTAAATACAATAACCTCTACTTCAAATAATGTTTAGAATGCTGCAGAAAACAACTGCTCCCCTGAAAATCCTTTTCAGAGCAGCAATATTTCTTTTATGAGTTTTGATGCTCAGCAAAGCACAATCTATTCCTGTGCTTTATTTTAATCTGGCTGATCTGACTGACTTCGGCTTTGCAAAATCCAGTTTAAGAACTTTGACCACTCTAATCATTACTCAAACGTAATGAAAAACACAGCAACCTTTTTTGTATTTGCAGAGGGAGGTGAAACAGACTCTCTCGCAGCATCAGCCCTTTGATGCCCTTTTTTCTTATGTCACATCTGACCATGCAGAGCAGCCTGTCCCCACTGTGGTACCATACGCTCCTGCACACAGCACAGTGCTGTTTAATGGGGTTATATAGGAATAAAACAGGGCCAAAAACAGAATAAAGGTAGGGGAGGCTGCCCTTATGTGGATGGAAGCCATCCTGGCTATTCTAGCTATTTATGGAGAGGTTCTGGCACCCCTAGGAAGACAAACTCAGCCCAAAGCTGCTCACAGGAGCAGCCCTGGGCGAGCTGCTGTGTGAACATTGAACGTCGACCCACGCTCTGGCTGCCCCTTAGCACCCTCCTCCATGGGGTGTCTTCAGACAGGAGGAAGAGAAGGGAACCTCGCTCTCCGCTTCAGCGAGGGCGAAGCGCTCGGGCTGCCTCCCCCGCGCAACCCCCGGCCGCCATTTCCCCCTCCCGGTGGGGCCACTCCCGCCCCCACAGCGCCGCGCGCAACGCCCACGCCAGGAGCGGCCAACTCCCTATTCACCAACTACGCCCTTGCCGCTACTCCCGCTCAGAAGCCGGGGGCGCAGGCGTTACTTACGCCGCTGACGCAAGGCGGGGCCCAGCAGAAGGAAAGAGCCGCTGGGCGGCGCGGCTTTATTCGCGGAGCGCGGCGTACGCAAGGAGCGCGTTGCCGTGGCGACCGCAGCACGCGCGCGCGGGGGCGGCGGAGGCGGCGCCATGTCCGCGGGACGGGGCGCTGCGGCGTAGCCCGGGCGGGGGCCGACACAGAGAAACAGCGGTTCCGCTGTTAACTTTTAACGGTGCAGTTGTCATTTCTGCTGGGTGGCTTTGGAAGCGGGAAGGTGCTTCTGTCAGCCGCGCCGTGAGGGAAGAGGGACCAAGCGTCAGCATCTCCTTCAAAGGCTAGCGGTTCCGTTTGCTTTCGTTCTGATATTGTTGTTCTGAGCCCCTTGGCTGGTGCAGGGTATAAACTCTCTGGAAAAGAGCCTTCTCCCTGCCCACCTAATTCTCAGATTACTGCAAACTCTTTTGTTTTCACTTGTAGCATTCAGTAGGAAATCAAGCCAGGCTGGCTGATGAGGAGGTGTTAATGCCGATGCTCATGCATCATTTTGGAGCAAGGGTAGCAAGGCCCGTGTCCTCCACCCCCTCTCCTGGGGGCACAGAGCACTAGTTCAAGGCCTGTATTTGCCCCCCTGCTCCCTTAACTGTCACCAGGAACAGTTCTTTTGGGGCAGAGGGAACCCATCCCGAGGGATGGCGCACGCCCGCATCTCGGCAGAGCTGCCCCCAGACATTGACCCCACCAAAGCGCCCCTGGCCTTCGGGGAGAGGGCCCTGCCCAAGCTCAACGAGGAGCTGCGGGCGCCCGAGCTGCAGATGCGGCAGCGGGCGCTCATGGCCCTCTGCGACTTGCTCCACGACCCCGAGAACGTCTACCAGGCCATACAGCTCGGTGAGTGGTCGCTGGGGACAGGGTGATGGAAGAAAACTGCCCTCTTTGGCCCCCTTCTCTCCTGTCCTGCATCGTCTTTGGTGACAACAGAGCCACAAAGGTTTTGTTCTCGTTTGCCACTTGTTTTACCTTAGGAAGATAAGGGAGGTTATGTCATAGACGCGACTTATTTTAAGAGTAGGCTCATGGCAAGATTATCGCCTCTAAATATAAAAATTGGATGTTTTTCTATGTGTGTATGCCAAGTTTTAGATAAATCATAACAGGTACTAATAAAAAAAGCTCATTAGTCCAAAGTGAGAAACCTCAAGCCTTGTTTACATGTGATTTTCCTCTGATCTCCTATTATTAATGCATCTTTATGCAAGAAAATACATTTTGTAATTTGATGGTTTAAGAATGAGAAATTAACCAACAAAATGGCAGGATTTTTCTTCATTAAACATTCTTTTCATCCATACGTGACTAGTACCTTCTTTATAGCCTTAGATTTTTTATATATGAGGTACTGCAAAATGCAGTAGACCCCAGTGAATCTTTTAATTGAAGGAAAGGTCTAAGCCAATATCTGACATCCAAGTGCATCTTAGATCACATTATAATATCAGCTAATATATTTTGCTGATTATATTGAATTATTTAAAAATGGAATACATATATATGTAAATCAAGTTTACAAATTCATCAGCAAAATCTGGGAGGGCTTCTTTTGCTTTTTTTTTCCTTTATCAGTGGATGGTTTTTCAAAGGCTTAAGAAGTCTACAGAAACTTCCTAAGGAAGTTTACAGAAATGCAGCATCAATCCTGCAAACACACGCATCCGTATTTTAGAACCAGGAAGAGCTCCAGATCCCAGTGTACCTTTATTTTTAGAGTTTGATTATTACATAAATATTTGCATGATTAAGAGTTTACTGGATACGGAAATCAACAGCTTGTCTGTAGCACGGTCCAACACAAAATTAGTTCAGTGGAGTCTTTCCAGCATCTTTCCTGGTTGTCAGATCAAACAATTAGGGATGCTAATTCTGTGGGGTACTTATATCTTAACATTAGAATAAAAGTTAAATGATGTTTTAGGGATTATGGTAACTGAAAAAAATGCTATTTTGAACTGATGTTAAATGTAAGAAATGTTGAAGTTATTGAATTTTGCAGGATTCTTGGACAACCTAAAAATTTTGCTGCTAGATAGTGACAGCACTGTCCGACAAAAATCAACAGAAGCCCTTTACATCGTGGCTACGCATGATGTTGGCAGGTAGGTATAATTACAGCATATACTAAATGGTATGGAAACAAAAAGAAATTTCAGTGAGAAATAGCAATAAAGGTTAAGTTTTGGCAATACAGGTGCAATGCAACTTGAATTTAATATTGTGCATCTGGAAAAGATTTAAGTTGTCAAGCTTGGTTAACTCCCTCCCCCCAATGTTGTTTGTAGGCACGGGTTTATACAAAATAGAGTAATTCCTGCCCTGGCTCAGCTATTGGATGATCCAGTAGATATCTGTCGGAAGAACGTACATCAGGCCTTTGACATGATGGCAAGATTACCTGAAGGTAGGGTTATTTTAATTATTATTTGCTTAAATATTCAAACAGACAAAGAAGATAAAAGTGTATTACTTGATTCCCTAAATATTTTTCCCAGATTATTTTTTTCCATTCTCCTTAAAAATCTTTCTATTTTTATTTATCTTAGTTTTCCTTTGTGAGGTTATTCTTTGGGTTCTATTGGAAATCTTTTACAGGTACAACTGTATTTTTTCTTCTTTGATAGAAACAATTATGTTGTTTAGAGCTCGTTGCCCTTCTAAAACAATTTGCAAATGGTGTAATAAAAGAATAATACATAAAATGTTTGTGTATAGATAACAAGTGAAAGGCCCTGTATTAACGTAACACATATGTGAAGGCACAGTGCTGCCTACATATTTCTTTTCAGGTTTGATCCTGCAAATTCTCTCTGAAGGCTAAATCTATTATTTTTTTTTTTTTCTAAGTCTGCTTACACTAGTAAGGACTACTCCCTCAAGACACAGTTTATATGGCGTGCATCTGAGTTTGTATTGCAGAATCTTACATCATAAGTTCACTTTGTCCCCTTCTGTTAAATTATATTTGGGTTTTAAGCCTGTTGCACCAATTTTCTGCATGTAGAGTTTTGAAGAGGACAGAAGTGGTTTGTAGAAAGCCTGTTTGATGTTAGGAAGTAGAGGTATCGTGTAACTTGTTCATGGCTTTCTCTGCTTCTTGCAGGCACTAGAGCAGGAGACAAATGAGCGCTTAAGGGCATTGTCCATTGCACTGAGTATTCCCAACAAAATTCCATGCATTCTGAATTAATCTATTTTAAAATGAGGCTCAGAGATGGCATTTCGTACTGCATCTCTTTAGGTTGCTTTTTTAGTGGCTAAGTTAGAGCGTAATAAAAGGACAGTGAAGGAGTTCGCTTTCACACATTTTGTAATTTGTTTAGCCTTTGAAATCAAAACCTGGGTAACAGGGTTAGATATACTTAAATGTTAGGATCTGAAGCTAAAAGTGAAATCATTTTGGCTGATTGCAGATGTCAGATTAAGCTAGTCTCCCTGTGCAGTGAGAGACAAACCAGCAGAGACAAATCAGTACCTCCTGGGGCGATGAATCTGACATTTTAGGTACTTACTTTAGGCTGCAATGAGCTATGCTTGGCTGATGTCCATTTATCTCCATAAACATAAACTAGGTTGACTACATTGGAGTTAAACTTTTCAATCCTTCTGTTTAGGTTTAGGAAAATAGCCTGAGAATTTGTCTTGGACTTACTAGAAAACTAGAATAAGTCATTGTATGTTTTACATGCTTTCTTTAGTTTTATTGCATATATACATATATATTTTTTTCTAAATCTTTTACGTGCTAATGGAATTTACCCTTATTACTTTTATATTCAGGTTCTAAAACTATAATTTCAATAACTTTCTAACCAGAGCTTTACAATTCTACTGATTAAAATTACAATTTTAAAATTATACCTTTTGTAGAGGGAGATTGTCAATTAAAATGAGAATTACTAGAATTCAAGGGAAAATGTCTCTTTTGAGGTCTTGCCATTAAGCACAGTACTAATGCTTAAAAGGAATTGAATGAATATTTAGAACCTTCCTGAATGAGAACAGAAAAATTCTTTAAAAATATATGTATTTTACATGCTTTTAACCATTTAAAGTTCTAAATAATTAAATCAGTATGAGGTAAATTGAGAGAGATAAAAACGTAATGAAATGTAGAGAAAGCAGATCTTAAAATTACTTTCACCAGTCATCTTAGAGATTTTTCAACTCCCATGAGCCAGTGACTTGACTTGTTTCAGTACATTTTGACCTATCTGACTGCCTTTAAAGAAATATGCCAGTGACCTGTGTAGCCACATAAATACCATCCAGTGAATATGTGGATCAAGAGAAAACAAAACTTAACAGAAATAAACATTGCCCAATACAATACACTCAATCAAGTACATTTAATGTAACTCTATTGCAGCCACTTCAGATTACACACTAGATCTGTACTGATTTTTGTTTGTTTTCTTATTTAAAATACAATCCCTTCAAAATTTTTACTTTGTCTACTGTTAAGATTTCAGTGAATGCTGAAAGTGTTTCACAGATCATTTGCTTCCCCTATGCTTTTTAAAAAAGTCTTTTTACTCATAAATGATTACAATAATATAGAACTATTTGCTAATACTGTCTTGGGCTGTGTTTCAGGATAGTCATTTAGAGTTTACTTATGACTTGGCTGCAAGTTTTGACAGCAGCAGTAATGACTAGTTGCAATGCACAAAGTTTGAACTTCTGTAAGGTAAATTTCGTAATGTAATACACTGCCACAGTACCTCAAACTGTAGCATTCATTTAAAATTTATATTAGCAAAGCCCTAGTTGAAAATAACAGCTTTTCAGTGGGGATTGCCAGTTCAAACGTTTTTTTAGTAAGTTCTAAAAAGCAAGGACTAGAAGAAGGGTAACATAGAAAGCAATTATTAGACCTGTCATTTCTGATTAGTGACTTACTGTAGCACTAAGCAGATGTGTCTCTTGGTGGTGCCAAAACATAAAACATTACTTCTTAGAAATTCCACAGAATCCAAAATACATTGCCTAAACTGGGGAATAACTGGGGTACCTCAAACTGCCATGTAGGAAACAAGGACAGGTAGGCTACCTTTGTTCCCTTGGAGTCCCTGTAGCTATGTGAATGCCAGCTTGGTTCAAAAGTCCCTGATGGGAACTGCTGCCACCTTTCCCAGCTGTAAAGCACTAGTGTGGTGAAACCAGAAAATGGGAGGTTATACTATGCAAGGAGAAATTAAGTTGCCTGCTTGAGTGGAACGATTAGCCCTGTTGAACTCAGGACTCAGCAAAAGCTGCAAGTCAATTATACCCGTGTCCCTCATGAAGATGTGGCCTTTGGAAGGCAGGTGAGTCACAGCTCTGATATCAGTGCAAAAGCTGCTTCTAACTCTTGTTACGGTCCCAACTCAGCAAGAGTTGTGCATCTTTGCAAAGGAAAGGCTACAATTCTGTGGGATGCAGCTGCTTTCAAGTGAAGCATCCCTTAAGACTTGTACCTGTTTTTCCCCTTTCCCACTTCAGGAGTTACGTATCACCACACGCAGTGATGAGCAGCAGCCCGTCACTGGTGGGAGATGAGCATCAGGTTCTCCAAGTATCTTGTTAGAGTTACTGCAAGAGTGAGTAAACTTGTAACTAGAGCTACAAGTTAGAGTAACTTGTTTAGGGGAACAGTTCTGGAGCATTGTCTCCAGAAAGCAAGAAAGGTTCCCTGGTAGTAGGAAAAAGGAAGGAATTCTCATAACTGTATAATCTCACTAACTTGCAAGAGTTCCCACTATTGCATCCTTAGGTAACCATAACCTTCAAATTTTTGGATAAGGATCGTTTAAGGATGCTCCCTACCCCTTCTTTCAAAGTATGTTTTGCCATACAAAGTGCAAACGATCCCAGGACAGGTGGCATTCTTGCTGCAACAGATGGAACATTTCTTCTGTGACTATCAGTGTTGTCCAGGTGAAGTGAAACCCCAGCTGCATTAGTGCAATCCTTTCAGGTAGCAATGCCCTGCATCACTGATAACCTGAGAACTGAGACAATAGATGCAAATTTAATTGCATAATTTATCCAGGTGGAAGACTCACAGTCAGTAGATTTAATTTCAACATTCATCTTTGGCACAGACTTCCTATTTTACCCTTTTCGTGCCTTAGGCTTTTTATACAACAGGAAGATAAAGTTGTTTT
>JAUBOD010000707.1:2121087-2137559 GCA_032353885.1 Nothura maculosa | reverse complement strand
ATACCGCTCTGCAAACCCTATTATCTCAGCTCTGCATGTAACAAACACCTTGAGACATTTTTACAATGCAAAAAGTATTTGAATAAATATCTCTTTCATGAAGATTTTTTCTATAAGCTACGAACATCCAGAGCTGAGAAAGGTGAGACAGAGCCAGGAAGATGAAGCCATTGACATGAGATGGTAGATCAATCAAGGAAAAGAAGCTGAGATGAAAATTCTGTAATACAAAGAAGAGAAGAGAGTTTAAAGCATTCTTGTAGAGTCAGTATAGGTAAGCAAGTTTGATGGCATCTTTCTCGTGGAATTAGATCTAATAATTCAAAGGTAAGACTTTTTCATATAACATATTACACATAAAATTGTAAACCAAGCTTATAAAATAGGAGCTAGGCTCTTTGTCAGAAAACTGCAACCTAAATGCCAGCTCTGAATCAAGAGGATCTCATCAGTAGGAACATCAAGGATTCAGTGATAGGCAGAGGAGATACCCGAGTAACAGGAGTGATTCAATCCTACATGGCTTGCGTGACTCTTTAGCAACCTGCAGTTAAATGAATGGAGATAACTGGCGGAACAGCAGGACATAAAACAACTATTGGAGATAAGATACTGAGTAAACAAGGGATTGGAGGAGAGCAGCTACATCGTTAATGGTGCCAGTGGCACGTGTAGATGTCAGTCACAGCTGTTTACAAAGGCTGTCTTTTTTAGTTTATCTTGTTGGGTCACTAAATAAACCACATGCCCTAATAATCATCTGCATGGAGATGATGACACAGGTGCAACTTTACAGCTTCTGCTTCAGGAAATGCAGGGCCATTTTATCTCCAGGATCTGCTTCTACTTCCTTTGGTTTCAAGCTTGCACTCTGGAATAATCATATGATTTCCCTGTTATTCAGAGGAATCTTGTTCATCTTCATAACAGAGTAGGAGTAGAATAAAAAAGAATCTTTGAAACCATTTCAGAATTGATCATTTCATAATGTGAATGCCCTAATATCTTCTGCATGGGATAAACAGCGAAAGCTCTTGGTGAGGAGAGGATCACAACTGCAGTAAAAGCTTGAGATTAAGTTGGACCTGTAATCTACTGAAATGAGCGCGCTCATACGCTCCATATAGAGAATAGTTATTAACTAAATCTCTGACTCACAATAAGTCTCTTACTCAGAGTTACCTTCGAGAGAAGCTACATGTTGTCAACTCTGGAGAAAAACAAAAAGCAGGCAAATAAACTGGGGCAGAACCTGAGCAAAAATGAAGCTTTGCAACTGTTCATCACTGACCATCCATGGATCTTATTGCCTTTCATACAATACTTCAAATACTAACTCATTTCACTTAACTTTAATAAATAAGAATTTGAGAAATGGGGAAAGTGAAGGAAGAAACACAGTTCTTGTAAAAAAAGGTTTTAGGGATGAACAAAGAGTTCAGATACAGGGCGGTAAACAGGGGGAACAATATTAGCTGTCTATCATATGGATGACCTACAAGTTCAAGGCATTTTCATTTCAGAGAGCCAAGATTTTATCTTACATCCTTCTCTTAACAGCTTTTCCTTACTCGCCCTTACACTTGTGCACAGCTGATGCTTTTTCATTAGGAAACCTAATTCATCTACATCAACTCAAATAGTGCTATACAAATAATGCTGATGTTACAGATTAGCTATTCAGGGTCTAGCCACACAGTGCATCAGTTTCCCAAAGTCTCTTATCTCTGACACATCCTTAAATACTGCTTTGGGTTATGACTTGCATTAGGATAGGCATTTAATACTATAATATAACCAAAGTAATATTTTTATTCAGTTAATCACTTGTTAAAAAAAGCAACCATGAAAGAGACTTGGAAGACGCATGATGTAAAATATATCTTGAACCTTTATGATACTGATAACGGGTTTTTAACACTTAGTTGACAAAGAGGTTCTTGAAGAGTTTTCTTAAGGCTATGCCCAATTTTCCAGCAAAAACACCGTTCAAAAGTATTTTTGATTTTTTTTACAGCAAATTATTGTCCTTTCATAATAATTTTGTTTTATATATTTTTTTAAATTAATTTCCTCTTCACTATGAGTACTATTTAAGCTAGAAATCCAATAAAACAGCAGAAGGTCTTTAGGGCCTATAGTAGTTAAATCTCCCAAGGCATTTGATTTTACATTATTCTTTATGAATAGGCAGGCAGCCGAAGAGATTGACAAGTCACACGGTTCTAAGTGACAGCATCATCCATGTCACTTAATCAGCGAACAAGCAAACCCATATCCTGTATTCAGTTTCTTCAGATTACTGCATTTTCTCACACACTTTAAAAGCGCTTAAGCACCTGAGAACAGATCAATTACTATGAGGTCCCACTTGCTGTCCAGAAGAAAAAGGAATTTTATGTAAAACTGCTGCCCAAGTAGGAAAGCCAACCTGGTGCATCAGGAAACAAAGACACCAAAGCAAGATGATATCCAGGATCTCTTTAACAATAAAGGAAACAATTGTGAATACTCAGGATTAATAAGGAAAATGAGTTCTAATAACAAATTAGCAATTTCCTTAGAGTAAATGATGAGTGCAAAGAATACAGAGATACTAAAGTATTAATTCTGGGAAATCAAGGTACACTGAATTAAAATCCAGAGTCTGGTTCTGTTTTGTAATATTCTTATTGGCTTTGTTACTTGAAAAAATGACTTTTGTGTTGCAGATGCTGATTTTATTCTATCTGCTGAACTTCTCTATAATTTCTCATATTCACTAGCAAAACAGACTTCAAATATTAAACTGTATATATGGGAATATAAAAATATTTTCATCGTCTTCTAATACATTTACAAAGATAAAATCAAGAATACAGCTAACTGTTCCAGGAATTCTTGGGAACAAATTTTGTTCTTGGGAATCTGTGAAACAGAAAAACCATGTGAAGTCTTAGCC
Source organism: Nothura maculosa (assembly GCA_032353885.1). Lineage (NCBI taxonomy): Eukaryota > Metazoa > Chordata > Aves > Tinamiformes > Tinamidae > Nothura > Nothura maculosa. The sequence goes on along the minus strand of JAUBOD010000707.1, from coordinate 2,134,618 downwards.
TGGATTTCAGGATAGCAACGATCCCCACAGCAGCACCCAGCCTCAAGGGCATTCCAAGCAGAGCTGCACAGCATTTCGTTTTGCCAGACTTTGATTTTTTCCCATATAATTAACCTCCAGATTAACCTCTCCCATTTCTAATTTCCAAATCCTTATGACTGTTTTCCCTTTTCCATTCATTTTTTAATTACTGCTTTCACTCGACCTCGGAAGAACAGCAAGGGCACAACACAAACTGCCATCAGAGCCACCCCTTTCCATCCCGCTGCCAGAACTTGCATTCTTGGGCTCTCCCTAATAGAGAATGGGGCTGTACAATCACCAGCTCTGACGAGTCCCCTGACATCCCTGGCCAACGTTATCAAGCCCCTAGGGCAAAAGATAAACTACAAATCTCTGCGCTGCAACCCCCAGCTGCTTTTGGGGTGGTGTTAAGGGGAAGAAGCCCTCCCTGCAGCCTCGATCCCTCTGGGGAAGCTCAGGTTGCTGGAAAGGCGCTGGCTTTGCAGGAGCCGCTGCAGCGGAGCTCGCTGGGCACCCATGCGATGCTCCACCCTGCCCTGTTACCAGGGAAACTGCACAAGAAGGGAACATAAAGCTGCGAAACTGGGGAAAAAACACTCAGGGAGGGGCTGTCCCAAAACAAGCAACACCAAACCTACCCCTACCATCCTGTAGGCTGTAGAAGCTGTTCGGTCACATGTTTATCCCCTAAATTGAATGGGAAACACAAGGCATTCCTGCTTCTAAAGATGCTATTTCTATTGAACAGGTTTTTTTTGCTAAATTAGACAACTATTATCAATCATTTCTTCCTACCAATGATAAACTTCAGGTGCCAGTTCCTATTAGGAAATTAATATGACCAATGAGTAAATAATGAGATGTCCATAGAGTGACTCAAGCGAGCTGTTTCAAGCAGTTTAATTATGGAAATTAGGGACAACATTCACATCAAATAGTTAATGGAATTAGTGACAGAAGGTAGAGAAGTGACTTAACTGGAGTAGAGGAGTTATTCATTGTCTGCTAATTTGGAAGCATAATCAAGGGACACTGTCATTGGTTGACAGGTTCAAAATTTCAGTGAGCCTATTAATAGCTTTAAAAATACATTTTGATCCTGAGGAATCTATTCCAAATAGCAGTCTTGGCAGCACACCATGCAAAAAAATCCATAGCACATGCATACCTTGCCTCATCTGTCACAGAGGAGAACAGACATCCTGCCACAAAGGTCCATCTAATCAAGAATCCCATCTCTTTGGCTAAAACAGATAATCTCTTAAATCAAATCTGGGAAATACAAGTATTTCCTTAGTATTTTCTCCCAGCATCTTAAGAGCTAAACTCAGTACCTGAGCAAAAAGCATTATCTGGTGGCTTGATGTATTTTTCTATTGCTTTTTAGAGTAGCGCAGAGTTTGGGCAGCCACAACATCCTCAGTTCCATAATTTCTTCGGTATTGCCTGAAATTGCACATCTTTTCTTTTATCTTGTTCTGAATATCTTACCTAATAATATCATTCAATATCCTTAGTTCTGGAAAGAGATAGTCAATAATGATAAAATACTAATTTTCTCTATGCCAGTCATGACTTTACAAGCTCATCATACTGCTGTCCTTAGTGCATCCTTTATAGGCACAAGAGTCCTGCTCTGTTACTTGTTTCTTGTCTAGAAAATGCACTGCAGGTCATGCTCATCAACTGCTCCAATACATTTTCCTGGAAATGGAAGAACAAGAATTTAGAGAGTATCCCAAAAACAAAACAAACAAAAAAAAAAAACAAAAAAAAAAAACAGGCACACTCTGGCTCTACTTTGGATTTTATACAATTTTCTGGTTTGTCCTTAGTCATTTTCCTCACATTGTTTCTGATCACTGTGGAACACCAGGTTGGTATCTCCATAGATATTGAATAGGCTCTTACAGCTGCCCACATCTCCCTCCAGCACATGCACCCCTAGGACTGCCAGTCAGTAAGAAGCTGAAACGTTCAACTCCACTGTCTTTACAGAAATAAACTTCCCATAAGACTTGTTTTGCTGCCAGCAAAATGACAGATACTTCGTGTTCTAAGCATTACATGCCATTATTTTTAGCTAAAGCAAATTGGTGGACTGGCTGCACAGTAATTACTTGCATATTCAAATAAAAAACACAAGGCATAAAAGCAAGAACTGAAGAATTAGAGATAGCTCTAATCTCTTAGGGCTCGCATAAATAAATGCGAGTCTCATGCCCTAAAGAACTAAATAACTCATTTTTGCAATATATTACTTTATTATCTTGATTTGTGCTTAGGTCTTGCTCTATGTAGTTGTTATTAGTCAATGCTGAGCAAATGACTTCAATCCTAGTGCACATATTTGGGAATAAATAGAGTTTAACAGAAGAAAATCCTTCTTTATATTCTCCCTTCTTTATATTTCAGTCACAGTGTGGAGAGATTACACACGTGAGGTCATCCAGGCTTTGCTCCCATGCAAAGATCACCCTGAAATATCCCAAAATGCAAATGCTTGACAAAAAATGAGAACACCTAAATGGTGTGGGTCAATTTTTCTCTAAGAGGACCAATCTTGTCAGAAAGATATTTCACCTAAAACAGTGTTTGCTAGGGTGGAATTTTACCACTGTTAGTAGCAAGTGCTAACAAGGCTGTGAATTCTGTGTAATCACAGTTTCCCCAGTCCTCACAGCTATTATTAGTATTATGGGAGAAGAGCTGAGTGCCTGAAAGGAGTTTTAATTTACTGTATGCTCAAAGGAACTGAACCATTTAAGAAAAGCAAGCAAGGTCCTAGAGAGTTTGGTCTCGTGGAAGAAAGGGGGAAAGGCTAAGATAATTCTATACTGAAATTAAAAAATCAGAATAATCCTGGAAGAAACTGGCTTTCCTACAACTGCCCGATAACAGGGCTTTCCAAGTAAGCTGCAATTAAATAAAAATATAAAGATTAAATAAGGGCTGCATTGTGAACCAAAAGACTCATTTTCCACAAGGCCTACCACAGGCTGAACAGTTTGCTGCAGTGTTTTGTCATCTTTCTTCTGTGTCTTGCTCTGAAGAAGATGCTACATTCAAAGCACAGCCTTAGGAAAGCCTAATAACTTAAGGTATCCACTCACTTGCAATTGCTTTAAGAAATAAAATTAAAATTAAGCAAACCCTAAGTCACTAGCAGGGATTTTTGATCTCTCTATATATAGATAACGCAGAATTATTATCATTTATTAATGACAAACAAGTTCTGTACATGCATCTCCCACATCACAGAAATTTTAACAAGATGATGATTGAGACAAGGCTTATTGAAGCACAGAGATAACTGCTTAATATAGAATGAAAGATAGAATTGTCAGCCAATTTCTTCAGAAATTAAGTGATTTGTATGATATAAAATCATCATGATTTAAAAAAAAAAAAAAGGCAACACTCAGAAGCTTGGTCAGAAAGGGAAATCTTGGCAAGTGCCTTGGAAAGGTGGTGCACAAAGCGAGTTTGCATCTGTGTCAAGTGATGCAGCTGTTAGCTAGTTGAGTCATACTAGCTGTGGGGATGGAAAGATAAAGCTGTATTTATTACAAACGAGGCAAAAAGGATATATAAAATGCTATGGAGCTGAAAATTCAGAAACAGGTCAGATTTGAAGATCCTCCTAGATAAGCAGGGCAATATTGTTATGCTAACTGATAGGAGAAAACGTCCATGGTAAAAAAAAAATTGCATTTTCTTCACAGGTTATTTAAAAAGTCTGCAGAATTTTATGTTACAGGAGGGCATGTACTTGTCACATACTGTTCCCTCTTACCATAACAGAGACGCCAAGGGTTAGTAAAACCCTGAACCTGAGTGTTGAGCATCTCTATAAGCAGTAGAGCCAAGGAACATTGGATCAGAGAGAAGGGATAAAAACAGATCAGAGGAGATGATGATCCAGTGTGTTATTGGCATGCAGCCATAGTCCAGCCTGTTAAAGCATTAGGTAAACGTGAACTTGAACATCCTTGGCAATATTCCAGACTTAATATTTTCTAGGAGCTGGAATCTAAATCATCATCCATAAAGATTTTTCAGAATACAATGCTTTTTCTGCCCATAGACTAGCTTTTCCTTTTAAAGCCTGAAGAAAAAGGCAGGAAAAGTCTGAAGAACTGCAAGAAACCACTAATTTCCCAGTCATAGCCTAGACTTAAATAAGAAATGCTTTTCTTAATGTCTGTGAAAACTAAGAGATGAAATTAGGGGCAATGTTTTTCTCATGACAAGGAAGGTTACCAAAACTAGAAAAAAATGGTCCCTGTTACCATAGGAAGACACTAATAAGGTCTCAGCATGAAACAAGTTCATGTACAAAAGTGGGAATTGGTTCCTCTAGTACACAGAGGAAAGTGAAAGGGCAGTGGATAGCTGTAAAAGTCACTAGAGAAAATATTATTATTTATAACTTGCTATATATATTTATACATGTATAATACACTAATATATGTATAACACCACCATACACTAAGTTTCATACCTTCTGGTCATCCGATTAGTACTAATAATTAATTGCTTTCCCATATCAAAATGCCTTCCCTAGTTGAGCTGCACATCTGCCCTGTGACGCTCCTTAGGAATCCTTCCTTTTCACATTCCTACTGCAGTAACATCAAAAGAGTTTATTGATACCAGTCTGCTAGACTAAACATTACTGTGATTACCAAACTAAGCAGTACTTTTTTTTGGGGGATCAAAAGGAAGAAAAAGTTGCACGAAAGACTGAAGTTCAAATTACTTCTATCCAAGTAGAGAATAGAAACAACACTTGGTAACGGTGAACTCAGATTTTCAAGCAAATTTGGTGTGCAGAAACACAATATCAATTGAGTATGAACTTGAGTGGTTGCAGCAATATCTGCAGAAAACAAAATGTACTAAGGCTGAGAAATCCAGGCAGGAGCCAGACAAGCACAATCCTGCCCCAGGGCTCTCCTCTATTGTACGAGCAGTGACTAAGATCTAGACCTTTAAAGATAGGATGATACTATCAGGCCACAACACAAGCAAAGATACATTACCTACTTTTAAAGCATCCTAATGTCTCTTGACTTTGCAGACATTTTAATACCAGATCTCAAGTAGAAGCATTTTAAAGTATTTTATATCACCAAGATTGCATGCTTTTCATTCAGAAAAGGTATTATACTACACTATGGATGGGTTTTGTTCTTTCCTTGTATTCCAGAGGAAAAAAAGCAGTATGCAGTCCTGTACAATGCCTAATTTAAACACGATATGACACTTGACTTACATATTTTGGAAGTGTAAAGTTGTCCGAGTGTTTGGATATTGGAGTAGAACACACCAAGCAGCACATATAAGACTGACTCTTTTCTATAGTAATAGCTAGGTGTTTCCTATAGTAATAGCCAGACATCTAAATGCTAGATGCAGGTTCTCCATAAAGACTCCTAACTCTGAACACAGAAAAAGTGTTTATTTTTCCAGCAAGGAAACACTGCAGGAAGCATCTGGACCAAGAGTTGCTATCACTGACTATTCTGTGCCTGCCGGCTGCAGATACTAGTTCATTTAACTAGTATCCAGATACCAGTCTTCACATGGTGAAGACTGAAAATTAGTGTATATTTAATTATAAACAAAAGACTTTCACATTAGTGCAGGATAACCCGTAAGTGCATCCTCTTTCAAGCCTGATGCCTCAATTTGGGGAGAGCCAATAAATTACTCAGATTCCTTGCTATGTATGTACGGGGTATGGCATAGTAAGATGCTTAATGTGTTTGCAAGCCACTGGATTTTGCCTGCAACTCTCAGTTGTGAGTTTGGAAAGCACAGAAGATCTCCAGGATCTTCAGGCTTTGCTGCATAACTTATTTACACACCAGCAAGAGGGATATTGCCCTCTCCTTCCTCTTGAGCATGATCATTCTCCACAATCACAGGTAGCTAGGAAAGGGTTATAGAGTTTTCATTGTGCATGCAAGTTCTATTCTTCTTTTTTCTCTTCTCCAAGAAGAACTTCTCTTTTCCAAGGTCTTTTTTGCTATTTCTGTCAGCTCACTCCATCACATAAAATCCCCCCAAAACACACTGGAATTAAGGCAACTTTTGGTTAGATACAATTTGAACTTTGGAGACAGTATTTTGTGCTTTACTAACTTTATTTTACTGAAAATCTTTCGCCCAAGTTGTTTACTGTGAGATCATCTATTTTATCTGCTTCTGCAGTATAAATTGTTATTCACCTAAAAGTTTCTATTTTCTCTTTGCAGGCAAATATCTAAAATGCATCTTCACAAAAATTGCCTTTGCTATCTTGGTCTACGCAGTGTTAATTAGTAGTTCATACTGGGCATTGTAGCTGCAGCAAAATGGAAGTGTTTCTAAGGTATTTGATCAAAATTCAGCTTAGATTAACGTTCTTGAAATTCTTGAAAGAATAAAATTCTTTGCCTTGAAGAATCAGAGAAAGTGCCCACAGAAGGGATTCAACCGTATAAGGCAGGCTTGTCAGAGTGAATATTTGTGGAAACTATTCTGCAGTCTTGGTTCAAATTTACGTATAATTACTCCTCAAACTTTTCACTTAGCTCCCTCTTAATATGAAAAAAAGAATCTTTGTAAAAGAAAAATGTATTAGCAAGTAAAAAAATGCTCAAAGGGTTAGACGCATGACTAAATTGAAATAATTTAACTCTATGAATAATTAGAATAGATTTTATATTATCGTACTTAACCGGCTCCTTTTCTAGTCATGGTGTTTGAAAGGAATAGTTACATCTATTATCTTCAGTGATCTTCTATTCTTGTGCTGGTTTGGAGGGAAGGAGCTGAAGTTTTGCTTTTGTTTTTACTGCCGTACCTTTCAGTAAGTTCTTGGCTGCACAAGTTTTGGGGAGGAAACAAGAAAAAGCAAAGGGAAATGGGAATAGATGGCTGCATATATAGCAATTGTTAACTGCAACTTCAGAGTGGCATTACATGCAAACTGGCATTTCAAGTCCATTATACCTCAAAGATTAGAGATCTTAAATATGCAGTACACTAAATTCCAAAACTCCAATGTAGGGATGTCAGCTACACACAAACACACACACAAAAATAGTGCAATTAGCAATAACAGCTAAAGATGTTAGCAATCCAGTTCCACCAAGAACTCCCCAAATCCAGTCATCAGATGTGGTGGAAAGATTCCCCTCCTGTAAAATTGCTGACATTCAGTTAGATTCCAAGCACACATAAAAGTATTTACTTGGGAAAAGTCTCCTTCCCAACAAGATGTTAGCAGTGAACCTGCGGTGAAGACCAAGGGATGCAATGGTCTCAAGCACTCGGAGAAGTAAGACTTGGTGGGCCAGCCCTAAGTGTAAAACAACTGCAGGTGCTTAAGGCAGGACAAGAGAAGCAGAAGCGCTATCAGATTAACCTTCTGGTTTTCAGGGCACAGATTTTAACTTGTCCTAAAAGGCAGCTGTTTACAAATGCAAGTATGGCAAGTTTAAGAATCATGAGACGATGGAATCATAAACTCCCTCCCCAAAATTCTCATCTCAATCATCACATTTTTACGAGGCTGTCAAAAAAATGCAAAGAAAATCCTACAGTAGTCATCAAGCAAGCTGAGGGTAACAGTAAAGACAACAGTCATGTATGGGAGAGGGGGCACATGGATCTCCATAGTTACTCCGTGCTAGGCAAACTGGAGGCTAACAACAGCATTAGAGATAATTATAACAGTAGGTTTTCATGGATAAGGCAAAGTAGCTATGTAACAGTCTTAACATTTCATTAGTATGAAAATTTCAAAAAAGAAATGAGTTAATGAGTTGCACAATAGCCCAAATTCTGCTTAAGAATCATAGGGAAAAAAGTATTTCAAACATTTTCTCATTTCTCAAATGTTACCTGTTACTGTTTCAAGATTTCTCAGGGCTTCCAAAACACCATGTCTGCATTAATCACCCCCTTACACCAGGATGTTTGCTTCTAACCACCCACCAAGGCATCCCCTGGGCAGAGGGCACCCTTAACCACATAAACCTGAACATCCAGCAAAACTCATTAAAAATAAATAAATAAAAGCCATTTCGACTGGAGGAGGAAGGGCGAGTGGGAACAGAAAGGAAGATGCACTCACTGTTTGGTTATCCTCATATAGCTTCAAGTCGTAGCCGCTCAGCTCCACGCAGAAAATTATTGCTGTAACCCCCTCGAAACAGTGGATCCACTTTTTGCGCTCCGACCGCTGCCCACCCACATCCACCATTTTGAAAGTCAGCTCTTTGAAGGTAAACTTATTTTCTACAATGCCCGTGGTCATGTCCCGGGAACGGAGGATATCTTCCACGGTAGGGATGTAGTCCAGCGCCGCAATCCTCTCCAGGTCGTTCAGGTAGTAGGCGGCGTTGTCCTCCAGGTGGTACTCATTGGAGCGACAGAAACACTCCTGCACGCCGGGGTCTGCCCACAGCCGCTTCATGACCCCCAGGAGCTCCGGGGTGATCTCGCCCTTGCTCTCGGCCGGGCCCGTCAGGGCAAAGAGCTGCACGGCATCGTAGGCCCTGTCGGGATTGTGGAATTCTATCTTGAGCGTGGCCAGAGCCCGGATGATCCGCGTGAGGGAGTCGATGGCGTTGTAGATGATCAGGGGCTTGTACTCCTTGCAGGCCTCCAGGTTGAAGCCGCCGCTATGAATGATTTTCATCTGCTTGACTATCGTGCTCTTGCCCGAGTTGCTGGTGCCCAGGAGCAGGAGCTTGATCTCCCTTCGCTGCCGCTGGCTTTCGGAGCGCAGGTGGCGGTCGATGCGCCGGGACCGCCGCGCGGCCTCTTTCTCCTCAGAGCTTTGCCTACATCCCATGGTACAGCAGGCTGGTGCAGAAGGGAAGGGCAGGAGATTCTCTCAGTTTCTTTATATCTCTGAAAAAGACCCGCTGTGTCTTTCAGTTCAGGTAAGCCTCGTCCAGGTAAAAAAAGAGTAATCTTTATCCACGACCTGATGGGCCAAGGGGCCTGCACCACCTAATTCAGCCCCAGCAGGGGAGCAAGGCCACGCAGATACGCAACCACAGAAATAGTCTCTTCAGTAGCTCTCATGGCACTCCCCTTCACAGTGCATAGACCGTGGCACATTCCTGTTAATGGAAGGACACGTCCCTTTCCCACCCTTTGTCTACATCAGTCAGATATTCTTTTCTGCTCTGCATAATTATTTGGCTGCCTGCTGTCCAAAGGTAAGGAGCTGCACTTTCACCTGCCCCGCTGCAGCCCTCCTCGATTGTATTTTCTGGTTGCTGGGGTGATGCCGCTAGCTCAAGCTGAAGATCTTTTCAGTGGTGCTGTGCTTGGCTTGGCGTCTCTTCCCCCACTTCTTCAGCTGATGCAGCTCTCGAGATCTCTGCTTTCCACCTGCCAAACACCGAGAAAAGAAATGAATGAAACGAGGCTTCGTTTGCTTGCTGCACACTGCTCGCTCTTTCCTTTTCTTCTACACTGCTCAACCTTTTATTATCCCAAACAGAAAATAGATGGAAAAATATCTAAAGCAAAGCAAAAATCTAATAACGCAGCAAAAACACAGGGACAGCTGAAGCTTGCAGACCTAGGAAAATGTGGTTTCTGCACAATAGTAAATCAAATCCCCTTTTCTTTCCAGCCTTCTGTGTTTTATTATCTAAACCTACATGAAAACAAACAGTGCTGAGCTGTGTCCCAATTACTGCCTCGGCAAGAGCTCGTGGCAGTGCCTTTCCTGCACAGTCCTGTTCCGACTGGTTCTCCTCAAGTAGCAAACGAGACAGACTCACAGCTACTTTTCCCTGTCTGTTTATATCAATATCTGGGACTCGGATACGTGTCAGGCTGCGATCGCTTTCATCTTTTCCTGACCAGTTTGCTTGCCCTGAACATACTATAATGAAGCAAAAGGAGGGGATTAAGTTTGCTCCGTGGTTTTTGTGAAAGGGTTTGTACATTGAATAGTTGCTGATCTTGGCAGAAAATGGCAACGCACCTTCCTTCCCCTTTGAGAAACAGTGCTGGGGAACATACTGCTTGCTTAATGAATAAGTGATATACCAGCATAACCAACTTCAGCAAGCTGCTTTTCAGTGCAAAGCTGGTGCTATTAAGCCTTTCTTCCACTTTTAACACCAAAATTCTGTGTTAAAGGCAAGCGCTTTAACAAAACGCCCAAGAAATGCCACCTGAAGGAAGGGCTGACAGCTTTGCAGTTAGAGCAATCATTCTTTGCTAAATTAGGAGTTTAAGCACACAGGTTGCAGCTCCACAGATGGGAAGAAAAACATTAGTGCTAACTGATTGGGAATAGCTGGACTCTTTTAGGAAGGGCTTGCGGCTCCCACTAAGCCCTGAGCACAGTGGGAACCAGCAGGCTCAGCCTAACACAGATTGCAGGGCTTTGAGTTCCTCAGGTGATGGTCATGGGCTGTCTGCAGGCCCACGATGGCACCTATTCCACGTCTGCTTTGCTGTGTCCAAAGCGCCTTCGGTGACATTTCTAGCAGCTAAACTATGTCATTAACCTCAGAGGCAGACTTTTTTCCTCCCCTTCCTTCTTAAAAGCCAAAGCTTACTAAAGAAATATAATTTTCATTGCTTACATAAAGCTAAGCCTCTTAGTTTCCATTTTCAAACGTGCCCTAGATGTATTTTGAAGTTTTTCTGCATGAACTTACTAGCATTTTGGACGTAGACAGGGAAAAGCATCAAAATACGCACTGAGGGAAACAGTTCTGTGTATTGCTGAATAGTTAGCGAACATGAGTTATTTCATCACTAAAAAGTCATCTCTACTTAGCTATTTGGGAAGAAAATGCCGGATTTAACAATATCCATTTACCATTCTCCTCCCTCACCTACATCATGGGGCAAGATGCAATTATATTAGCACACAGGAAGACAGGGATTTCATTCCTATTCTAACCACTCTAATCTGCTTGCAAAACATGAGCTCTGTTTACACAACTTCCATTTTGATAAGTGTAACACATTATTAGCACACACACATTCATTAGTGCATCTTCTCTAGGATGAATTAGTACATGTTTTCTATTATTCATTGCTGAAAGTTTCAACTGATTTTTTTCAGTAGGCAAAAAGTAATTATCTGTGATATCCCACTTTACCCTCCCAGAGGTGTCACTGTAGCAGAGGTTAATTACAACAAATAATAGTTTTAGCTAATATTTAAACTATTTAAATTGAGATACCACACAGCAGAAAGACACAAGGGGGATTCACAGATATAGGTGAGGAAAATTACATCAGCTCCAGTGCCGTCAGAGGACTCAATGGTTAAAATCAAGTTCAGCTTTTAAATTTCTTAGCATCTTCAGTTTACAGCACATTTATTCCAGGCTTGGTAGGGAATAACTGCTATAATCTAAGATTTTGTCCCTCAGTCAGTTGGAGGAGCTATATGTAATGATCTCAGCACCTCTGGTTAATAGCAGATATTGCTATGCTTGTGCTATTTAATATTACATCATTGTTACATCAGGCTGCCCTCATTGGAGCTTCCATCTTCTGCACAGCTTTGTCTTTCTACACAAATTAAGTGACCTATAGATGAAGGTTGGAGTCCACACAGGTGCTTTGGGGTGTGGGGCTCCTGTGGGTACCCATCTCTGGGGGTTTTATTTAGGTAACAGCATCTTGGACTGGGCAGAGGCTGGCAGAGCAATACAGCCCTTATCTGCACAGTCTGCAGGGTGCATACATGGAGGTGTCTGGGAATGTGAAGTATAAGCATAAAAAGGGATCAACAAGATGATCAAGGTTGATTGTTAACATCAGAGGAAAGATATATCTGAGACTGGACAGTCAACAAGCAGTAATTTCACATTTTTACATCCTGAAGTTTCCTCTGATGTTAGCCCAGGACAGTTGAGGGGACTGCACTGGCTCTCCAATACTTTTCCCGATTCCTTTTTTTTTTTTTTACTTTAAATCCCTTTCTAACTCTGACTCTGCGAGAGAGAGAGAGAGAGAGAGAGAGAGAGAGAGAGAGAGAGAGAGAGAGAGAGAGAGAGAGAGAGAGAGAGAGAGAGAACTACAAAGAAACACACACTTCCAGAGGCACCACTTGTACTCTGCTCCCAAAGTCTCTAATATAGGGTTTCAATTTCACCACTTCTTTCTTGTTGCTATTTAGATCTACCTCCTCACTGCCTTATTACATCCCTGTGTTCTAACAGCTCCTGTAAATCCATCCAAAATCCACCTGTAAAGTCAGTTGTGCTAGAACAGGTCAGGCCTCTTACAATAACCAATTTCAAAAGCAAACCCTGTCAATATCACACCCAGTTGCTTTAAGCTAATTATTAAGTCAGTACCAGAAGTGACTTAGGACAGTCTGGAGCGCTTGCCCATCTTCTCAGTTTGCATAGATGCATAGACTTGCAGCCTAAGCTTTTCAGGTACCTTCAGCTTCTAGAGGTCTTTTTTTCCCCTAAATGCACCACATATTGGTACTACCCATCTTAAAACTCTAAAAAATGTCTTAACAGTTGTATTTATCTCACTTGCCTTTGCATTTCAGAAGAACCTTAGCATATTACTACTATACATGTTAATAGAATGGTGATTAATACTGTCTTATTTATTCTACTGCATCAAAGATATGGACAGGGAAACAAAACAGGGAAGACTATACTTCATATAATTAGTTCTCATGCTATTTTCTACTCATCTCAATGACCAAAAATGAAAAGAAATTGCTAAAACTTTTCCATCCTTAAATTGCATGGAGTCATCTCTGTCCTCCCCACTATGTTTGCAAGAAGCAAGAGAACATCCATTCCTTCCACAAGATCAGAATTTATGATAAGACTGGAGATTTTAGGTCCATACAAGCAGATCTTTTTTAGAATCAGGCAATTATTGAGGCCACTAACGTGTGACAAACAGTTTGGTAGAAAGTCGCTTTCAAGGAGGATAATTTTTAGAGAGCATCTGTGTCCTACAGAGCGTTCTAAGTTGCAACACAGACAGTTCCATCCCTGTGTGAGGAGGAACTTCTTGACTGTGAGGGTGCCTGAACCCTGGCACAGGCTGCCCAGGGAGGCTGTGGAGCCTCCTCTGCAGGTCTTCAAAACCCACCTGGATGCCGCCCTGTGCCCCATGCTCTGGGTGTCCCTGCTGGAAGCAGGAGGTTAGACTGGATGATCTCTAGAGGTCCATTCCAACCTCAACAATTCTGTGAAATCCATAAATACTATGTTTTTGCACGAGCTGCACAGCACCGAATTCCCATTTTCTTGGCCTCCAGTCATTCCTATGGCACAGATTTCTAAGATATTGGGATATTGCTGCTTTAGATAGAAATACAGTGAGGTGATTATATTATTTTTTGTGAAGTGGTAATGATATCACTTACAAATAGTTTACTACAATAAGAAAAATTGACTTAAATACATTTTCCCCACATACATTGTGAAAAGTATTTCCATATCTACCATTACATATGACAAAATATGTAAAGAGACAACAACAA
>JAUBOD010000707.1:2080813-2098898 GCA_032353885.1 Nothura maculosa | reverse complement strand
TTTTCAGAGAAATAAATACTGAGAAATCCCTCCCTTTCTGCCATCAATCTGCATTACAATCAGCTGGACCCAGATTAGTTCCAGGTGTGTCCCTGCCTCCTCACACACAGGGCTACAGTGGATGCTCATAGATTAAGTCTGAAATTTGGAAAGCTTAAGGGAGATTATTAATACAGGAGATGCAGGCAGCTGCAGCTCTGCTAGGCAAAATAAAAGCCCACAAAGGATATCACTGTTCATCCTCTGAGATGCAGCAAAAACATCCTGTTTATCCCTGGTAAAATATTATTGAAAGGCAGACACAGAAATGTTGCTGCGGAGGAGCAAATGCTCCGGCTTTCAAGGATGTCAGTGGATGTTTTTTCTGCTCTGTTAGCAGGCTGGGCAAGGCAGACGGGGGATAAGCAGCGAGCTCCTTCTCATCTCTCATATTGTGATCTACCTCCTGCTCCAAACGCGCTGGAGAGGAATTCTCACCCAGATTAACAATATTGTTGGGTTTAATCCGCTGCCTGGGAGCGCAGAGCCTCTCCGTGCTGAGCCCTACCACTAAATTAGCTGCTGCAGGATCTCAACCGATGCTCTTGTGCCTGGTGACTCACGAGTCTCCTCGGGGAGCTGGAAGATTTATATTTTCAATCTGAGCGGGTGCTGCAAGGGCGATGCAGGAGGGTGCCCTGGGGCGGCACCACCAATCCCACCCAGGAGCCCATGGCCCTGTTTGCGGCAGCACCAACCACTGCTGCTCCTGACACCAAGCAGCCAAGGGGCTTTGAGGTGAAAACTCACATTTGTAAGGCATTTGCGATGTGATTTCATTGCTTTATGTCACTAGGAAAAGCAAAAAAAAAGGCCAAACAAAACACTGCTGTTATGTGCCATAAAGGGCTCCTTTGTCTCGTGCAAAATTTGATTTGTTTGTGCGCCCTGGGGCCCAGCGTGGAGAACAGAATAAAGGCCACTGCTCTTTGGGTCTGGTTGAGAAAGGAGGCAGGGAAGGGAGAATGGGAGCAGCCCCAGGCTAAGAGGAGCCGGGGATGAGTGCTGAGATCCAGAGCAGCCCCAGGAAAGATTACTGGTTCTCAGAAAAACAGATCAATAATAATTGTAACTGTGCAGCTGCAGAGACAACCGCTTGCGTTTTGGAAACAACTCTCCCCGACACACACCCTTCACCATTCCCAGTGGTCCTGGCATACGCTCAGCAACACCTAAATCCCCCTCAGCTTGGGGCATTTCAAGGGAAAGTCAAGATCCTTGGGGCGCTGCTGTGTTTTTCAGCGCAGGGCCACGAGAACCCAGGGCCATGCAAGGACCTGCTTGCAAATCCATCCTGGGCAGCAGCAGCCCTCAAATAGCCTCTCCATGAGGCCTCCTGCCTCTTCACCTCCCTAGACTTCTCACCTTTCCATTCCCTTGGCAAAACCCTGATGATTTCCAGCTGCAATATCCAGTCCCACAGTTAGGTAGCCTCTTTTTCTTCATCCTAATGGCCATTTCTCTCCACCTTCTTTTCTCTTCACCACTTGGAGTCTTTTGACAAGGTCAAACCTCGGCCTTTGTGTCTATATTTGTATGTATAAACTCCCTCTTGTAGCAATCATGGCATTTCTGACAGCACCAAAGAACAAAAATCCAGTGGATGAGAAAGTTCTTGGTACAGAGCCCTGGCTTGATAAAACAAAACGTATTAAAACTAGAAACAGCCGTCGTGTTCATACAAAATAAGCAGCAGGGAGCTACACGAGGCTCCCTGACCACAAAACAAATGCCCCTTGTTGTCGTTCCAGAACAAAGGCTGCCCTGCACTGCGCTCCGTGCCCATCTCGCCAGCTCGTTGCAATGGGAGGACACTTGGATGTGTCCTGGCACTGCAGTGCGGGAGCAGAGGGCAGCACCAGCCACGAGACAGAAGGGGCAAGTGCAGTGAGTGAGAGAGGCTGAGGCGAAGGGGTCAGGAAATAGGAGCTGGGAGCAGCGGCCAACTCAAGGGCTGCGGAAGGGGCTGGAGGCTCCAGCCCGACACGGAGAGAAGCGGCGGGCACAGGGACACGAAACACAAATGCTCCTGTTAGGTGCAGGGATCACGGCGAGCAAGCGCCTTGAAAGCCTGGAAAAATAAGGAAGTGCAGGAAAGGAAGGTTTGGGAAGGTTTGGGCTTATTCCCACAGCACCCCAGCATTTATAGGGGTGAACAGGGACTTCGTGAGCAGCCTGGGAACCCCGGCTTCACACAGAAAGGTCCCCTTTTTTGTGAAAGGGGAAAAGGGTTTTATTTTAAAACACGATGTTAGAAAATGAATCTGTTTTTTCATTATTGCTAATCTAAATTTTCACAGCAACTGACCTCCAAATGTCGCACAGGTAGGAAAATCTTTAATAACATCACCTCAGGGCATTTCATTGCGTCTGCATTAGCAAAGTGGATCCTGATAAAATAACAAAATACTAAATTATTCAACATCAGTAAAACCTCAGAAATATATATACATATATATAGATACTATAAAATAACCTCCAGATTGGATTGAGAGTCCTATTTCTCAGCCTGGCTGGCAAGGTGAGGACTATATAAGACCATCAAAACCCTTTTCCTACTCGCCCTTTTATCCTCAACCAGGGAGATCTGTTTGAAAAAACCTTAGTGACTCTTCCCACCGAATGTCCTTATCTCACATATATGAGTCACTTCCCATGCAGCCCCATTGCTCTTGGCAACCGCAGCATCCGTCGTAGCAACGAGACAGCCGGAGAACTTGGTTTTCCCGGCGTCACCCATGGACGGTCCGTTCCGCTCTCGCCTTCCCGCGGTGCTGAGTCAGGAGCAAGTCACTCGTGGCTCCGAGCGGCCGCGCGGGCTGAGCGCAGTCCCTCCACCTGCGACACCACTGCCTTTCCACAGGGAAACTCAGAATTCCAGGTGGCTTCCGGGCTGGAATTGCTGCAAAGAAGTGCAGGAGGAAGCTGGTGGCTTCCAAACCTTGGCTCTCCCAGGACAGCTAACAGAGAATGATATCGAAGCGTCAGCTCCAAAGGCTCATGGCCTCTCTTAGGTCACGTTCATGGAAGCTGGACAGAAGGCGCCTTGCAGCTATTTCTGTCCTGTATTTCCTTCGGAAGGATAATTGTAGGGAGGAATACTTAGTGCAGGAAGCTGGAAGCATTAGAGAGGTTGTCACTGTGGGCGTTGCCTGGGCTGGTGCCTTTCCAGCACTGCTGGGAAAAACCTCAGCCTGGCAGATGTCAGTGGTGATTCAATATGTCCACATACAAAAATGTTGAGAAAATTCCAGGAGTCAAAGAGCAGGGAAGGATCTGAGTTTCCAGGTAGAGCCGGGGGAAGCAGTGCCAGGATGGCACTTGGGAGCAGGCTGTTATAGCAGCTGCTGGGTCTCAGTCCACATCTGGGCACGGAAACACTTACAGGCTGCTTTGATCCTCCTGAAAATGCCAAGTGGAAGTACAAGCAATAAATGCGGGCGCTCCTTGACCTGTGCTGCCTTGTGTCTCCTCCTGCAGGGGCTCTGGACATGCTGCAGGCCGACCTCATTCCCTCCCTGGTGTCTAAACTGAAGACTGAGCTGGACGAAATCCAGGAGCTGATCCTAGACACGCTCGCCAACTGCCTCTGTGTGGAGGCTTCCGACGCGCTGGCCAGTGGTGCCGTCACCATCCTGAAGGACAAGCTGGCACATCCATCCCCGGCCATCCGAAGCAAAGCAGCTTGGGTGCTCTTAGCAATTGGGTAAAGGAAAAGACACTTTTGTATAATGGAGCATGTTCTGCAAAGTTCAGTAGTTCACAGCTGCAGGAGGAGGCCGGTATCCACGCGGTCTCCGGGAAGGGAGGACGTGCAGGGGCATGGGAGAGGCTGCAGGTAAGTCCCCACAGCACGAGAAAGCAGCCGAACGCTCTCTTTGGCACAGGATCCATCCAGCGGGCAAAACCACGGCACTTGAGGAAGACATCGTTCCTGTGCTCGTGAGCCTCTTAGAAGATCCCGAGCCTGAAGTGCAAGCCAAAGCAGCAGGAGCGCTGATGTTTGCCACCGTGACGCCTCAGGGTGAGGGAATGAAGCGGTTCTGCTTTCAGGAATCCTACTCAAGGCACCAGCAGCAAAACAGGTGCCTTCATTTTCCATTAGTGTTCAAGTTGTTGATGAGGTGATTAGAGTAGGACATGTCTTTGGATCTGTCTTCAGCAGCTTCATTCACCCCTCAGCACGTATGGGCTGCAACATAGTCACATTTCATTCACTTATATATAGATTTAAATATCTATGACAAGCACATTATTTACCTCCATAGTGCTGCTTCAGAAGGGGAAATTTTCACTTCAGGTCAGGGCTTCACACAGAGCCATATTCCCTGAGCCACTCGTCCTCAGAGGACACGGCTTCCTAGAAACTCCTTCCTCGGCTTAGAGGGAGTCTCCTTCTCACAGCCAGGGAAGAAATTAGCATTCATAATGGCTGCAGTTCACCCAGGTCAGCTACATGACGCTGAAAACACTAGCTGGTAAATTTTCAATGTGATGAATGAGTAATTAGACATAAAAGATGCTTAATAACAGCAACGTGTTCAAGTCCTCCTCTGCTGCCGTCCCTCAGTTTCAAAGGACGACGATGCAGGAGTGGAGCTAAGTGTTTGAAGTGCGTTTAAAAAGAGACTACAGGATGATCTTAAGGGCATCTGGTCCCCAAAAGATTTATTCTAGCATTTGGTGTTTCATACATTTGCAGATAATTTTCTGCGAATAACATGGTAACGTGGGAGGCAAATGAAGTTAATGAGGAAAGGTTTTATTTCCCTAAAAGCCAGACCTGGCAGTTAGCTCTGGCTTCAGTGGAGAAGCACATCTAGCGCTCCATGGTTGGGGTACTCAGAGCCGTAGCCATCAGGGGGTCAAAAGCAGCACCCCAAGTTGAGTTGTTTGCTTGTGTGCGCCAAGAACACGCTGCAACGCTGCTCTCCTTCCGCAGGGAGGTACTCGGCGCTGGGCGCCGAAGCGATCCCCCCGCTGCTGAAGCTGCTGGCGGCCGAGGCGAGCGAGGCGCGGCTGAGCGCCACCAAGGCGCTCACCATGCTGGCCGAGCTGCCCGAGGGCCGCCAGACGCTGCTGGGGCACCTGGCCGCCTTCGAGCGCCGCCTGAGCGACCCCGCCGAGGCCGTGAGGCGAGCGGCCCAAATCGCCATCCGCGTCATCAAGTGGACGCCGTGAAGACGGGCGCTTCCTAGAGAGCTGTTGCCCTCTGTTGTTGCCTTCTTGTAAGCGTTGCGTTATTGCGGGAGAGCAGCAGAACCCACTGTCCTTACCCGGCTCCCTTTCCTCCTCAAGCGTCATTTGTTCATGGTTTTGTAGCTGGGACAGGCCACAGGTAGAATAATGGGGGGGAAAGAAGCTGGCAAGTCTAGAATTCAGCACTACAAGTTATTTCTGGTGATATCGAGATCTGCCTATGATACAAGAAACACATCCCTTTTGTTTTTCTTCACAATGTTCTCTCCTTTATTATTATCATTATTTCATTATTTCAAACATTAATCATTATATGAAGCAAGAAAGGTTCCTAATTAACTTCTCCAGCAGTCTTGTCTACGCTAGGAAACCAGCCACCAGCACTAAGCACTTGCGGTAACCAGGAGAGTTTATATTCCTCTGTACCTTCAATTGTGGCTACTTGAGAGCTCAGTGAGTCTCTTTAATGCCTTTTGGGTGGCAAAGTCTGCAGGTTAGCTCTGGTTTTAATCAGAAACATTGTAAGATCGTTGTGAGAATGGTCCCAACTGGTCCAGACCAAGGACTGCCCCAGCCTAACTCAGAGCAGGAGGGCGCAGGGAGGCTGATCCCAACACCAGTGCCCAGCAAAGAGAGAGCCGGGGAGGTAACGCCAGCACAGAGCTGAAAATTCAGTTCTCGACTTTGGAAAAGCATTTCATTTTTTACCCTTTCCCTAACCCAACATTTTTTTAAAACTTCCACTTCATAGAAGTGAGAACAACCTCAATTGTTCAAGTGTTTGAAGATGCCACTCGCCCCACGAGCCGAAGGGCACGAGGTGGCAGCTGGACGCGGCGCCCCCGGCGCTTGGGCCGAGCGCTGCCCTGGGCAGGCTGCACATCCCGTCCCTGCACTTGCTGCCCATGGGCATCACACCTGGGTGACGGTGGCCTGGGAGAAGGGCTGCAACAAGAGGACAAATGCCATCAGTTTGGGCTCAGGTGATCCCGGTGCCCCTGGCTCTGTTCCTCGTGCAGCTGCAGCTCAGGGGAGCTCGCTCACTTGTTCAAAGGGGCCGGTTATGGGAGCTGCTTTAGCACCGCACGAAGCCGGTGCTGCTCCCAGCCTGGGCACCTCTGTGCAAAGCGTGACCCTGCGCGTGGCCCTCTGCGTGTGATTGACGTTAAAAGGCTTCTTTTCTCTAACCAAACAGAACAGAATATTCCCCTTTCTATAAAGATGTAATTTTAAAGTATGGAGCCAGCTGGATTCATTCCCTCTGGGCAGGATCCTGGAAGACCTCTGCCTTTTAAACACACTTTGCGTCCTTAAGGCACTCATCTGTCATAAATATTGATGCCTGAGTGCATCCAGTTCAATAGGGAGCCAGCAGCCTAAGAACATGGCAGACAGGGATACAACAGGGGTTTCACTACAGAGGGGCTGCAAGAACAGGCAGGTACAACAGTCGCTTTAGCTCAGTTCCAAACTGATAACTCAGGAAGGAAACTTCAAAGAATTAGCAAAATAATTAGCTTGTTTAGATACAGGTGTAAGGCCCTCTAGACTGAACTGCCCCAGGGAGGCGATTTAGCTGATTCAGACCTTTAATGCCACATCCTACTTAGGCATCTACCTAGTCCCCAGTTTAAAGCCAGCACAAATGGCATCCAGGCAGGACAAACATGTGAGCAACGTTCCTGTGTTAGGTGCAACCCTGCGGCTGTGCCCTGACCAAACCAACCCAGAGGAGCCCTCGGAGCCACGGTCCAACTTGCAGCAAACAGTTGAACCTGGGCTGGGGCTGCTCTGAAATGAGAGTGAAAATTCCTTTACCTTGGAAAGGGGAAT
Organism: Nothura maculosa; assembly: GCA_032353885.1. Lineage (NCBI taxonomy): Eukaryota > Metazoa > Chordata > Aves > Tinamiformes > Tinamidae > Nothura > Nothura maculosa. The sequence continues at coordinate 2,091,827 of JAUBOD010000707.1, read as the reverse complement.
GTGACAGTACCTGATTAACTGCGAGGGGATTCGAAGGCCACTCAGCTGCCGAGAATTCCTTTATAATGTTTGTAGGCATCCAAACAGTTTCATCACTTCACCATATTGTCCTCTGTGTAACAAAGCAGGACTGGTTCCAGGAGAGGCTTTCTTACCTGTTCGTAATCCACTTGGGTGCCAAAACCTATGAGCAAATAAAAAGGTAATCTTATCCCAGAGTTGACAGGTGACAATGTCTCAAGAGACTTGATTTGGACCCAGACTTAACTAAACCCCAAATTAGGTTTGTGTCTTCCATTATATTATCTAAAATCCATTGTTTTGTGGACACCAAATACTTTAAAATATACAAATACTTTAATACATACAAGTCTTCATAGTCCATTAAATATAATCAACTCCATGGTCTTTAAAATACTCTATCACTGTATTAATTGCAAAAACAGTAGTTTGCACTGGTGTATATAGCATCTTGATTGATCAGTCCTATGCAGAACATTTCAGTGTCCCGCAGGGATTTTCCTGGCAATCTGGGATTTTGTCTGAGACGATCCTGTGACAAGACTGGAAAGCAGCCGCGGTTACAGCCCGGCAGAGGGGAGCTCTGCGGTGCAGCGTGTGCAGAGACACCGTCCGAGTCGGCTGCTCCCGCCGTCAGGAGCATCCCGCTGCTGAACCCCGCGGGGCCACACGTGCTCATCCACAGCTCCTTTCTAGGGCCAAAACGCTGAATTACATGGTAAGTAAGTCTCTTGGTTCCCTGTTTTGGAGCAACACATCTGTCTTTTCCTGTGTCTTCAACTGGTTTCCAATACTCCAAGTGAAGACGAGGGCAATGGTCAGCCGGGATTCCGGCTGTGCCCATTCTCCTTCAGGAACCCCGAGCTCCGCCTGCCTCGCTTCACTGTCACACACAGGAATTGTTCTTCTAAATGCAGCCTTCAGAAGAAAGATTTGTGGCCTTGCAGAAAAACAGTTTGAATTCCTTGAATGTGCTTGAAAGAGAAACGCAGACCCAGGAAACCGGCGCTTTCAACTTCAAGCACGTGCATGGATTGCTGCGTAGTACAGTCCATAGGAAGAGGCAATTGAATATTCATCCACACCATCCCCACAAAAACCCAGTCCTAGCAACTTGGGGTAGAGATCACTGACACACCAAGACGAGAAGGACTCCACAAATACATATATACACAAATACATATATACACAAACGCACACACACACTCTCACACGTATACACACACACCATATATTTATTTGTTTTATATATATATATATATATACAGAGTGTATTGTATGTATGTATATAATGTGTGTATTTTGTATAAATAAGCCTTCCCATTCAAGTATAAATACACATTAAAATATATAGAGGGGACACCTTTTGAACTTAACCTTAAACATATAAGCTATCGTAATTTATCATTTCAGGATTATTGAGACCTGCTTTGCCTAATTTCAGACCCCAGTCAATTCGGATGTTTCCTGTTCCACTGAATACTAAGAAACACAGTGAAATACATCAGAGAAAGTGACAGTAGGGGGGAAAGCACTAACAAAAAATAGACATCTTGTCAAATACACACATATATACACTTATACTTAGGGTATCCTATGCCTCAAGGGGAAAAAAAGTGATTGTTTATCTGGAATCCATAGAACAGCCCCTCAAGGGTTTTTTGTTGTTGTTGTTATTGAATTATTGTAAGGAAAAATAAATCTGAATGTTCAGAAAAGTAGTGAAAACTAAACGCCCATCATCACCCCTTGAAGATCCATATGGCTCATGCAGCCTTCATCTGCACCTCAGACATGAAATGTTTTGTGAGGAGAGAACCGTGGATGGCAGTTCTGAACCAGGACTGATCCTGCACTGATCCAGTGTCTACACAGAACTTCTCTCTCCTGAAATCCCAGTAGCCCTGCTCGTTAGGCTGTTGAAATTATGATCACAAAACCAATGAATGAATCATGCTAATTTCTACAAACTTAAGCAATAAAAATATCCAGCGTATCTAATTGCATAAATTTACAGGTCATTGTTTTTGCTGAACAATACAGTACAATTTTAGAATTATAATCAGAGGTTTATGCAAAATAGGCATGGCAAAATACAGCCACAGTCAATAGGATGATGCCATTGATGTTGACAACATTTCTCCAAAGTGGCACCTCTGAAGTGTCGGTGAGTTTCCTCTTGAGCGCCTCCTCTTCCTCTTTGCTCAGCTTGGGTCCTTTTGGCTGATCTAAGCCACAGAACCAGTTGTAGGCTTTCTTCAAGCATCCAGGCTCCTCTTCATTTTCCTCTGCAACTGGATGTAAAAAAACCACACTGGTCATGAAATGTAGACATGGACCGTCATGCAAGTGGCAAAAGAGCTCAGCGACTGAGGACAATCCTGTATTAATTATTGCAGCTCTGATTTACGGTCTTAGACACATGTAAACAGTTTAGTACAAGCGGAAGAATCAGGTGAATAATGCGATTTCACAGCTTACTTGTTAAAATTAAGAAAAAAAAAAAAGAATGATTTATTATATGTTGCAGGAGGCCTTTTACAACCCGGAAAATTGATTTGGTGTTTGAGAAGCAGGCTGTGCTGCAAAGCTTCCCTCCATTTTTCCATACTTCTAATTAAAATCCAAATAGATGAGGAGTGTGAGGATTCCTCTGAAATGAACTTGGCAGCAGAGGCAGAGGCCTGGCAGGGAGAGCAGGAGCTGCTGCCTGCAGGGAGGCCTCGCCACTCCCTCCCGTGCTGCCCAGCCCTGCAGCTTGGCTGCTATAACCCTGACTTCTACCTTCCATTTCCAAGTGAATTCCCATCGTATCATCCCGAGTGCAGGATGCCAGCCCACGCCACCCTGAGCTGCAGCCTCCCCACTGTTTTAGTCCTAGAACCACCCCTCACTCCACAGAGAATGAAATCATCTTGTTCAAAGCAGCTTCATATCCCACTTGAGATAAGCCTCATAGATTGGTAGAAGGTCCCCCTTCAGCTTGTGAGGTTTGAAATTAATTTATTTGGGGGCATTTTCTCTTTGAATACCAAGCATGATACCGTTCTTTCCTGGGAATCAAAGAAGGATAGATACTATAGCAGAAGTTATTCAGCATTCACCTGATTCCTCATCTTTGTCCTCCTGTTTCTCCTTCTCATCTGCATCAAGATCAATTCGTTCCTCTTTGCTGTTCCGCAAAGTCCAGCACAGGCGGTAAAGCTGCCAGGAAACAAAGTGAGTTTGTGACCCTGCAGTCTCCACACACAGCAAAGAGCAAGTCTGGACAGCACATGAACACTCCCTATGGCCACAGCATCCCAAATGTCTGTTAAGTCAGTAACTAAGAGTATTATTAGGAATTAGTAATAATTAGGATTATTGGGACTCTATGAAGACAGGTGGCAGATAAGTGAGACTATTTTCTCTGCTTTCTCAGAGGGTCTACAAGATGTTTATAGCTGAAATGCCAGAAGTAACTGTGCTGAACACCAATAGTTTCACTGAATCCCTTTCCCTGAGGAGCAGGAGTGCAAATGGTACTCACGTGTACGTCGGGGATGGGTTTAGTCATTAGGGAGACTGCCAGGATGATGATCAGGGAAATCCCAAAGAGAATTATTGCAAAGTAAAGGTAATGAATCCCACAGATGATGAATGGGCATTTGGAGGGGTTCACACAGCTGCCACTTCCATAGGCAAACTCTGTAATCATTCTGGAGAGTCCAATTAGCAGCCCAATGACCAGGCCCCAGAAGGCACCCTATAGAAAAGGGACAGAAGTTACCAAAATGAGAGATTTCAGGCATAGAAATAATTCTTTCCAAGCTCTGAACAGTTGCTGGAGGAAGCAAGAAGGTAATTGCATGTTACACTGGCTTTCACACATTATTTATGGTTTTTAACCCAGATAATTTCAATGGCTCTACTTCCAGCCCAGCATATTAGCACTAGGGAATGGGATGGTGACTCGCAGCTCAGAGAAGGAATAAGGAGAAAACCCTCTCCTGCTTTTATTAATACTTTCCATCTGGATAGTAGTGATAACTCTGATTGTTGGTAATTCTTAATTGACTGCTAATGCATTCTTTATATTGACTTAGATATGTAAGTAAAGAATTCTGTGGATCCTTCAAGTAGGACTGAGCTATGAGGCTACTGTGTGATACAACTATGCAATACAGCTCTATAATCAGCACACACCACCCGCAAAGTCAAAGTGCCTGTCTGGGCACAAGTTCAAATACAAGAAATAATTTAAATGGGAGAGGAAGAAAATGTTTTACACTGGAACGGGTTGTGCAGAGAGGTTGCAAGTCTCCATCTTTGGAGATATTCCAGATCCAAGGGCTCTGAGCAACCTGCTCCAGCTGATCCTGCCCTGAGCAGGGGAACTGGACAAACTTCAGAGGTACCTTCCAGCCTCAACCGCTCTGTGATTCTCTCAAGCCCAATAAGATGTTATTCTGCACACCTTATGCAGCACAGAGTAACAAATCTTGATTAAAATGTTCTAGTTTTAATGTTGAGTCAAGAATAAAACACTTCTATTTTTCCTGTTGTCAAAGTCCCAGCATCAAAACTCATGACAGAGTGGGGCGCAGGCCTCGCTTTCCCATTTCCTCCCAAGGCTTAAGCACAAGGTTTCTCCTTGCAAACTGCTTAAGAATCAGTGAGCTCAATTTGGCTCTTATGGGCAATGGGAAACAACGCATAGAACAGCAGCAGTTTTGTTTAAAAGTTTGTTGGCAGAGGTTATTTTGTGGTCTAGATTAACATGATCAGTGATGTGTTTGTTAGAGCATTTGGGGAACTGCTCTCCTGAAAGATTACTTTCAAATACTAGGTCCCTGTACGTTATCCACTAGCGAAGCTATAGAAAACTGAAGTTTCAGAGCCTCCTAGGCAGTTCAGCAGCACAGATTTGCCCACAGAGGATACAAAGGGTGAACCACTATTCACCCAACTAGCACAAAACTTTTTCAAACAATTCCTCTCCAAAACCCTGGGACTCAGAAACTGAAGGCAAGCAGGAAGCAGCTGTTAATAAAAGACAGCAGAGAGAAACCTAGTTGTCCTGAGCGCGCAGGGGCGCAGCTCCAGCCGCCTGCAGCTCCCAACTCACCGGCTCGTTGACCCGCTTGCAGTAGACGGCGAGCAAGAAGACGGCCCCGATGGGCGGCCCCAGGTAGCTGGTGATGGACTGAATGTAGTCGAAGAGCTGCCCACTTTGGGCTGACTGCACCACGGGAACCCAGGCGATGCTGATACCAATCAGAACCAGCATGAATGCCCTGTAAACAGCCAGATGCTCAGTTAGCCACCCACTTATAAGCATCAGAAATGAAAGCAGCAACAACTGCCCAATAATTTAAATGCTTGTTTTGCATTTCGAGCAACAAAATCAATAGCAGTAGCCAGTTATTGCTGAACGAACAAGCAGACTCCAACTTGGATAGTGTGTCTGTTAAACATCAGTCAGCCTACAGCTCACTGTGCCACCAAAACAGGCAGGAAGAGGTTTTTTTTCCTTTATTCATGTGAGAGATGACTCAGTAGCAGGTAAGCAACAGCTTAGCTACTGCATTGATGCTGCAGCACAGCATAAAGGTGGTAAGGATATTTAAAACAGTCCTGAGCAGTAGCAGGAAATAAATGTTGAGAGTGAGTCTGGCTCTTTCATGGATGGCTTTCAGCTTGGGAACAAGGCTGGCACTTACAGCATAGAGTACAGGAAAGAAGGGCTGAGGTGCGTGGCCACAGGAGGCCAGTGCTGCGCCGCGAGCGCCCTGCGACCAGCACTCACCTTCCCGCCAACATGAGCTCCCGCTCGGACGCCCGCGGGCGAACCAAGGTGTAAAGGTCCATGGTGAACAAGGTGCTGGCGCTGTTGAAAATGGACGTCAAGGAGCTCATAAGGGAGGCCAGCATGACGGCCAGCATCAGACCCCGCAGACCTGCAACACACAGAGACTCCGTACGGGCGCACGGGAAGAGGCTTCAGCTCCAGCCCTCCTGCTTTGCCCGACCCCTCCGGAACCTCAGCCGGGGGTAATTCTAGTGTCTTTGTGGGCTGGTGCCTGCAGAGCGATGCCTGCTGAGCCCTGGAAAACCAGCATTGACAGCAGGGACAGGGCAACTCCTGAGCTTGGAACAGAGAACCTCTTGGTGGGAATGCTGCCTGATTAGACACTGTGAGGAATCAAAAATACCAGGCAGACTTTCCCTAAACAAGTGAAAAAAACCTTTACCTTAGCTGCGGTCCTTGCTAGCTGAATGTTTGCAAACCAGTTGCTTTTACAGTTTGAAAATCAGGGTAACTGACTTTTTTAAATGGAATGAGGTAGTCAGCAATATATTAAAGGCTAGTGCTATTGTCTATTGTACATTGTTTATAAAGCTACAGGGAAGTATTAAATACCAGGGAAGAGACGTGCTTTCTAGGGCATTAACCATAAGCAGTTCCTGGGCTCTCTGCTGCAGTTTCTCTTCCTTGAGGACACTTGGCTGTGTTCAGGGTGGCACCTGGTTACTGGGCAGGCTCGTGGGGAACACCGTGCGCCTGGGACAGGATCCGTGGCGCTCGCCGCGGGGCTGCAGGGGGGTGTCTGCAGCTCAGGACTCCTGGCACGCACTGGCTTTCCGGAGCCACTGGAAAAGCAGGTTACTTTGGACTGTGAAGGAAGGGACATGACTACCATTTCAGCCCCTATCTGCCAAGCAAGAGCTGGCACAGCCAGCAGGAGCTGCCCTGCTCCTCCAGCCAGGGCGTCCAATGCAGCCTCCCTGTGATATCAGGCTGTAGGGGAGAGGATCCTCTGCGCCTGAAGGAGCCCAGGTTTCTCGAAGCACAAACCAGCCCAGAGCTGCTGGGAGGCTTTACAGATTAACCTGCCAAACGACAGGTCAGGCCCCTAGTTCTAGCAGGAATTTCTGCATGAGAATCTGTGACTTAGGCTCCCTCTGGCCCGTTTTGAGAGGCTGGCAGCCTCACCTTTCCTTGAGCAACAGAACCGATCCAGCAAGTGTCTTACCGTTGGGCATCAGCTCGACCACCATCTTGGGATAGGCAATATTGGAGCAGCCGACCGGGGTGCCACAGTGCTGCTTGCAGATGTCGGGCACCACGCAGGCCACCACGTCTGAGCGGAGGGAACAAGGGCGGGTTAGGCCGGGGCAGCCATGGACACAGCGCTCCCCAGGGAGCCAGGGATCCCTCTGGGCTCAGCCACGGGATGGATGAGCCTGAGGGCACCCCCGAGGCTGCTCACAGGGAGGAGGTTCTGAGCCTCTCTGCCCTCTTTCCTTTCTAAAAGGATCCCGAAAAGCACTGCAGGTCACCAAGAAAGGCAAAGAGACTTAGAGGAGGAAAAGGGATCAGACCAGGAATGAATAACAGGGAGAGCACGTTGGAAAATGAGCAGGGATCTCAGCATTAATCCCCTCAGGCTGAACTGGAAGCGCTGCCTGCTATCAGACACACCATGGTGCCAGGGAGAGGGACATGGCCCCGGTCACCCAGCACTGTCCCCACACAGCCCTGCTCTGCAGTGTGAGCTGAAACCTGGGATTCCAGCTTCCCAATGAGTGGAAACAGTTCATGTGCCTCCACCATCCAGGTGACAACCTAACAGGCATTTAGGGAAGCACAGAGAGAGGGAATTGAGAGGCTGGCAGACCAGCGTTGTGGGAGGTACCTGTGTACAAGATGCGGCTGATCATTCCAGGCATCACCATGAGAAACATGGGCAGGAGCTTCAGGTAGCCACACATGATGCAGCCAGCCTTCACGTGGGACATGTTCTTGCCAGAGAGACACCTTTGGACAATAACCTGCCAACGAGACCCAGGAACACGTGTGAGGACAGCGTTCCAGGGACTGCCGGCCCCTTCCAGGCCACGTTTGGCCTGTGTCACAGCACAACAGCCTATTTACCTTCCCTATCACAAGGAAAAGAGAAAAAAACTATGTGGAAAGCATGAAAATCAAAGGACATACTTAAAACAAGGCCACTTATAAGGGAAATTGTCCTTTATCCAGTCTATGTTTAAAAGGCAGTACACTTTTCAGAAGATATTCTCCAAGTAGGTAGGAAAACTAAAAAAGATGAGTAAAGCATCTAAATGAACGACAGTTTTTCCAAATTTTCCAGATTTTCAATGCATATAATTTCCAGCTTACCTGATCTGTGCACCAGTACCACAGAGCAAGGATGCTCAGACCAATGGTAAGCCCTGGCCAGGGCAGATCCCCGCTGATGGGATCTCGGAAGATATGGAAGGAATCTGCCCGGGGAGTGTAGCATTTGGCATCAATCGTCACGTTTCCATAGGAGACGTTGGATGGAATTGCATTCATATACTTGTCCATGAAAGCTTCGTACCCTCCTACTTTGGCAAAAGCTGCAAAATCAAAGTAATGAGAGAGTATTTAGCAAAACTACCCTAGCCAGTAAATATCAACATTTTTAGAGGACATCGTAGAGTGTTTTAAAGTGTCTATCTTTCTAAGTCTCTTTGTAGCTCAAAAAAAAAAGGGGTTTAGGCTCCTCTGTCTTGGTGTCTTTTAGGCATGCCTTGCCAAGCAGGGAAATGAAGATACTGTAGTTCCAGATTGTGTTAGCCTATGGAGAACCAAAGGCAGAATCTTGCCAGATTAGGTCAATCTAAAGTTATTTCTCTTGTAACAACAGTGGAATAATTAATTTCAGTAGGAGGTTAAGTTAGAGGAAAACCAAGCACCAAGTAGGTAGAAGGAAAAGATACTACAAAATCACAGAATTTCTACTTTTTCTTACTTTCTTATGGCCCCTACAGTTGACTTTCATAGCATGATTTCTATTCTAAAATGTATATGGTTGCATATTGTCCCATATAATAGGGTGCATATCCCTACTTGAGCAGGGGGGTTGGACTAGATGATCTCTAGAAGTCCCTTCCAGCCTCAGCCATTCTGTGATTCTGCATCCTCCTCATTGTCCTGTTCATAAATATGTATTTCATAGCTCTTCTCTAAGTGGAATTATAATGACAAACATACAAGCTATAGGACTTACTTAAACTATTGGTATGTTTGGGGTGTTTTAGCATAAGATAGCAGCTAAGAACAGAGGAAAGCCATGACATGTGACCCACAGCTCTGCACTTTGGATCAGGAAATGTGTGCCCTAGCATGGATATGTCCTTTAATGATGCTCTTCTTGAAACAAGCTCCCCTCTGGAGTTCACGAAAGTATCACCAGCAGCTGCAGATATCTCTGCTTTTATCTGATAAGCCATCATAAGCCCTGTGCCCACACGCTGCCTTACACATTCCCCTGGGCTTTCGACAGAGAATGAGCTCAGAGACTAAAGGACTTGGCAATAGGACATTTTTCTTCCATAGCAAAAAGATGTATGAAATGAAACCTGCTGCTTGTTGGCTTAAGAGGCTCCACAGTGAAGAAGCCCCTTCTGTGGGCACTAGGAGATTTGTAGTTGAACACTGCAGTTTAATTTATCTCCTTTACTTACCAAATCCCATGAGAATAAAGGATCCGACTATCATGATAAATGTTTGTAGAGTGTCTGTGTAAATCACAGCTGCCAGGCCACCTAATGGCAAAGAAAATACAAGACAAATAGGTTAGCCCTGTCACAAATGCCTCTCTCCTTTTCTCACCATCTCTCTTTCAAACAAACACCATAACAAATCACTCCCGGGTTTCCATTTCTCCCCTCTTGCCTCCCCTTTCTGTTTTTTTCTGTTTTCTGGCTTCTCTAGCTTCTTCAACTGATCAGACTGTTCTGCAAACTCACCTGTGATGGTGTAAAGAGCAGTAATAGCCAGCAGGATAATTATGGCCAGATAAAGATTCAGTCCTATAGCCAACTGTATAAACACAGCTCCAGAGAATATGTCTGCCTGCCAAAGGAAAACGTCACATTAGAGCACGTGGAAGCTCCCACTGGCTGCACACCCCATGGGCACGAGGAAGGCTCTGCACCAGCCCTGCTGCTCCCACCTTACAGCGCTGCACAGAAGAATGAAAATAAATACAAAATGCAAAATAGAGGCCAGTAAGATGTCCAGGTTCCTCTCTGTGCCCTGCAGAAACTCACTGCTTTTATTGCAGGAGCTACACCACTTCCCAGAGCACTTCCAGGTTTTTCAGGGATTCATTTAAGCCAGACTCCGAGAGTCACTTCCTCACCACTATCACACCAAAAGCTTCATAACAGAACAGGTGAATCCCAGATTGCACCTACAGCTGAATCCAGGGATGGACTTGGTGGTATCTCCAAGACACATTATGCTTCCCTTCATTTCATGCTACTCAAAGTCTCTTATATACATGTGATATAGCCAGTTTTCCTCATTCAGGACAGAGGGGGATTAAATTCAAATATCTTATTTTAGCCCTATTTCCGGATTCCTGTCAGAAAGCCTGGCACACATTAGGCCTGACAGAGCAGGTGCCAACACTTCCCACATTGCCCTAAGCTTGGGCAGGGCTGGCAGGAGGCAGCTCCTGGGAGCCAGGAGAAGCCGCGGTCCCGACCAGGGGCGAGCGGAGCCTCCGGCTCCACGTTGTCCCGGGGCTGGTCCCGGCCACAGGAACAAGGCAGGGCAGGCACATTAGAAAGCAGCCACGCAGCTGGGCCTGGAGGAGGAAACCCTTTTCTCAGCACTGAACAGCTTATGCCATAGGTCTTTCCTTTACTGCTCTTGGCTTTCATTAATCCACATGACCGTAAATATTAATAGTTCTAAAATTTCACCTACAAAGAATTAGTTAATTATTTAGCGTCCCCAACAATACATCAGCTCCTTGGAACTCCCAGCGTTGCTGTTCCTCCCTCCCAATTAGATGATTTCCTTCCAACATTTCCTTGTTTCTCCATTAACACTCTTTTATGGACACAATTAAAAGCTTATCTTATCTCTGAATGGAGCCAATCTTTCCTTCACATTACGAGCTATCTCCCCAAAGGCTGCAGAGATCACTTGGAACAACTGGCAGCGCTGGGA
>JAUBOD010000707.1:2063726-2074908 GCA_032353885.1 Nothura maculosa | reverse complement strand
TGTATGTATGTATGTATGTATGTATGTTATCTACACTCTGAAACCTGCTGCATAGTTGAAGCAGGAGGACTGTTTCCAATCGTTCTCATGCCCTCAAGGGACGAGAGTTTCCAGCCTGCCATGGAGGTTGAAACGAGAAGGTGGATGTGTTGCAGGCCCAAAACATCTTGTTGAGGAACCAACCACGGCAGTAGCTTCATAAAGAAAAAGCTGCTCACTGGAACTGCCTGATTTTCTGCTGTAGGCGCCGTAGCGCTCTGAGACATGACCTGGCATGTGGCATCTCCAGGGACCGCAGCTAAACATTAACGTGGTCCCCGCGCCCCGGCCAGCACGAGGTCCCTGGCTGGCATGAGGGCCCCGGCGCTCCCAGCAGCAGCCCCTTCTCTTAGGCTGGGGCTTTTCCCCCTAGGCTGGGGCGAGGATGGAGGTGCCACTGCCCAGATATGGGCCCTGCAGCCTCCCCGGGACCCCAGCAAGGGCAGCTCCGGGGAGCTCTACATGGGCAAGGGGATGGGAGGGATGTGAGGATAACCCCAGGGAAACCCTAATTCCAGATCTGCTCTCTGCAACACACAGAGGGACTGCAGAAGCCAAGGGTTGGCTGAAGACAGCAAAACCTGGCAGGAGGGCAAAAAGCCGAAGCAGCCCGAGGCCAACGTGGAACATTAACTCCTTTAAAGCCCTTCAAGAGGTCAGGTTTTAACAGAAGGTCCCTGTTCAGGAAAGTGCCATGGCGCTGGGGACAGATGAGGAGCCCTGTGTTTTCTCCGTGTTACTCATTAATCGAGTCACCTTGCTGCTGCAGGGGATGCGCAGACATCCTGGCACTCGCTGTCCCTGCTCCTATACGATGCCCTCTGCAAACCGGTGGGTGCCGCAGCAGCCTCTGCAGGTGCTGCAGCTCCTTGCACGGCTGGAGCATTTCCCAAGGCCCCTAGATCCCAAGAAAGCAGCTCTCCTGCTCCCTGTGCTGCTCCGCAAGGTCTGCATGTCACATCCTTGCTCCTTGAGACAACAACCACACATTTCCCAGTTCACAAAGCAGAGGAGAGGGCTTGGTGGTGAACACCATTTCCAGGCTCCCTGGTAAAAAGCATTCTGTAGCTACTTGTTTCACTCAAGTTTTCCTTTTCTGCTTCACTTTTCTTACTCAGATTCACTTTTATCAGTTTTTGTACTCTGAAAACTCCTCATCACACTATTTTTTCTTTTTCTTTTTTTGCATTGAACATGGCAAAATAGGTTAATCTCAGCGCACTCCAGCCAAGGAAAAGAAACACAACTTTCATTTCTACTGAGTTGCCTTTACTGGCTACTCCCAGTAGTGTCAAATCCAGCAAGCAGGGACAATTCTGAGAACACGTAAAATGGAGCTGAATGTGGACATCAGACCACTTGTGCCAACAGCCAGATCTGATAGCCTGAAAAACAGCCCCAAAGAACTGAAATTTTAAAAAAACTGGATTTCTTTTTGCATAGTTTTTGCCCCCTCACAAAGATGAACGCCTTGGTGACAACAAATGGTTCCCATTTAAATTGAAATGTGCACATGACTCTGCACATTATCTGGTAAATACTGAGGAAATCCTTCTAGTTACAACTGAGCTTCAGATGCCCGATGCTCTTGTGCTCCAGGAGCAATTTTGCCTTAGGAGTAACTGTCACAACCTTGTGCAGAGAGAGGTGACGTCTGCAGAGCTAGGGAACCTGCAGAACAAAATCCAAAAGCAGAAGAGCTTCAAAACTGAAGTTTATAATATTGTGCATGAAGCCTTGTTAATCCTGGGAGATTGGCTGCTACTGAGGGAGACTGTTTTCCTGTAAAATATATTTCATTTCATAAAGAAAAGGGAAAGAATTTGGCTGAACTCCTCCACCTAACAAAATTCTAACACAAGAAACTAAAAATCCCTTCACAAGGCTGGTTATAAATCCAGCAGTGCTCCTGATCTTCTGTTTTTCTGTTTCATTTTGTTGTTTGGAAAAAGGGCAACTGACGAGAAGCATTTAGAGCCATACTGGCCTCTCTTGAAGACACTTCCCTCAAAGCCTAAGATCCTGGGAGCAATTTCTTGAAGCCTCTTTCCTCATTTTTTGTAAAAAGCCTGTGGAAATAACACACAATTTCTCTCTATTAAGATTAACTCACGGTAGGTTCAAAGTTCTGGCAAGCAGTGAGAATGTAATTATGTACATTGATCTTTAATTAGCTATTAGAGCGACCGAGTCAACGCCTCCATTGCACAAGAGCAGGGACTCCAGTGCCAGAGTGCAGAAAATGCACCCCAAACTCCCTGCCATTGCTGGGGACTCAACGTCTGCACCAAAGCAGGACAGAGCCGAAGTGGTGCCACCAATTGCTCCCACTGACACAGTGAGAAGCTGAGGCACAGGCAGGCAGAGACTGACCTGCAAACAACTTCACGTGCAAAACGAGCATTAAAAGGAGGAGTAACATTCAGTGCTGGTCTCCTCCAGTGCACAAAACCAGAGCTAGTGTGTTGTTCCAGTGGCAGAATCCCCTCCCCGGTTGCTCGGTGAGGGATCCTGGGCACGTTGCTAAGAAGCCTCTTCCCATTTGGGCTCAGCGAAGCCGCCTGTGGCTGCTTGGTAGAGCCCCGAATGACCCAGTCAGCACAAGCCAACTCTGTTTCTAACAAGCCTGTGGAGACCTATTTCTTTTCCCTATCTCTCCATTCCAGCCAACTAAGCAGCACAAGTCGTTAGCCTGAACACAGGAACAAGTCTGATACATAAGAAGCACTTACAAATCAGCTGCCTCCACCCTGTCTCTCATCTAGAGGCAGTGGAAATATATGGGTGATAGTACTGCCTGGCCAACTCCAAGCACAAAAGCAATGAAAACACACACCTATCATCAGCTGGGGCCCAGCTGAGATGACATCTTTGACTGAACTTTCCATACTTTCCTTGGCTTCCTCGTCATTCTAGCCCAGTTTGCACTGGGATGGATGGACAAATGTCCCATCTACCTGCTAAGCACTGGAAAGTGGTTTTAAAATTTCTTTTATCCCAGACAAACTCTGACTTGATATTTATTTTGTGATTTGAGTGTTTGCCATTTGTTTATCTTGGGTGATACCAGGAATAACAACAAGAAGGTTTTATTTTTATGGTCCAGAAAGACGTTCCTGGCATTCCAAAGAGGAGGACTGAAGAGGTGTCCTTAGTGCAGCCCCAACACCCAGTGCTGCATCCTGCTGAGCTCCCATACCTGGGCCAGGAGGTGGAGATGACCCCAGAGGCAGGTGCTGCTCTGCAGCACGTCCCCAATCTCTTGCTGCAGTTGTTTTCGTGTTGCTAGAGAACTGGGAGATAGGTGACATTCCCCAGGTTTCAGGGAATATTTAGGAACAGGAGGAACAGGAGGATTTTTATGGTGAGCGATCCCTGTTTGCCTCCATCTTCACATACACCTGCACAGAGAGTAGCAGGTCATTTGCACTCTTGGCAGGTGCATAGTAGGTCCCTGGGGGGCAAGAAAGCTGGAAGAATTGTAGGCATTTCTGCAACCTACTTTGAGAAAAATAATATGGGTTTGGAGAACAAATATTTGCTCAATTCTTTTTTTTCTCTCTCCTGATCCGCTAACTGAGTCCACGTGGTGGAAATTCCCATCAGAAATCTTGCTGAAATGCAAAAACATTTTAAGAAACTGATGGCAAGTCAGTAATACTCAGGATTTCCATCCAAGTGCACGAAAAGAAAGGCTTTTTCTGTGCCACGCTGGTGACACAGAAAATGGGGATCTAAGTGTTCTGCTTTTCCAGGAAGTTGCCCCAAACAGGTGCTCTATTGTCTAGAAGAAACAGAGGAGAGTGGTGGCTCTGACCACGTTTTTGGCTGGCTGTAACTCTATTCTCCAAATAGCTTCATAGAAGGCAAAGTCAAGGCAAGTCACTGATAATCTTTAAGTTTAATCATTTCCATTTAAACTGATTTTTTTCCTGTATCTTATTATAATCTTTCCAGGATTTGATCCTTGCACAGACCAGAACTTTCTACCAAAATTGGAAACAAAAGCAACACAAGGAGTAATTTCAGTAAATCCTTCCCTGGGATAATCTCGCAATGAGGCAGCTGCTTTGGATGCAGCGAACTTGATAAATTCAAGACCTTAAAGAAGTTTGAATGGGCTGAACTGGAGAGCAGTGGCTTTGTCTCCACCATCCCCATTGCACACAGGCTCAGACAAGCTGCTCTCTGTACACACAGAACAGGAACACTCACCGGCCACCACACCATGCTCCGTCCAGCCAAGAAGAACCCACCCACGGTCCCTCGGTTGGTCGAGTACATGGCCTGGAAAGGAAAAGAAATAAAGAGAGAATTAGATTTTTAAGTCTAACAGGCGATTTGTACAAAGACTAGTAGCTAGGATGGAGGAGTAAAATATGTGTATGTCTGTGGGGTAAACTGGATGGCATCAGCACACTTGACAGGAAGAAGGAGCTGATGATGAAAGAAAGAATACCACTGAACAGTGATTCTGTATCTGTATGTTAACCATTCAAGCTTCATTGCTTCAGCTTTCATTATGGTAAAACCAAAACATTAAAATAAAATTAAATGAAACATAAAAATTGATCATCCAACCAAGAGCTCAGTGAGTAAGTTCAAACTCACGTAAACACTTTGTCAGGTAAGCAAATACTCTGAATTCAGGCTCACTAAAATCTAATTTGTAACATGCAAGTTGATGCAAGGGGAAAAGGAATATATGCAGCTGCTATATTCAGTATTATCCAGCCTCAATAGATCTCTACAAAATAATCTATTTTCTTCTTGTGGTATCAGCACCCAATCCCCTCTGGAGGTCAAACAAGGCTGCTAACAAAAATTCTCTTTTCACACTCATTTTGTATTTATAGGGGATGGGATTTAGGGAGAAGCTTCCTCCACATTTTGTTAATGACCATTCATAATCCAAATCACTGATAATCCAATAATCCAAATATTGTATTCCATGGTTTCCTCCAATAGGTTTTGGATAGGCAAATAAAGGGAAAAGACTAGAGAAAAACAGCCATACTTTCTATTCAGACATAGAAGTAAAGCAATAGATTTATATTTCACTGCGCACAACAACTGAACAAGTACTTCTCCCATAAAAGAGTATATTGCAGGAGAGAAGCAGCTCCGGGAATTGCCAGAGGACCTGGTGTCACCCAGAACTTAACACAAGGCTGCAACACAAACCATGGCCACGTTTCTGCAGGGAAGATACAGCTCCCTCCTGGTGAAGTCCTCCAGCATCCTGAAGCTGGGGATACTGGAGGGGCTCTTCTGCTCCCTTTCAGCACAGACTAGCATGGCTGGGCTCACTTTGCATCCCCACAGTGCTGCACAACTCGTGTGCCCCAAAAACGTGGGGTTTCTGCAGGTGCCACCAGGCTGCTGGCAGGGAGGCCAACCCTGCAGCTGCCTTCCCTGCCCCACGAGCAGGACCCGGGGCTGCTCTGCAGAGCACGAGGCGTCTCCTGCCCGTCTCCTGCAGCATCTGCCCCATGCTTTGTTTTAGGATTAGGAACTTCTATATTCTGCCTTGCGTGGGGTGGGGGGCAGATGACTAGGGCTCTGCTCATACACAGAAATCATTGCCCTGAAACTGCCCCTTCCTGCCATTCCCACGGCACTGCTCCCCATGCAAAAAGCCCCCATCGTCCTGCACCCCAACGGCACCCACAGTCTCAACACGTTTACTCTTGCCCTGAGGTGGGCTGCAGTGCCCAGCTCTCAAAGCAGTTGCTGCCACAGCCTTACACCTGCACCCGGGTCATCAGCACAGGCTGCTCCCCGCTCCTCAGCCCCTCCTCTGTTCTCCCCACTGCCCCCTGTTCCCTACTGCATTCCTCTCACCATCCGTTCCCACTGCAGTTCTCCATTGCCAGACCCCATCTATTTGCTTCTATCCTGCTTCCCTCCAGGGCTCTGGAGGATCTGGTCCTCATTGACCACCTCACCTTTCCTACACACACTCCAACTGCTCCTCTACCTTCCTCAGCAGCTCCACTGACCACCTGAATGACCATCCTCCCTGTCCACCCTCCTTTTGCCCATAAATGCCCACATTTTCCCCACGAGCTACTTGATAACTATCTTAATTAAGCACCAAGATCTTTATATAATGACACGTTTTGATTTACTGAACCATCTCCCTAAATCCCGATAAACTACATACTCATTAAGCAGCAGTAAAAATAAAAATAAAATCCAAACCTACCCATAGTCCCACCGCCAGCACTACCAAAAAATAGATGACAATAACAGAGATGTCCGCGGGATTGTTGATCTTTTGGGAAGAGTCCATTGTGACTGGTTCTCCGGCTTTCTTCTTCTTTCCCTCCTTATATGCCTCTTGCAGAGCTCAGGTTAATGATAAACTGCTGTCATCCCCCTACGTCTTATATAATATATAACTTCACATTCACTTGTCTCCCATGGGACACAAGTTGAAACTCCTGCTCTTCCTTGGCCAGCGATTCCTTCCCAGATCTTGCTCCTATGTCGCAGGTGCCGTGGATTTCGGAGGTCACTCTCCCTTGCCAAAGGTGCTCGAGGTTTTAACATCTAAGAGCAGATGTCTGAGAAGGAATGAGCGTGGAAAGGAGTGGCTTGGCTGCAATAAACCCGCATGTCTGCCTCACTATGTACGAATAGGTTTTTTTTTTTTTTTTTTGAAGTTGTTGTACCTGTAAGTCTAGTCATGTAAGATCTAATTCTTTTGGATGATCATGTTAAGCAATTACTAGTGAGGAGGAGTGACCTGATGGTTGGGGAAAACCCAGGGGTCCAGGAGCTGGGACACTCTGTGTCATCTCCTCTCTGCAGGATTGCACAAGGGAGAAAATAGCCCTATATTTTCCGGGAAGATGACAACTCAACACTGCTTTAATCTCTCTCATGCATACAAATGAAGAGGCATGTGAAGTCCAGAATTCAGATCTAGGAGGTCACTGTGCTGAATTTCAAGATGTTTAGAGGCTGTGGTGTTGGTTCTCTCCCCTGTGGCTAATCAGTTTCACATTCAAATAAGTTCAAAGTTCAGCAGCGCTTGGGTCTGTTCACATCTCCCTGTATTTGTTCCTCCGACTTCAAAATCAAGCTAAGCAAAATGAATGGCCAAAAGGATGGGGAAAACACTGATAATGCACAGACCTTCCCAACCTGTAATAGAGAAGCTTCCCCAAAAGACGCCTGTTGTTCTCTCCATTTGACTGAGCTAGAAGAGATTGAGAAAACACCAGATTTTTAAGAAAAAGACAGGCACAAGTGTCAGGAACATTTCTGGGATATTGAGGACATCAGAAAGTCCTATTCTCCGCATGCTACCAGGAACTTGTCATTCATTTACAGGTGATTAGGCTCTTGGTTGCCTTCTGCATGTAATGTGTTACTCTGGAATTACAGCAAGTGGGACAAGCAGTTCGGTACACAGAAAGCACAATGGGCTTGATTGATCCTGGGGCTGGCAGACACAACTCACAGTATTTCCTCCAAGCCGAAACTGAGGTGTGGTGTCCTGTCCGTGGGCAACCAGGCAAAAAAGACTCTTCTGTAATTGTAATTAATGAAGAGGGTCAGTATCTAAGAAACAAATGTAAAGTGTCATAATAGAAAAATTTGTGACTACAATTCTAATGCTTATACTCTTACAAAATCACCTTTTCCTCTGATTGTTTAGGTCTCCTAAAACATAGCCTTTGGTTTGTCCTGTAGGCCTGTGACAAATAATTTAAAAAGATGCTGAACATCCAAAATTCCCAAACTTTCTCTGCCTCCCTGAGCATCTTTCGCAGGGAGAGCCATCTCCAAAATCTGTGGCACCTGTTACAGGGAAGCAATATTTGGGAAGGAATCATTGTCATGGAGAAGAAAAATTTACTAACCTTAATTATCAGGAAAGAGTTTGCCCAAGATAGGCTGTATCTGGTACAAAGACTGGCATGGCCTCCTATGTATCCTTGCAAATAACAATGTTTGTTTTTCATGAATTTCATTTTGATGGCAGTCTTCAGAAGTAAACCAAGGAAAACACTTGAAAAGAGCATATCTACCATATCTACTGTAAGTAATCTGTGCTCTCACCTGGACCTCTGCAAAAAGAGCTTACAGAGGCAAAGAAATACTGCAGTCTTCTGCCTACAGCCTTTGCAGTGCTCATAGCTAGAAGACTTCAAAGCAAGAATCACTAACCACGAATCAGGGTCAAAAAAAAGGCAATTTCCATCTTTATGCACAGTGCAAACATTGACTTAATTCTGTTTTCTTTCTAAAAGCCACAAATCTAAATCAAACATTCTTTATGGAGCAACAAAAGGGTTGGCCGCTTTGTTGAAGCTGTTTATGCCTCTCCACATCCTCATATCTACAGTCCAAAGAGAATCCTGGAAGGGGTTGTTACACTCAGCAGATTGTTGGTGTAACTACATGAATCACTTCACGGACTAAAGCATATACATGGTCTTCTCTGAAAGGTCAGCCAAGTATCCAGATTCAGAAAAGGCCAAACCTACCTTTGTATTGTGTTAAAGCCAAGATAAGCTACATGACACGAGGAAGCCACCTGACAAAGCATGAACTTCACATAAGGAGCAGGAATAACCTCCCTTCTCACACTCTGCTGCAACGTGCTCCAGTGCCTGCTTTCATGGTCATGAAGCATCCGGTCCAGTGTAGGGTTCCATTGTTGCAAAATGCAAATGACAAAATTACAAACAATTTGGAATATCGTGGAATTTTTTATGTTCTTCCCTGTGAATCAGATCGGTCCATTGAATTAAGAGAGATTAACTGCAGTGAGACCACTCAGTCAAAGCAGCAGGAGGCAGAGATGGTGTGACCTAAGTCTATATTGACTGCACCCCTCTAGATCAAGCCTGATGAAGTTAAGCATGCCATGAAAACTAAGGCAAACCACATCTCTGTACTAGCGCTGATCAGATTTAATCCTCATGTACTTTGAGTACAAGGACTTACGGAAACCAGCATTATCAGCTGTGCAAGTTCCAAGAAAAGAGCAGATACCACAAACTACACTGCAGGACTAGGTGATGCTGATGTCACCGTGCGCTTTTGAGTGACACAGTAGCAGCATTCACGGTACTTCCAGCAACATGATGAATAAATCACAGAATCACAGAATGGCTGAGGTTGGAAGGGACCTCTAGAGATCATCTAGTCCAACTCCCCTGCTCCAGCAGGGACATCCAGAGCACAGGGCACAGGAGGCATCCAGGCAGGTTTGGAAGATCTCCAGTGAAAGAGACTCTACAACCTCCCTGGGCAGCCTGTGCCAGGGCTCTGGTACCCTCACTGTAAAGAAGTTCTTCCTTACATGCAGATGGAACTGCCTGGGTTTTCATTGTTACACCTTGTCCTGTCACCAGTCACCACTGAGAAGAGTCTGGCCCCATCTTCTCTACATTATCTCCTCAGGTACATATTGATAAGATAAGATCCTCTCTCAGACTTCTTGAGGATAACCAGGCCCAGCTCGCTTAATCTTTCCTTCCTTTGCAGATTGCTGATGATCTAATTTACAAAGGTGCACACACACAGCTATCAAGATCAGAGCTCTCATCGACTGCCCTACTCCAGAAAGTGGCTCCAGAAAGTTCACAATCTAATAGAAGAAACAGACAATGGACGTGAGCACCAGGTACAGAACAGGGCAGTAAGTTACCCCCAAACCACACAGCACATGGCTGGCACAGCGTGCACACAATGGATGAATTTGCAAATGCAAGGGTTGCCAGAGGCACTACCATTTATGGGGCTGGAGGGCAGGTGCACGAACTATGAAGGACTTGCAGCTCCCCTGCTGCTGTTACTGTAAGATGGAGTTTTAACTCTGAGGATTACGCTCAGACCTCACTGCCACCTGGTCTAGACTCTCAGAAGCCTGTGGGGAAGAAGCTTCCTTCTTCTCTACCCATTTAACAGTTAGGAGTTGTAACATTCCTGAAAAAAAAAAAAAAAAAAGAACAGAGCACTCTAATGCTGTCTCCATCCAAACAATTGTATCATATCTCCTGAAAACAATCATCTTTCATAACAAATATTCTTTCTGCTCTGTGCTATATTACAATAAATGTTATGCTCACGTGTCGCAGAGGAGAACTGGAAATGCCAAGGTTTGGAATAGCTGACAGCCTCTGCCCATCATGTCAGCCCCACCTAAGTCCTGCTCCTGAAGAGGGAAATCGATAAATCAGACAAACAGAGAAAAGGAAGAAGTATTATACAAATTATCCAGAAGAGGAACTTCTTTCCTTCTTTCCCTCACTGACATTCCTGCAAGCAAACTAATTTCTAGAACACTCATCAAAAGTGTTGTCTTGTATAAAGTAACCCAGTTGTTGTACAGTACAATAAAAAAGTATATAAATACTTTTTAAAAAGCAACTATTTTACTTGTGAAAAGCCATGAGTTGTGGAAGTCTCTTCTTTGCTTCTTAGCCAGGTACTGTTGAACACAGTGCATCATAGTGACCGCATCTGCAGGGGAACGAGACAAAAATTCTACGACTTGCTCAAGTTTTCCCTAAGGTGACCCTAATAACACCATAGCAGTTACAGTAGGCGAATGGAGGAATTTTTAATATATTATTTGATGGCACAAGATCTCGTCTTTGTGCAGTCTTGCTTACAGTGTGCAATACTTGAACCTGACTTCTTAGAATTAGGTGCAGAGGAATGACAAAAACAATGGAAGCTGAGAAGTCCTTAAAGAAGGGATTACAAAAAGGAAAAAAAGTCCAAAGTCCAGGAGGTATAATAGAAAGAGAAAAAAAATCAGTTGGAAAGCAGCTCCCTTCACAAGAGGATATCAGTAAAATAGCAAGGTCATTCTATTCCTACTCACTTCAAGGATCATAATAAGAAAAAATATTTAGCAATAGACAAATAAAAAAAGAAAATGAATCCCACACTACTAGGCTATTTTTTTAATGTGGATCTCTACTGAAAAGAAATATTAAGGAACATAAAAATCAAGTAGTTTATACGTGGATAGCCCAATAAAATTGAAACAGGGAGAGATTTTCAGCTCTCCGGGAAGTGATTTAATTATCTCCATATGAAGACTAAGTAGGCCCAGCCCTGCTGTACCTGAACAGTGCCAAAGTTATAAAAACAACAGTCCAAGGACTGTGTT
>JAUBOD010000707.1:2022190-2034318 GCA_032353885.1 Nothura maculosa | reverse complement strand
CTTCACGTATTTGTTCAGACAGGTAACACACACTTAGTCCGCCACCCCACACACAACTTCAGTATTTCCTGCATTAAGAAGCAATTTTAAACCTACCATGGAACATTATTTCAAATTGTTGGAATTCTAGAGCAATATTTAAGGCAATGACTGTGCCTTGGAAGAATGCCATTTAGCAGAGGCACACTTACACATGCGTGTATGCTTTTATTGAGAACATTTTGGCTGCAAGAAACTAAACTAATTCACAGCAATTACATGAAAGCTTTGTTATATCCTCCTACCTGCACATTATAAGCAGACATGCTGGAATTCTTCCAAGAAAATCCTAAAGCATAAATAAAACTACCGTTAAACAGTAGTTTCCTTATTTAAGCTACAACTGTTAAGTCTTCCATAGAAAAGTCAGGAGTAACTAAAAGGATTGGAAAGTTACAAGTGTTTCTCCAGTTTCATACTAATCACTAAAATAGCTATAGTTGGTTTTTTGGGGCTTTTTTTTTTTCTATTTTTATTCCCTCCTTGGTCATAGACTTAAAAAAATCTATTATTTGGCTAAAATTATTTGTTACTTTTGTTACTTGATATTTTAAGAGCAACTATAAGGCTGTTTGCTACATTATGCATAGAAAAAATACAGTGAGAAATATCTGCAAATCAAAAGGCCCATTCAAGTGTCTACTATACCTGCAGCATGCTATTTTCATATTGCACCTTCATGCTAATTATCCACCACCTTTGAAAACCAGCCATGTTAGATCCAGAAAAGATTTTTAGAATTCTTTCAAATCAAGACATGTTGCTTCAGGAATAGATACCCGAGTGACAATACTGATTTCCCGTTGAAGGAAGTTGCCATCTCCTCAGCACAAAAGACATTTTGGATATATTATTTATACACGGGGACATTTCTCTGAATACTCTTGTCACTAAAATTGAAGGAAATATTAGTTGTGTGGAAACAGCCCATGTAACATTTCACAGTAGATTAAGTTCAGGCTTGCAAAAGTTAGGTCAACCTTTAAAGAGCATTCTGGAAATTACCATGTTAGAACCAAGAGCAGCAAGACATTTAAGTCACCACTAGATCCAGTATTATAGGCAATTACATTGAATGAGTAGCTTAAAATGTTAAGATGTTGCTCGTTAAATTCAGCTTTGCATTCTTATTTTTGAAATATGTCTGTAACATTCTTTTTTCAAATGCTCAAAATACAGCTCACTTAAGACTTGTTAACAAGCTTCCAATGAGAGAAGACAATAATTATACACCTTTTTAGAGGGCAAAAGGAGTATTAGTGAAGAAAATACCATGAATAAAGATAAAGAATACACCTGGAAACGCACAGTAGTTACAGATACACTCTTTATATGTATTTCATGAAGCACAGCAACTCTACTCCGTTTATTTCTTGCTTCATGTATGGTACATTTAGAGCCATATAGGCACCGTAGTTCCGTAATTGCTTGGAAATAAAATTATCAGGAATTCTGGCAGAATATTAAAAAGCAGCTTCTTTATTTTAAGGCCCAGTATAGCTGATACTAAGGTATTTGAAAGTATTTCTGCTTTAGAATTGGGCTAGTCCTAGTATATAAAATGTCATAATGATGCCATTATGACACTTCTGCTCTTATTATCAAATTTTAAACAGGTAATGATTAACAAAAGAGCAAATTAAAGGTCTTTCACAGCCCTCACTTAAGAAATGTGACATACATCCACCTCAAAATAAGACTTTCTGTCAATCAACCCATCTGAAGCTGCTCTCTCAAGCCAGAATCTTCAGACCTTTAAAGAGGACTATTCTCAAGGGAAATGCAATTTCTCTCTGGGCTTTTGGTGTTCACAAAGGACTGATCAACAA
Organism: Nothura maculosa; assembly: GCA_032353885.1. NCBI lineage: Eukaryota > Metazoa > Chordata > Aves > Tinamiformes > Tinamidae > Nothura > Nothura maculosa. Next base: position 2,032,450 of record JAUBOD010000707.1, on the reverse strand, counting down.
GACTCTAATACCAGGCGTAAACAGGTACAGCAAAGATACTGCTAAGCATTGGCTAACATTAATGTTACCTTTAACCTTCAGATGATAGAAATATTTTTAAAATAAATAAAAGGACTAGACAGGTGAGGTTTGATCATTCTGCGATTTTATTATATACCAGTACAGACAGGTCAGTGCAAATTACTTCCATTGCTTGGCTTTGAGAGTAGCTGAGTTGCAACTGTACCTTATGGTTTAAACACATTTCAATACTTGTGGGTGCAAGGAATGCACTGAGAATTTGTTATCCTATAAAGAGGGGAAAAAAAGAAAAAAAAAAAGGAAGAAAAAAAGAGACAGGCAGTATTACAGCTCAGGAAAGAGGCTCGTAGCACGCTGCAGCTTTGAGCCCGGCTGCACAATCCGCGCCGCCTCCGAGCGGGGCGAGGCCTCTGGGCGCGCGCTTTTCTATGGAAGGAAACGTCTAGAAAGGGAAGGGGCTCTGCCCGCCGCGCGCGGCCCCCCCGGCGGGGGGGGCAGCCCCAGGCTGCGCGGCGCGGGCGGCCCCAGCGCCGGATCCCGCGGGAGGGCCGGGCAGGGCGGCGGAGGTGCCTGCGGACCCCGCCGCGTTCAAACGGGCGAGGCGCGCGCCGGATTGGCGGCGGCGGGGGGAGGAGAAGGCTCAGTCCCACCCCCGGGCAGGGGCAGCGCGGGGAGCGCGCGGGATGCTCCGCACGGCGCCCCGGGCTCGGCCCCGCGCCGCTTCCCCAAGGGCGGCGGGCGGGATGCGGCGGCCCCGCCTCGGCATAGCCCGCGCTTCCTTCCCCGCGCGCTGCCAGCCCTACTCACCGCCTTCATGGCCGAGGCCATGTCGTCGTATCGCTCCGCCTGCTCGGCCAGGCGGGCTCGCTGCAGCAGCTGCTCTCGGTCGCCCATGGCCGCTTCCGTGGTGGCTGCTGGGCTGGGCACGCTGCGCCCCTCGCGCGCACGGCAAAGGCGGGGAACGGGCGGCTCTGCAGGCGCAGGGAGCCGAAGCGCAGGAGCAGCAGCCGCCGCGGGCTCAGGCTCGCTCGGCGCCCGCTGGGCTGCTCGCGGCTGCCGCTCGCCCCCGAGCGCGCTCGCTCCGCGCTCAGCTCGCGCCTCCGCGCCCGGCTCCGAGCCTCGCGCTGCTGCCGCCGCCTGCGCCTGCGCGCGGGGAAGGCAACGAGGGGGCGGAGCCGCGGACACTGCAGGGGAGGGGAGGAGGGCGCCGCTCCCCCGCGTTCTATTTCTAGGTGACGTCACTTGCTATAAATAGCCATCCCGGGGCGCCGGCGGGGGGGCCGCAGCGCATGCGCACTGCGAGTGCTGCATTTTCCTGCTGCAAAGGTGGAGGTGGGCGATGCGCGCGGGCACTGCGGGAACCGCGCGAACGGCCGCAACGGTCCCAACGGCCTGGCCCGCGCGCGGGAAGCGCCCACCTGAACTTCCCCCGCGCCACTGCCTCTTTGTGCGCCGCATTTGATGCGTTTTGTTTCATTCTCGCTAAAGAAATGGGTCTCTCGGCCCTGCTGCTTTAAACGCTCCAGGTTGTCCCGGTGGCCAGTACAGGGGAATCGTTAGCTCACGCAACTGATTTGACTAAAATCAATTTTGACAGGTATTTTCATTCATAATGGTCAGGCTCTCCTTTAGCAAAGCAACAAATACCAATCCTATACAAAAATCATCTTATGGCAACAGAGCTGCACAAGCACTCCAGCTGCTGCTGGTGTGTGCAGAAATGCAGCATCAAGGCTGCTGTTTCCTACGTAAATCGTTGGCACTCACTGTTCTGCTCAGGGCACAGCAGCAGTTAAACACCAGCACCCCGTTTTACAAATGGGGAGCGTCTGCGCATCGGAACGAAAGCTGCTCGCAATCAAGCAGCTCAGCATTGCAGCCTCGCTGCCACAACACCAGCATAAATATCAAGGCATGTCTCTCCTCCCCGTGAGGAACAGGGAAGGCTGCACGTTGCCATGCAGCAGTCTCAGTGTCACCGGTGATACAGCTCCCCATCCATTACCATCAATACTGCTGCACTGCTCTGATGGAGCAAATTGGGTCCACCGAGCCACCAAAAAGTCACCAAGGCGTTTAGCCTGAACTCTGGCTTTGTTGGGTTGTTGGAGGATATTTTTTTCAGTTTGCACTGGAGTTAACACACAAAATCGCTTAAAATAAATGCTCTAGTTATTTTTTAAACAGACTAGATGAATATATAAATGAATTTAGCTATTTTTAGATGAGGATGAATAAATATTGTGAAAAATAGGAATTCATGAAAGTTATATGTAATAAAATATGCAACAGATTTCACATAACAAGTTATAAATTGATTGGCACAAGATTAAGGAAGTAACTTTCTCTGCAGAACTGTGAAATATGCAGTTATACATATATATCAGTAAACTGAAAAGTGTCTTTTTTTAACAGTGAAATCTTAACAGAATGGATCCCAATTATCAGTCCAATACACTATTCTCATTAAAAGAAAACTTTTTTTCTTTTGACTTTACCTAAGGTTGAAGTTTTTTCTACGGACTATAAGACTATGTTCTTGAAAAGGCAAGATTCAATTTTAAAATGAATGTTTTAAGGCATCTAATACCTTAATTTATCTCATATCTTATGCAACAACAGTAAGAGATGGGCCAAACCAAAATCCCCTATTCAATTCTCAAACTTTGGAAACTGCAGTTTAGACCAGCTTCTTAGTAGAGATTAATAAGTGTGTAAAATGTGCCAGCAGTTTTGAAAATTTGTAGAGTCTAGAAAAAGCTTCCCAGTTGTGCACAGCAATTTCAGCCTCCTGGGGGAACCAGATTTTGAAGTATTTTTAAAACCAGTTATATTTATTTATTCATAGAATCGAGAGAATCTGCATTAAAAACATTCTCATGAAATGCTTTCTTTCTGTCTATGTAAATGGCCATTTTTCAGCCTAAAGCATCTCAAAAATTCCTAACCTCAAACCCACAAGGTGACATGTCTCATTTCTGCTTTAAAATCAGACACACGTCTAAATCTAACATAGCTAGAAAAAAGCACAAAAATCAGATAGCATTTCTATAGTCTGACTGTAAACAAGGTAATAAGAGTACATTTCAGACATACAAGGGCATAGGGGAGTACCTATTTTCCCTTGCGTGTTCAGCACTGGTGTCCTGAATCCTCCACTGTATCAGTGGCTCCCAGGAGCTATAAAGGTGCAAATAAAAAACAATTAGTGCTCATGCATTAAGCTTCAGTCTGCTGCAATCTTTAGAAGCTTGGTTACAATGTTTTTTTAAATAAAAATGGAACTGGCAACATCAGCAGACCCCTTCCTAGAGTGCAGAATGGGGCACATGACATGCGAGCAAGCTCTGTGGTTCCCCTGCACAGCCTCGATGCCCAGCACAGTACACAGCATTACATAGCTCTATGATTCCCAGGAAAATCCAGACAGGAGCTCAGAAATATGGCTCTCGTGAGGCAGGATTTGAGTTGTTGGCATAGTTACCACACCCAGCAAGAACAGAGAAACTTACAGTACTGAAAATTGTACCATGACCTAAGGCAGTGGCTCTGCTCCACTGGCGTATCTGATTATTGGACAGCACCAATGTTCCACAAATAGCTCCTTGCTGAAATGCCATTCTAGTTCACTGCTAAGCTCCACACGGGGCACTGGGGACAGCAAAGCACTCTCAGAGAGATTGGTCCCAACACTGACATTTAGCAGAGGGGCCAGGGCTAGGAGGTACACTGGCACAGAGGAAGTATGACAGGGAAATGAAGCGATGACAGAGGTGCCATGCCAAAACCTTTCACCACTGCCAAAGGCTGCCTTCTCTGGTTGTTCTGGACACAGTGAGCAAAGATCCCACTTCTTGCACCACTCTTCCTGAGACTCGTGGAACTAAAGTGTAGCTAAGGCAGTAAAAAAAGACCCGGCTGCTAATATACTTCTTATTTCTGGAGCAAGCAATCTTCCTGCTCTTTCTCTGCAGCAATGAAATGTTTTATTTAGGGCTCTGCGAAATGATACTAACACACAAGGCAACAGAAAACAGAAAGAGAGCAGATGCTACTGCCAAGTGATGGGGGAGGCTGATCAGCTTCCACATCACAGGAAAAGGTAGCAGAGATGGCGATGGTAGTAAAAGAGAGCTGGGAGCCTAGGGGCATATGATATTGGAAAACCTGGAGCTGGCACTTACTTAGGTGGGCCCAGGATGTTTAGACTGTGCTGTAAGGAAAGATTGTTTCACGTGTTGAGGATTATCTATAATCTTTATTGTCAGAAGCCTGGCAGCACATCCCCGCAATAAAGTGAGGTAAGTGCACATCAGGGAGGGAAGGTGTTGTAACCAATGACAAGATCAGAGCAAAAGATAGGAGTGGGCGTAGCTGAAGTGTGATGATTCTTTCCCAAACCACAAGAGACTATAATTTCAATGATATACTTCTAGCCGAACCATACACCACAGCTTAACGAGCAGCAGAATCCTTTGGGCTGTCACAGTGAGAAAATAGTATTTGTCATATTTCAATTTCATATTAATCTGTAATAATTCTCACAGAACCTCCCTCATAACTCAAAGGTATGGGGGAGCAGACCTGAGGGTAAACAGGGAATACCACGGAGGGTAAATAGAGGGACCACTGACAGTAAACAGGGGCAGTATACCTGAGGGCAAATGGAGGTTAAAAAGGCAGGTTACAAGTGATAAACTTATCAGAATCTCATAGATTATTGAAAGCCATAGAGGTTACAGAGAAACTCCTGTAATTTTCTTTACATTTTTTCCAAAATTTTCAAGATTTTTGTCAATTTTTATTAAAAATGGATAGAATTATTGTGAGTTATATAATCAGAAGGAAAACACAATCCATGATCAGTAGACCTCCTGTAGTATCTGCGAGATGTTGCTGTCCTTACTTCATATCAAGGTCATTTCTGTCAATACCATGCAGATGTCTCTTTTCAGGGTCTGTCTAAACATATTTTTTTCTGAGAACAGGGCCCCACCCTGGTGCCTTCACCTCCCTGTTTATTCCCTCTTCTTCTACTCCTACTGCTTTTCAATGCTTTTTTTTCTTTTCTCGCTTCAATCCTCTCATTCTGTCAGTTCATTGAATTCCATCATTTTTATCTCAGAAACGAAACAAAGCATGCAGGCCCACTCCAAAGCATTGCTGTTTGATTTTTCCTGTTTTAATTATGTTTGAATTGTTTTATGTATTCATAACATTTGTCTCAAGCAGTATTTTGATATGTAGAACTCATACAGTGTCAAACTGTAAGTGACCTTGCCATGCAAATATTTACTGAGTGGTAGTAGGGTGAGGGTAAAGAGTGATTTAAGAGGTCTTCAAAACCCACTGGGATGCCACCCTGGGCCCTGTACTCTGGGTGTCCCTGCTTGAGCACAGGGGTTGGACTAGATGATCTCTAGAGGTCCCTTCCAACCTCAACCATTCTGTGATTCTGTAAATCCTGGATGGAGGCAGAAAGGTTAGACCACCTGACAGCGGCGTAGAACCAGCAGCGTTCATGACGTAAATTGTGGCATTCACACTGCACGGCTGTTCAGCAATGGGGAACACCTTTCCAAGAGAAGGGTTGTGATTTGGGCAAAATCTGTGAAGTTCCTGCTCCCTCAGGGGAAAGGGATCTATACTGTATATGGAAACCTACTGATTATAAGCACTGCGATATATTTAATACCACTCAGCATTCATAGGCAGGACTGCTCTGCATGTTCAAGATCTTGTTGATCCTGACTCCAGACATGAGTTGATAAATCCTCCAAACTTTCCCATGAAACATGCTGTGTTCAAGCGTTTGCTCATTTCAGAGTCCAGCAAAGAACGAACATTATGTCTGAATAAAAAATCATAGTGGTGTTTTTGCATGCCAGAATGATTCAGGGATATTCACAGGAAGCTGTGAAGCATGCTCAGTTACAGAGGTTTGTCTAAGTAGCAAGAACACAGTAGCTAATGGAAAGCAGCTTTAACACTTACAAAGCTACCTCACAACAGTGTTTGCCAAAGCCTTGTCCACATACAGAAATGTGTTTTTATTCCTTATGTGATTAATCAAATTAAGGTAACTGGAATCTACAATACACAGAAAAACATTAAAAACTTCTTATCAGAAACCTTTATCAGAATGCCATATAGAAAAAAGAAAAAAAAAAAGGCTCCATCCGTAACAGGAAAAAAAAAGTCTATGTTAAGCAACTTTCGCACACAAGAAAAACAATCCTACCAACAGCCAGGGGTTTTCACAGGTGCTGAGCATTTGCAGCCTATGGATAAGGTCAGAATGTTGACGTCCAGTGTTCCCAGAATCACCCCCAAGATGCAGCATGTCATGCACACACAATTAGGGACTCTGAATCAATGGACAGATTTTTTTTTGTTTTTTTTTTTAAAAAGCCCATATATTTCTTAACAAATTATTTTTTACTGCTCTTCAAACTTTAGTAAAGTGGATTAGTTTGACTTGGAATTGGATTAAATTCCACTTAACATGATGGATCTGAAACAATGACCTTTCACTGTAGAACAAAACATGAAAGACTTTGGGGACAAGACTAATTAAGTGCAGAGATAAAATGCTTTTGCCAGCGTTTTCAAAAGTGGCCTCTTATTCTGGGTGCTCCACTTGAGTCGCTGCTTAAGTGCTCATTTCCTCTGAAAATGAGGCCCCAGGCAAATCAAGTCCAGCATCCAAAATGAGAGACTGCCTAGAAACATTGGCCTTCAAGTTGTCTTGCCTGCCACTTGCCCAGAGCAGCCTCAGACCAACCCATCAATAACCATGATGGCTGACAGAAACCATCAAGGGGACTGAAAAGGAAAAGCAACTTCTCATGTAATTAATCCTCTTTAGCATTGTATAAGATGAGGTTCAGAGAAGTTTTCATGAGCAGCTGTAGTACAAACCCTCCATACTCCCATTTTTACATCACACATCTAACTTTGCAACAGTTCAGTCTTGACCTTGCCAGCCCATCTGCTGCAAAGAGGAACGTTGATTTTACCTGCTGCATTGGAAAATCTGACTGCCTACCCGTTGGGAAAATGGCCCTCTCACCTCAGAGACAGCTAATTAACAAGGCCTCCAAAGATGCTCCTAGATTTCTATCCCTTTTCTGTGCTCATTTGACGTGTGCAAGTTTTGTTATTTGGGCTCTCCCATGAAATTAAAGATAAAAATGGCTTTGTTTCTTCAATCTAGGGCAAGCTCCTTCTTTTGTTAGGCCACAGCATGCTAAGGGGGAGGAGGAATGACAACAGCAGGTACAGCACATTCAGCACAGGGCAGGTCAGCCACATGCTCAGAGTACTTCTAATTACAGCTCCAAAGACGACGAACACAAACACATCCAGAGCCTGCTACATATGGCAGGAGAGTGAAACTAGAGCAAGGCTAGGAAATAAATCATAGCCAAGAAAGGGGAACAAGGTAAGACACAAACTGAACAATCCAATTGCCCAGCACGGATATAATCTAATTGGAAGAACTCCACCACCCTCAAAGCCTCAGCACCGCAGACAGAGAAGGCCAGGCCCACCAGTGCTAAGCAGAGATGCTCTTGATCTCTGCCTCTGCAATAGAGCAGTGCTTCCAATCTGTGCCAGCTCGTGCACGGGGAGGGGACAGCCCATCTCCCAACTCTGCATAGTCACCTGTACCTCAGCGCAGTCAGGTCTGTGAGACCACCTGCAAGCACAGCCTCCAAACTGCTCTCAGAGCAAGCGGCTCCGCCAAAGCCTTTCAGGCAGATCCAGTATCCAGGTAGCATAGGGCGTGGATGCTGGTGGGCCAGGATGCACTGTGCTTCTGCCACTTGGTTTTACACCTCTTGCTATTAACTTGATTCTACGTATCGAGCTGTGAATCATTTAATATAAATTTCTGGAAAACTAATAAGTTATTTCATCTGGGAAATGACCTAGAAAATTCAATTGTCCTCCAAGGAGCAACTGTGCCAAATTTGGAAATGAAATTCGTTAAGAGAAGTGTAAGACAAAAGGCTTTAATTCTGCTTTAAGTGCAAAGCCTTTTCAAATTTAAGTTTGGAGGAATACTTGTTGTTCCAGCACCTCTTACAAATTCTTAAAATTCTTAACAATGCTCAACAACTGTATTCTTGGATAATTATGAAGTTCACAAGACCTGTGCACCTGTGTATTAGTTAGACAGTAGAGCAAAGGCCAGTTATCTCTGAAACTTGAACGCTTGCATAGATTAGCATGTGTTGTCTTCTTAGAAAATAATCTATTTGATTTTGAATGGTAGGCACCTAGAACCTCTATACAGGTGGAGTACTGTTAATCTATCCTGAGTCATTTCCTGACACAGAGCACAAGGAAGTATTTGAGAGGGAGTGAAAACACATCTTACTAACTGAAGCATCATTCCTCTGTACTTCAGCCTGTCAGTCTTCACCAGCAGAGAAGAGGAACCACCCAGGCTCCCATCCACGTATATTACATTCCATAGACGAGCTGAATCATTGTAGCAGTACTGACACACCATGTCATTAAAGGGCTGAGAAATAAAATACCTTATTTGGTAGTTCACACACGCCTAACAAGAGCCAGCGTGAGTTCTGCTCACATGGGTGGCTCCTTTGGCATGGAAGCCCTTGCAGTGCCTGGCTCACCACAATCCCTTCTTTTTTTTTCACCTCCAACACAGGAGACGGGGAAGGCGCGCATCTCGCCCACCACGGCGCAACGCGGGTTTAACGCAGAGAGCCTGGCTTCCTTAAACGACCTCTTGCCTACCGTCAGCAGCACGAGTGCGGGTGCAGCAGCTCCCTGCGTTGCTGCTTCCCTCCCCTCGCCACAGGACCCCCGAGGCTCCCTCAGCAGCGGCGGCTTCGCCCCGCCCCCAACGGCCACTAACGGCCACTAACGGCCGCCAACGGCCGCCTCGCGCTGTTGCTATGGCTCGGCGGCCGGCGGCAGCCAATCAGGGGCCGCGAGGATATATTTGTCCCTGTTGCTACCCGCGCGGCGGGACAGCTGGCCAATCAGGGGGGAGCGGGAAGGCGGCGGCGCCCCCTGCGCGCACGTCCGTGTCTGGCGCGGGGCTGCGGCGGCGCCGTCGGGCAGGGGCGCGGGCGGCTGTGAGGGGGCTCCTCGCCCGCGGGATCCATCACCCGGCGCCGGCCCCGCGCTTCGAGCAGGTCACAATGTGGACACGTATCTAATAAAAATCCCCTCCTCGCACAAGCTGAGCATGTGGCAGCAGGAAAACGCCCTTCTGAGCACTGCAGGGAAGATGACCCCCTGGAAGCTCTGGGGATTATAACACAAACACCTATCTGGGATCTGGGGTGCTGAGGAATCGGATAGATGTTAAAAAGTTTAATACACTCACCTCGAAAACAAGCCCTAGAGAGAGTCATGTGTAAGCTTTATTTGCAACCTTCATTAACAAAAGGCACGGGAAGCATCTCCTTGGTGCAGCTCCCAGCTGTAGTTTTGGCAAAACTTACCCCTCACAATACAAATTTTCTGAATGCAAAAGATTGCCCAGTGAGTTAGAGCAGAAGCTTTAAACTCGGGTTTTTGAACCTGCATTTAAATCTACAATCTGAAAGTACCTTTAGCGTCTCCTGTTCTTGGCAGTATCTTTAGTAAAACGACAACTAAAGCAAACTTTTTAACTATTAACAAGGTAGAAGGATGGAGGCCTTTTCTCTCTCCATTCCTCATTTCCAGGTCAAAACCTTCATTCCATTTTAGAAAGGAGGCGGTGAGGAGGAGAAGCCAGAGAGGCAAGGGTGATCCCTGGGGAAGTGCGGACATGCGGAGCTCCCCGGCAGGCCGGTCACATTCGTCCCCCGGCAGAGAACTCAAAGAGCAGCCAGGCTGCCTGGTACGTATCACTGGTCGATGGGTCACCAGCTGGATCCTCGGGCACCTGGAAGACACATTAGCAATCACAGCTTCATTTAACCACCATTAACGATGCAGCTGCTCACTGGGAAGGAGGTTCTGTTCAGGGAGGGAAAGAAATATCTCCCAAGTTGGATTTTTTTTGTTTTGTTTTATGCTCACGGTAACTGAAGGGATGAATGAGTCATGAAGAGCAAACTCAAAGTCGTGTTGAACTACAGGGAGGGTACGTCCACACACCCACAGCTCGGTCACAGGAACCAAGTGCTTGATATCTCCGCGACAAGCCCAAGGAAAGTTCACTCAGCAAGAATCCAAGTAGCCAGGATGCTGTAGGATACCCCAAAA
>JAUBOD010000707.1:1977561-2003008 GCA_032353885.1 Nothura maculosa | reverse complement strand
GACGCCTGCCTTCCTCCCTTCCCTTGCTCTGGTTTTATTGATCCGTGTACAGGAAGGCAAGAAGTCAGAAACATCTCTGCTCTCTGTTAATTGATATGGGACCTCAGCTGAGGAATCAACTCAAAAGCATTTCTAACCTTCCGCCTCCGACACAGTTCGACTGGGAAGACAAATCCATCAACACAAGCAGTATATCTTGCACAAAGTGTTTATACCTCAGCATCCATAAAAGAGGATTCATTTGCTGTCTGCCTCACAGATTCATTACACAAATTATCAGAAAGAAACAAAAAGTCACTCTTGTGCCTCAGGCTTCTAAGAACTGGGATATTTTGGTAACTTACTGGCTAGTGGCAAGTTGTACACGGAATTGTCACCATTTCATAACAGTGGAAAAAATAATGCATGTTACTGCTGAAGTACATGCTGTTGCTTCACAACTGAACGTCCAAAAATTCAAGCTATTCAAGAAAAAAAAACATTTGCTAAGACATAAATCAGGTAGCAGTAGCACATACATATCAACTCTATCATAAATTAATATCTAGCACTTAAGCACTTAGGAGGCAGCACAGAACATTCAGGTGGTGGAAGTTAATTCCTGTGCTGCCCTTCTTACCTCATATTCTGCTTAGCACACTCTTCAGTGTGCATCAACATGAGGCTTTTCATAAGAAACAGGGATTATGGTATGGATTCCTGGACAGTTCTACTTGGATAGGGATATGCCTGGGCTGGAGATCCCTGCAGCTTTCCCTGGATATCCCTGCAGCTCTCCTACCTGCATGATGTCGATGGCCATGGCCTGTGTCTGCACCCCCTCCACGTTGTTCACCAGCCAATGCACAACTTCTGCGCTGATGAAACAGTACGGGGAGAGGCCCTTCTGTTCAGAGAGCAGCTGGATCCCTGTGCTGAATCACAGCAAGGCAGATACGTTGTTAGCATGAACTGACTGATAATTCGGCAAGTTACATGGCAAAATCACTGTCAAAAAGAAAGAAAAAAGCTAAAAGCATAAGGGCACAGAACAAGAAGTGCACAATGCCTCCAAAGCGACATATTGTTAGCTTCGGGTAACAGAGATGAATACTTGATATAAACAGCATCCTTGCTGAGGAATCTTCTTTGGCAAGACTGGAGTTCTGACAATAGAAGTCTGTGTAGTCATACTGGTACCTAAATTTCTATAAAATTCCTTTCTGGAACAACTAGAACTGAGTAATAAAAGGGAGCTGGAAAAACTCCTCCAGAGCTGACACGGGGTTTCTTTGAGTGTCTCCATGACACACATCATACATGTACAAACCAAACAAAAATACAATAACTAAAAATCCTTACGTAGGATGTTTCATGGCTTCAAGAATCTCCATCAAGGTGGAGGAAGAAGTCAGAGAGCTTGTCGAACCCTGCTGAGAGCTGGGAAGCAAACAGAACCATGTTTAAATCAGGGCAGCTGCCAGATTTACTCAAACGTGCACATTTTATTTTTAAAATTGAATCTCTTCCTTGTGCTGTGCCACATTTATTTCCTTCCTCACTTCACAAAGGACAACTACAGGCACGAGACCCATTTTCCCAACCTTAGTTTGTAAGGACATTACTATACTGACCCAATTCACGCTATAAAACCTGCTACCAGATTCAAGAGCTATTGGGAGCAGACATTTTAAAAGCTGGATTTTTAATATCCATATACAAACACAGGAAACAGGTATCGATATAGTTTATTTTCAGCACTGCTTCCTCCCCAGGGTCTTGCCTCCAGGTTGTGATCTCTTGGATTTCATCAACCTACTATTCCATTTAGGTCTGCAGGGCTTCCTTGGCTAAAACAGAGAGAAAAGAGAGGTCTGGGCAGAGCCAGCTCTACAGAATCTCAGAACTCCCCAGCAGAACCGCCTGCTAACGGGGCTCAGAAAGAGAATTTCTTCATTCTTCATTTCTAAAAAAAAAATGAAGCTCTTTTGGGGTAGGATGGGAGGAAAAAAAAAAAAAAAGCCTCACGCTCATTTAATTTTTAGAAACCAGGTTGCAAGGCTTGTTTTCCTACTACATCCCAGCGCTGGCGCTCCTGGCCCTGCTGCTCCCGTACCCGCTCTTGGCACATCCTGGCTCCAGGTCAGCTCTTTCCTTATCTGCTCCCAGCGCATCCTGGCTCCAGCCCTGTTGCTCCCTTACCTGCTCCCGATCCATCCTGGCTTTGACCCTGCTCTTCCCTTACCCGCTCCCGGCGCATCCCGGCTCCCTTACCTGCTCTCGGCGGAGGCAGCCGCCGCACATCCCTGCTCCGCGCTGCCCTGGTTGCCCCCCGAGGCCGGGGCATTGCCCCTCTCAGCCCCCTGGCCCGTGTTTAGCAACGTGCTGCCTTCCAAGGTCACAGGAGCTGTTTGATCGAGAGAGACCTGCGAGGAGTAAAACACAGCAGCATCTTTATGGCACTGAGAACACAATCCTGTTCCCAGGAAATCCCTGTTTCCTTTTGGCTTTTTAGCCCTTCAGGTTTCTGCAAAGGGCCAACTGCTGCAAGGCAAGTACAAACATATGCAGAAAGGATAAATACAGTCATGCTTTGGTCATCACTAGAGAGCTACTGACAAGAGTGAAATTAGTTTTCTAGCATCCATAAGGACCTAGCAAAGATGAGGGTCACCAATACAGCAACAGCCACTGTCCAGCTAACACCCCTGGCCCCATCCGGACATATTTGCTTACATAAATACGATTATAAACATGCAATGCACAGAAACAGGAGTCATAGTCACTGTGAGATGAGTTGCAAGCAATTAGAGATGAAAGTGTTTTGCTTAGACAAAAATACATGAATTTACCACAAGGAATTCAAGTTTCATAATGCACAAAAGCAGCTCATCTGCCTTCCTTTCTGAGGGCAGTATCAGGAAGCTGCTTGGCACCCACCCACCCCTATGTCACCCAGCAAACAAGAACACTTTCCTCCCGCAGCAACACTTGCACTACGCCATGGGAGACTGACTAGTTCACCCAAATTAACATTAAATCATTTCAGGAAGAACACGGATGCCGAAGGATTCAGCAAAGCACAGGCTGTAATTGCCATCTGCCATTAACACGTAGGGCTTCGGAAAGGCACGTTACATAAAAGCCAGGGAGGTGGCGGAGCGGCACGGGCACAGCCGGGAGCCACTCAGATCAGGTAAATAGGCTGGCTCATCTGCCCTCAGAACCCACAGCACTCGCCCAGCTAAACCCACGCCCAGCTAAACCCACGAAGCTGCAGTCTGACTCAGCGCTCGTGGTTGCGCCAACAGAGCCCGTTTTGTCTGTGCCCCTTCTCCCACCCCGAGATCTCTCCCTCGGCAACGGCAGATGGCCCTTTTTGGGCAGCCCAAACTGGCAGATGCTCCACGCTCAATCTGCAGCCCTCGCAGGCGGTTAAATCCGCTCTTCCTCTCAGAGCTCACTTCACCCTGCAGTATTTTCTGTGGTTTTGCTGCTTTCTTGCTACATCTTAAGTGTACAAACAACATCCGTCACGATGAGTCTTCGAGACCAAAATGAAACCAATCTTTGGAGCTCTCAGTTGTTTCAGGATCTGCAGGCACCATTTGACTCCGATATCCTCAGAATCACCTGTCAGTTAACTAACACTGGAGCCAAGAATCATGTAAGCTGTGGCTGTCTTTGCTTCATGGAGGAATGGAAAAACAGGCACTCACTGACATACAAAAGGAGAAGCTTTAGTAGTTGGCAAGACAGTAGCAGCGTGGTGAAAAGCACAGTAAGGCAAGGCACACGGGTATCCAAAGCACTTCTAAACCATTGAGTGGTGGAAGGAAACTGATGCATCCACCAGGAAGAACTTCATCCTGTTCATGCTGGGCTTCTTCTCAGCAAGCAGCTCTGGAAACTAAACCAGGTTCCTTGACCTGCAAGCTGAGGACAACAAATGCTCTCTCTCACCTCAGTCCAAAAGCCAGAGCTGACGAGACACCATTGAAGACTAACCTGGGAGTAGAAGGTTGAAGCTGTGCGTGGGCTGCGAACAAAATCCATAAAGAAGGCCCCATCCTGAAGGCATCAGAGGGAGCAGGCCCAGTAATGGCAACAGCAACGGGAACAAGGAGATGAAGAAAAGCAAATACAAGGTTGTGCAAGTATGAAATGACCACAGAGAGCAAGTATGAGAAGAATGCATATTCCCAACAGACCCAGAACCAGGTGCAGCAGAGCAGGAGCATGAGGAGATGCTCCCATACCCCCTTACTTTCTCTCTCTGGACCAAGACGTTACTTTTCCCCAGCACAGACATTTTTCCAAAGACTTGGAAGCCACCCTGATCAGAAGCCAATTCAAAACCACACCCTTCCTTTGCACTTAGGAGAAGGACTTGGCCCTAAACTAAGCGGGTCTTCACTTCAATTGCAAGAGCTGAAGAGAGGTAGAGGAACCCAGGTTCCTGTGTATATGATGGCATCTTTCACAAGAAGGCCAGCTCTTTTCTGGTGTGTCAGTTGCTCAAATAGTAAGGAGGCAGAGGCAAGGAAACGCTCCTCAGGAATCATCCTCTTCCTCTTAAATGAAGATTCTGCTTTACAAAGCAAAGGAAGAAAAACTTCTCACAAAGACCTCTCCAAGAGCGTGTTTAATATCTTGTACAAAATTCATCGGGCGCTGCCTACCTTGTGTTCCCTGCCTACTTACAAACCAAGGATGAATTTATCCCCAGCTACTAGTCTAAAACACGTCACGATTCTCTTATCGCACCAGACAGCGCGCTGGAACCCAGCTAGGTTTTTGTTCTCTGTTTGCAGCTCTCTATTCTGATCCCAGGCAAAACATTTTGTCTATAGCCTGCAGTTAGGAGGATGCTTACCCTGCTCCGTACGTATAAAACGTTTCCTGCAAAGGATTCATGCCAGGGAACGTGGCTGGCAATCCATGCAGTGCAGGAACAGCAGGCAACGGGTACCTGCCAGGGCACGGGCTCCCCAGGCAGTTTATGCATCAGGATAACTGGCTGTGTTAAATCACCCCACGCTGCCCTATAACTGCCTGCTGGAGTGACTTGTCAGTGCTGTTCTGAAGCAGAAGAGGTGGAGACGATGATTCAGCTCTGTGTTGGACCAGCTCCAGCACTGGATAGCAGCCTGGAAGAGCACTTGTTCCCGGGGCTGCTGATGGAGCACACAGCTGTGACCAGTGTGGACACCCCAAGGGCCCTAAAGCCAGAGCCACCCCTGGAAGCACAGGGCACGCACGGTGTCCCCGAGCACCAGAGAGCTGCCCCACGGGGCTCCCTGCTTCAAGGAACCCCTCCAGCAGGTGTGGACCATCAGTTTGGAGATGGCTCTTGCTTCCCTCCATGTCCCTGGCTGTATCTGTTCATAGAGTGTTTATTACCACCCTGTGGAAGGCTGTTGGTTGGTACCTCACGCTTCCAGCTCATACAGCAGCCTCCTCAAGAGGCTTTTTAACATAGTTGCTTTGGAAACCAGAGACCAGCGGAGCACAAGATCTGCTCAATCACTCCTAATGCTGCTGTGCCAGGACACAGCAGCCACTGCCCAGAGAGCCAAGTTGTGCCTTCTTCCCTCTCCTATGCAGGACAACTCGCCACAGCAAACTCCTGTTCTGGGTCTGATGTGCAGTTTTCACCAGCTTCTCTGTTATAAAAAGACATTTATAATTTCTTATTTAAAGAGAGAAAGTTCATGTTCCTAAATGGTAAAAGAAGAAAATGCAAAGCATGAATTAGGATCTGGAAGTTTGCAAACATGTCTCTCAAAATCAACTTCTGAACCTGCTTTTTCTAAGACCTGCTCACCTCTTCCATCGTAGAATGAGAACAAGTAAATTGGTGTCTACTACTAAGTTGACTACAACTTACATAGAAGTTGGGATATTGAATATGAGATGCTAAGACAACAGCTCTGAAGGAGATGAGTAAGTATCCAGCCAGTTCATAGGGGGAACCAGACACTTCCTTCCCTGCAATACTTCGACTGTTGAACCCAAAGACAAGCCATACGTTTAAGTGTTGTATCTTGGTTCAGTTTCTTGTTATTCCTGCTGAAAAACATCCATGCCAGAAAAAACACCCACCACCATGAACAAACCAACTCTAAATTCTTCTGTTTGGATGTGGAAATCTGGCTCTCATGGCCCTCACAGGGGAGTTGAGAAGGTGACTAAGGCACAGTTGAGCCTTCCAAGTGTTTGAAGAGAGCTCCAGGAAAACAGGGGTCTTTCACCTGGAGTCAGCTCAGAAAAGGAGGGACATTTAAATCAGCACCCAGGAACACGTCTTCTCCTTCAAACAGAGCTAAGTAGCTGGGGTTCCTGGCCTTAACATTTCCCTAAAGCTTTCCATGACTATGGTCTAGAGCTTAACCTTGGTCTGCAAGACAGCCTCCATACAGATGCAGGGAGCACCATATTTTTTTATCTAAAATCAAACTCTGATTGAAATGAAATATGCTGCCAGAAAAGAAAGTGGAGGAATTAACGAGCAACCTTTAAATTAACAAAGCGTGCTGAGGTAGCAACTCAGGGCTTTGCCCTCCTAGGCACAGTTTTAGTGAAGAACTGAAGGATGGTTCTGTCCATACCTCTCTCCTTAGGCCGCTGCACAGAAAGGTTTAAGGACATTCCAGGTACAAGCCCAAGCCCAATCCCTGACAGATGAGATAGCAAAATGTGATGTGCTGCAGCCATATGCTTAGAAGAGTAACCTATTTTTTTTCCTTTGTGCAATCCATTTATTCGAAAAATTCTCATGTGAAACAAAATTCTCAGCTAAACGAAGCTCAGGAACTGGTTACCTTGCGAGGGCTGTCCATGTAGGTGGGGGTGATGGCGATGCTCCCGCTCTCCGCAGCCTGCCCACAGCTCTTCCCAGCCAGCGCTGCCGCCTGCTGCTCCCCCAGGCTCCTACAGCAAAGGAAGGAGTCAAGTTGGGTCCAATGTGCTCCTGCTCAGCCTCTGCCTGAAGGCTGCTGGTGCAGAGGGGCATTTTCAGGCACTTGCTTCCCCTTACTTTGAAGGGATGTCAGTTCAATGTTTTATAAGTATTTTCTACCCTATCTATAAAAAAAATACATCCTTGAACTTGCTTGGTTTTGTTATGCATAAGTAAAGGCAAAGTTGTCCTAATCTGCTTTAGGTAGTACAGAAGGAAGATATGGAGGAAGGATATTGTGCAGTGGGTCAGGCCGCCGCAGGGACTCACTTCTGACTGGCTTCCATCTCCAGCAGGGCCGAGAGCGCCGATGTTCCTTTCTTCCCAATGGGAGGCCCAGCCTGCTCCAGAGAGTGGGTGGGAATTGGACCCGCAATCTGCAACCCTTTCAGGGCAGAGCCTTTCTATAGGGGGAGAAATGGAAACATAGAGTTGGTCAAAAAGGTTTTAGGAGTAAGCAAGGAGCCCATGTCAGCAGTGCTGAGAGGCACCTCTGAATGAGGACTTAAACCACAGGTACATGAGAAATGGACCAGCCTAGTGTCTCATGTGGATGCTGTTGTCAGGAAAAAAAGAAAACCTGTTCTTTAAATAAAAGTGGTTCTTTTAAGTCACTCCATTCAGTGGGTGAATTTGAGGAGAATTTGATGCATTTCAGCCACTTTGACGGCTGCCTTAAGACTGTTCTCCAAGAAGTCAACCACATGGCTGTCTGCACATTTCTTTTCCTAAGAGGGCTGCACAGAGCCAGCCCAGCTGGCAGCTACAGCTCCCGTCCCTCAAAAACTCCTTCTCAGCAATGCCCTGCATCACAAGCTGCCACAACGTACACAGGCACAACACAAAGCAAGGCACACTGCAAAGAGGTGGCACCAGACTCGGGTCAAGAGCAGATTAGCTGGGGAGGAGACAGAGCAGCCACAGAGCTCTGTGCAGAGGGGTCTGCTCACAGGCTGAGCTAACTGTCCTGTTTCTGGTTCCAGCCACAGCAGCATGGGGGGATACTCATTCCTGACACATGTAATTCATTTCAGCAGCCTGGGAGTAGCAAAGTGCTGACGTGGCCATAGCATTTTAGCTCTGAAATACTTTGGCTGTCAGCACAGGGCTGTGCTGCACATGCAGACACACACAGCCCATACATCCCATTTCGTTCAACTGTGTCTCCTAATGCTCCATAAAACCACAAAGTGGATGGCAAAACAGCACGAAGGGACAAAGGGGCCACGCAGCCCTGCGCCCAGCCAACCTCTGCCTCACCCTAATCATTCTGTCAGAGCGATGGCGGCGACGGATGCGGTTCAGGCCCTCCACGAAGCGAATGAAGCCGTCCAGGAGCTGCCACTCGTCGTCGTCGGAGCGCGGCCGGTCTCCGTACACGTCGCAGTGCGCTTCGCCCTCCATGATGCGCTTGGTGGCACTGATGCACGCGGGCAGCAGCAGGAAACGGGTCCTCCAGAACTTCAGCGACTCGATAAGGCTGGGGAAGGACAGGATAGAGGTCACCACAGCCGCCCAGGAAGGATTTTGTGGTCGGTAAATGTTTATCTGGAGGCTGTGAGTCTCAGCAATTACAATAAAACCTCCTTTCGCTACCCGCTGTGTGAGAAGGAACAGAGCACTGGGATGTGTTCCAGCACACTGATATGCAGGAGAGAGCACCAGGCCATCTTTAGAACAGTTGTATCATATGGATATACTTCCTTTTTTTGTGATATATCACAGAAATATGGCTACAAATGCTTTTCCTCCAGAAATAAGCAAAATAAAATGAATTTCAAAGGTACATGCTAGAGGCACAGAAACAGGCTGAGACTTGAAAAGAAAGATACAAAAAAGACTAGTTTTAAGATACCAAAACATCTTCACTCCATAGTTTAAGAGTAGGATTAGAGTCAAGCTAAGCCTAGACTCAAACCAACATCCAACAGTTTCAGAACTAAATGGAAGCTTTCAGGCAGATACAGAAATGAGTAAGAAGCCAAGCAAAGCATCCGAGATATAAAAAATATATATATATATATTTCTTTGCATTTGCAGGAAAGGAAAAAACAGAATTTTGTGATCACTAAATTTTCTGATCAAGACTTTGCATCAAAGATCAGATAATACAACAGCAATGCCAATACACTCACACAAGGGTTGCAAAGCTGCTGGCAGCACACAAATGAAATCAGGCCAGCTGCTCTCCCCAGAGTACTGAGCTTTCATAGGCTGAACTTGCTAAAGAAATTTTAGGTCAAAAAGAAGAAAAAAGGAAATTAGGACACAGAACAGTCTGGATGGAAGAGGAAATCTCACCTGAAATCCTCAGAGCCAGCAGAGCAGATATACTGATCCAAGTAATTCCACTTGTACTCTTCTAGTCGCTCATGGGAAAACTCTACCCAGCAAGAGACAAATTCAGAGTCCGAGTGCGAGGGACATAAGCTGTATGTGTAGTTTATCTGAGCAGATTCATAGGGATACCTAAAAGAGACAAAGTAAACCTTAATTTCAGCACCATCAAGAGCAGCGCTTCTTTCTTCTTCTGAAGAGAGAGAATGCTCTAAAGAACATTCTTCCAAGCAAGTACAAATACTTGAAAAAACATTTTCATCTGAAAAAATAAGATTAAAATGCTCAAATAAGTGATACTCACTTTGGCAGGTACCGAGTCACAGTAATTATTTTGTCTTTCAACGTTACTTTGTGGAAAGTGCGGCCCATGCTCAGCCAGTACTGATCTTCTTCCTCGGGTCGATTCCTTGATACAAGACCTAATTGTAAAGAGCAAAATGTTCATCTGTTTTAAGCTTACAGCACTAGACAGAACATTGTCAATAATCCACAGCCATAGAAAACCACTCCAGGATCAGGTTTCTGAACTTAGGCATAAACTAAGAGCTATCTTTCAGGCCACCTCTTTGCATGATGCCTTATGTTCTGACAGTTCCCATTTGCTAATGGCACAGCCAAAGATGAAGGGCATTTGCAACTCCTCACTACCAGCATAGACTTTCCATGGGAAAAACAAGTTGAGAGTAGACAATATGAAGTGCTGAGAAACTAGCAGGTGTGATACAAAAACAGGGCTCCTTTTCCCTTCCTCTCTGTGCCTCATCCTTGGAATTAGCCACTTCAGTTCAACACTGCACCAAAGGCTGCTCATTCCTACCGCACGGAGTAACAACTATATCCTGCTTGTGTGTATTGCCTTCTCTATCAACTCCAACCTGTCTATGGAATATTCAGAAATGTCTGAAGCCAACTAGTACAGTCAGGTTCTCTCAAGGGAATGAGAGCTCCCATCTCCCAGGCCTCTGCGGTCTAACGAGGTGCAGCTGAATCATGACTGTAGGACAGTGAAGCTTTGTCTGTTCACCTGAGACCTGCAGCTATTTTAGAGTTAAGAAACACTTCCAGACTTTCAAATAATTCCATTTTGAGAGTTTAGTCTGTTTTCCTAGAGATGTACTCGCCATGCAGTCACCATGTGAATTGTTTTTAAGATGTGTTCACCCAAAACTGATACCATATTTCATTTGGGTGCACTCCTATGATTATTTTTTTTAATCTAAATTGTCTGTGCTGCCTCACAACTGGCTTTTTGACTTCTTGTCATTTAACAAAATAAGAAAAAAAACAAATAGCTAAAATGACTAACACCTGGTTCGTGGAGGCTGCTGGCACTGCAGGAAGGACTGAATAACAAACGTCTGCACTGTTAGTGTCAAGTCACTCACCTCTGCTGTACAGGGGACTGCTGCTGAGCGGGGGTGGCACGGCCGGGGCTGGTTTCTGTGGTTTGGGTTGCACAATAATCTGATAGCCTTGCATGAGACGCTGACAAATAAACTCCTCAAACACCTGCTGGGCTGTCATCTGCACCCCTTCCTCATCTCTCCTGAGCACAAAGGTTAAAAAGGAGACTGGAATAAGGAAACTGAGCACGTGGCCATTCTTAGCTCTGCCTCTCCTGACTGAGGACTTCTTCTTGCATTGGAATCTGTGCGAGTGGAGCCCTCTGCCTGAGAAAACCATCCTGCTGGAGCTGTAAAGAACAGGTACCTTTCTGTTGTTTACAACAGGTAATGGCTAGCTCTCTGGCAATATTTATTAATGCCTTTGAAAGCAGTTTTGAAACAGGCTGCAGACACCGAGTAGAAAATCCATTTTGCTTACAATAGCTGTTCAACTTCAGGTTAGTTTATCAATGAGCACTTTTATAGCACTTTGCAGGGAAACTGGAGTGCAGTTTGCAGTTCAGCACCACCCACAACTGCAAGTGTGGGGGCTTCAGTCTGTCTCCAAGGGGCAAGTCTGGAGGAGAGACCCAAAGACAGTTCAAGCATCATTCACTAACTGAGACAAGGAGATGCTCCACATCACAGATGTCATTATATCTACTTCTGCCCTCCTGAACTTTGCCCTCCAGCTGTCAAGGGCTACAACATTTCTTTAATTCTGTTATTTACTAGCAGGATTCAATGTTTCAGTTACTTTGACCAGTGCTTTTTTCTTTCCCCTCATAAAGCAGCAATATGCTGAGTCTTGTCTGATGCTGTATAAATTGTGCAGAGTTTGAAAGATGTTTAAAAGGCTGACACAGCTTCAGGAAGTCAATGCAATTAAGGAATAGTTACCAGAGACTTGCAAGAGAAGCTCGGAGACTATCCCATTAATATTTTTTCTCCAGAATGCTTTCAACTAAATCTCTAGAAGTCAGGATAAGCATTGTATATATTGTGTATGTGTGCACATTTGTTCATTTAGCAGTTTTAAAAGACTTGCTGGAAAACAGATTAACAAAGTAGGGAGAAGTCAAATTATACCCTTCTAACATGAAAACTGCTAAAAATAACACTAGATCAGAAAAGGTGCAAAGTTATCACTGAAAAGGGAAAATTAAGTATTCCACTGCCAACTACGTTGGCAATTCATCCTTCTCTTGTGCAGACTCCAGAGCACTCGTCTTCCACCAACTGCACCTTAAGCATTTTGATCCAGTTCAAGATACACCGAGGAGAAAGTGCTGGCAAACCTGTCAATGTCAGCTTCTGGCAGGAGATCATAGCAGCCCTCGGTGTAATCGTTCTGCAGACTTTGACGGTCAGGAAAATAGTCCGTGGTAAGAGGCAAACACGCCGGAGTAGTAAGAGATTTCCAGTCCACTCCAACTGTACAACAGAAGCCTGGCACTACGGGGGGAGCAGACAGCGTCAGAACTGCCTCGTATGGTTGGCGGGGGAGACAACGGGGGCATATATGGTCACCCATAAAAACCAGGGTGCAGAAGATGAGAGAAACGTGAAGAAGAAAGGTGGAAAGAATGAGGGACAAGTGCAGAGTCGGCACAAAGTCAACAGACAGAGAAAGGGTGGAATGGAAGTAGAAAAGGACAGTAAGAGGGGAAGAGGGAGGGAGAGAAAGAGACAGAGTTTGTTAAACAATGCAGTGCACATGCTAATTTAATCCCATCATGCAAATGGGATTCAAAGTTAATATGTTTAATTTTCAGTTGATTGAAAGCTAGAGCTGACACAGCCACCACTCTGCCAATATTATAGCAAGTTGGGTGCAATTACAGATTATAAATACCAAAACCAGAGCAACATTCCAAGTCTGAACAAGAAAATCAGACCAGCTTTGCATCCTAGATAACTGCAGAAGGAGCTAGGGATGGGGAGAGGGAGAGAACGACAGGCCGGCCTGTTTCTGGCATAGTACAACAGCAGGAAAGGGAGTATTTCTAGAGTTATAAAAACAGAAGACAGACCCAGAGGGGTGGGAAGATGAGAAAAATAGTAATTTGGAAAGCATTCTTTTTCTACACCCTTTCCCAGAGCTATGTTGCAATTTCAGGATTCTGGAGATCTAAGCCCAGACATTAAAAGCAAAAGTCAACTCAATTATATCATATCAGGACTTCACTACTGTGTTACATTCTGACCTGCCTCAGCCAATCTATCTCAAGGCACTCAGCCAACTGCTAATTCTCAATATACTGCCACAGAGATCTTAAAGTTAAAAAAGTACATATACATATTTAGTAATGAAAATGTTAACATAAAGGGGCCAAGAAAATTATAGAGACTGCTACAAAGAAAACGTTTTCTTAAGCAGCCACAGGCTTGTTTCTGTGTTAGATGAAGGCACATAGTTCTCTGTAAATGGTACCAAGTACAGAAACTGAATCTACTAGTTCTGCTTCAACTAGCTGGTGCCAAGCAAACCCTTCATGCTGAGAACCAGGATCAGCAAGTTTATGCATGATAGTGTCTGGAAAGAATTGTGCAAGTAACACGACAACCCATTTCAGATATTCCCAACAGCTACAGAACCGCAGTCTCCGTGCAACACATCATGCACCGAGATCCTGCCAGTTACTGCAGAGCAAAACGCCTGCCAAAACCCAACTTTTCCTCCCAGTTTCTTGCACACCACCTCCTGATGCTTCTAGCCAGGCACACACCCTTTCCTATCTCCCTCCCATGCAAACCTGTTGTACAAACCTTCCTTCTGCTTACTTGGATCTGGAGAGTTAGAAATAGCATCTTCCAGGGAATCCTTGTTTTGAGTTTTGAGGTTCATTCCTACATGAAAAAAAAGTCCACGTTTCATATTTTAAGCAATCGTGCACTTCAGCTTTGTCTTTCATTCCAAATAAAAATAAATAAAAGCATGCAAATGTTTTAAGAATATGACAACACTTCTCTCTCTCTTTCTGAGAAAAGCTCATGGTTCTGCACAACAGAAAAAAACACACAAAGCCACTTAAGGGGTAAGCAAGATATCTTCAGTGAAATTCAACCATCTCATTAACACTGCTCAACAATTTGATAATTCGATTTTTTTTTAAGAACAACCTCCCCCAAAATGGTGACGCACTTCTTTAAAAATATATACCATTAAAAAGGCAAACAATAAAAAAGGAGTCACTTGTAAGTATTCAGTATGCTAATCCCAAGGTCTCAGCGGGTAATTATACTTGTAAATCCACTCAACACTCAAAAGCAGAATGTTTTTGATCAAATTCTCATTCTAGGAAAAAGTCAAGAATTAAGAGGAATAATGTCATAGAACACAGGAGCAGCAAGGAAAGAAATAACACGCACATTCACCTGCTGAGAGAGAATATACAAAAAGCCCTAAATAATTTATCCAAATCATGATACAAATTCACTACAATTCCAACATTTAAAGAAATGCTGTGATTTTCAGCAAGTTCAGTCATTCATGCTAAGCTAAAGACTGATAGTAGACTTAGACTAATGAAAAAATACATTTAAGTCTTGATTAAGGCTTAGACACTATGATTTTTATACTGCCCAAAGGATTGGGTTTAGGCAGTGTGTTAAACAACCTGGAGAACCAAATCTGAACCAAGGGCTCTGGGATGATGAACTTCATTATCCTTTGCCCATTTCCTCCCAGGCCCCATTCCACATCTTTCTGCTGTATTTGCAGGCACTTTCTATAGCTACAATGAAATGATAAGAAAAGAAAGAAAATGGAAAGAAACTTCCCAGTCATTTCTCAGTTGTCTCAAGCCCCTGAGCTGGTTCTGCACACAGGTATGTAGCTGCATATGCAGCTCTTCTGGCTTGAGAGAGAAAGAGCAGCTGAGGAGACAAGGCAGTTTGCTGGCTTAAAAAATATATGTCAAAATGCAAACTTCACAAGGTCTCCAAACATTTAGAAGAGCCATTTTTATAAGTTGGCTTATGTGGATTTATCCAGGAAATAAATAGCTGCATCAGAGTTGCTATTCTAACCAGCGTTCCCTATCAGATGATGCCAGTACAGCAGAACAGGAGATGGGTCTCATTGGCATTCAGCTTTCAGCAGCTACTCTGATGCCACCTGCCACCTCGTTAGGGAACTGCACCAAGATTTATTTGCTCTGATTTGCCACCTACCATCTGCTGGGCGAGGGACACAGCGTGCTGAATGTCACTGCGAACAGAGGGGGAATATTTCACCACGTAGCACGTGGTGCAGTGAGCATGCTGGCACAGAGCAACCAACCAAACTCCCAGAGAAATCATAATTTGGGAAAATAGAAAAAAAAAAACCATACTGTTTTATTTCACAGGTGACTCAAATCGTAAGGGAGAAATACAAGTCAAGCCACTGAGTCACCGCGTGGCAGCCACAGATGGCAAGGGAGGTTAGTCAGGGAATGACCTCCACAAAGCCACGCAGACACAGATTAACTTCCACCATATACATGATTTATAGGCAAACTGCAGATGTGAAGGACTTCTATAAAATTCAAGTATGTTGATTGCCAGAATATTCTCTCTAGGTTGTGCAAATTATACCCAGCAGCTGGAAAAGCTGCCAGAACAAACAAACTGGAAGGCAAAAAAAAAAGTAAAGTGAAAGAATGACAGACACACAAATGGAACACAAAAGGGCGCAACAGAAATCACCTTTAAAGAGATTATTTAAACATAAGACAAGTAAGACATAAGAAAATAATGTCTGCTAACAAAACTGCTTTCTAGTTTTACTAGATGTGAGCACAGGGGAAAAAATAGTTCTTTTCATTGAACTACAATTTAGAAAAGGAAATATAAAAAATGTTTAAATTGTTTTTGAGAAAAAGAAGAATCATTGTTCACTCTTTATTTCTCATAACCACTGGTTACAGGTACTCCCACTCTGCATGATTTTTGCTTGTGTTATTTTGCCACTGCTCCTGCTCTCCCTCTGCTTCCTTACCCGCACCGTTGCTGCCAGCCAGGCCATTGGAATATTCCTCTGCTCCACCGAAGCTCAGGAAAGAGGCACTGTCACCAGGATGACGAGAGCTGACATGTCTAGAGAAAGAAAAGAGCCTGTATTTCTACAGAAATTGAATTTCCTCACTGAAGTCAATTTTAACAAGACAGATAAGCAAGCAGTTTGCTGTCTCAGGGGAACCCCTCTCCTAATGCTCCATTTGGGTCTTTGCCTCTAGCAATGACCAGTGCAAGATTTTTACAGGATGGTGGGGAGGACCAAGCCACTCATATACCATCCAGGAGACAAATACAGCTTATTTATTCACAGATCTAAACTCATAGTGTGGAAAACAAACACTCCAGATTGAGCAAACAGCTTTGGATGACTGTGTCATCCGGGAAGACCATCATCAGGAGTAGGATAGCCAAAAGGATTGGTCTTAATAGCACAGTAGGATGTTCATATGAAGCAGAAGAAAGGCAAGAAAGGCAATAATGGAGTAAAAAGGAGGTGAGTATAGTATATTAAAAAGATGCAACTTGGAAGAATATGAGCAAATCTCAAATACATACAACAAATTCTCTGGAAAGAAAAACAAACACATGGAAAAATAACTAGGCCATGTGATTTCCTGAAGGACTGCTCAATGATAGCAGGGAAAAAAGAAGAGGGAGAGGATACTGGTGAGAACCTTAGTCACCCTTGACATCCATACACAGTAACAAGAGCTTTTATAGGCCTGCAAGAATAAAGAAACATCCACTAGGGAAAAGACCCATGAGAACTAATAGTGACACAAACTAACTTATTGGCAATTCTGAAGTTACAGAAGCTACCAAAATGCTTTAGGTAAACAATTTTAAACAAGAGTCAAAAATGGACAAAGTGTTGTCCAAAAAGAATACTGACATATAGAGCAGGGAAGGAGTATGTGGAGGTTGCAGACTAACTGAGCAGCTTGACAGATGGTCTAGACGAAGTGAGGGATCAAATTGTTCTTGCTGCAAGAACTGTTTCCCGTCTTCCAAAAATACTGGAATCTTTCTCCCCTCAGAGCCAGCCAGTGAAAATATAAGCCCCACTATTGACCAAGGTTTGTGCTTTAAGAACACAGACATTTCCTTTCGCAGCCCCCCTGACATTTGTTGTGTCTAGACACATTGTGCCCCAGAGATACTTGTGGAAGCCAATACCCCTCCAGGCCCATGGATGTCAAAGCTTGTCAGAATCGAGTCATTGGTGCCTACCAGGAGCAACACTGGCCTTACCCCCACATTGATGCATGTGTGTCACAAATGGGAACTATCACTACCTATCAATATGGTTCAATACTGATCCATATTGTCCCCTGATAGTTATTAGGCCCCGTTCTGACACATCCCACAGCCCCAGGGCTGTCTGGAGGACTTTACCTGCCCGTTGCCTCGTGGTAAGCCAGCTCCAGCAGCTCGGCAGAAGAGTGTGTCAAATCCTGCTGCCCGTTGCCCTGCATTTCTGCCATGTTCTGACGGGTTTGATGATGAATCTGGATCGCTTCTCCCGATGGACCTACCCAGTTAAAATGTGATCATCAACCATTTCATCTGTCTTTGTTTTCTTAACTGTTTTCATTTGCTTATAGCTTTCTTTCATCAACAGCCTGAGCCACTCTAACTAGTGAAAATCAAGAAAACTGGCTTAGGAAATCTTCCAGGATATCAATCTCTGGCATTTTTTCAGAAGCCAGAGAAACACAATACACACAATGCATCCTTAAACAGCTTGGGAGGGCTATTTACAAGGTATTAAACAAATGATTTAGCACCTGGAAACCAAATCCAAATCATAGTAATGCTGCACTTCTACCACCTCCATCTACTACTATAAGCTTGTTCCAGAGTACCTGATGCTCCAAGTTTACTAAAAGATCACTGTTTTTCCAATTGGATCTTTGCTTTCTCAAGCCTGCACCTTCTTAGTTCAGCTAATACTACAGTGCAGAGTATTTCAAGACACTGGATTTCACGCTGTTTCTCTCATTGGGCTGATGTTTGGACAAGAGAGAAGTCACTGCCATCTACCATGCTATGACAAGAGCCTTACCCACAGGAAAGGTGTGCATCCAGCGCCTCCTGTTCGAGGTCAGCTTCATGGGCATGCGGGACGGGGCAAAGGGGTTTATGAGGGCTCGCTGCGGGGTGTAGCCCCCGGGACGAATGTGCAGCATGGATTCTGCACTGCCAACATGGAACCTCCCCGGGGCGCTGGAGTCCCGTTGCTGAGACTCCAGCATGTTCTCAAGGACATCTGGAAAACACAATATAAAGTTAGTGTGAGATTGGGCAGAAATGCCATACAGCAAGAGACTAAAAAAAAGCACAAACAACCTTCAGAGATAACAAATCAATTTTAAAGAAAATAAATTGAAGGAGGAATATAATTTACCTAGAAACAATCAGGGCCTGTGAAAGATATCACATGCTGCCTGAGAAAAAGATTTAAATAAGATTAAAAAAAAAAAAAAAAAAAGACTGTCACCAGTACTAACACAACACGATAGCTCAGCAGTGTGCCATCAAAAGGAAGGATCCAGAAAGGGACAGCTAATGACAATAAACCCTAATACAGAGAAGTTATAAGTAGGGTCCCCCCAGGGCTCACCACTAAGGCAAATTTTCATTTCACTGATTAGAAGTGACCTGGATAATAAAAAGTTACCTGTACCTGTTCACATTTGCAGAGAGGCACAGGAATCAAATTTTAAAAATGGTAATAGACAAGGGAAATGAGTAAATCAGTGTCAGGACACATTATATAGGACAATCCAGTAAAAAAAAAAATACATAAAGAAAAAGGCACACCCAGTAATAGTTAGAGCTGTGGAAAAACTACAATGGGAATGTTAATGCGAGCACCACCTCCTCTGTGCTGGCCTGGCTGTGGTCAACATCAACTTCCATCTTCTCTCTCCCCTCTCACCACCTAAGATTGCTTCCCATCTGCCTCAGGCTGACCTCGGGTGCTGGTATAGCCCAAAGAGCTGCTGACTTCATACTGGTGCAGGTGAGGCCGGGGGATCATCAGGATGTTGGAGATCTTGCCCAAGGAGCTGTCATCAGAAGCCTGGCTCCTCACCTCCTCCGGAGGCAGCGTGCGGCTCTGCAGAGAAGGGCTGCACGACACGTCGTAGGAACTGGAGCTCTTCCTGGTACGGCTTTCCCTCTCCCTCACAGACCTACTGAAAATAAAAGACATGTCCAGTGATATGAAAGAGAGACTAACTCCTGGATTATCAAGGGGCTCCACAGAACCACATAATGGTTGAGGTTGGAAGGGACCTCTAGAGATCATCTAGTCCAACCCCCTCGTCAAGCAGGAACACCTAGAACACGTGGCACACAGTACAGGGTCACAACACAGCAGGTCCAACATGTAAGAGACTCAGTACTGGACAGCTGAGCTCAAAGGGGCTACAAAGAAGCTATTACCTTTTTTTTGAATGACAGAGGTACTGTATACTTTTGTGCATCACACAGAAATAAAATGCTTCCAACATAGTGACTCAACTCCTTATGCAGGTCTACAGACAGCACACCAAGCTGGTCATACAGATGTGGTGCAAAAGATGCTAGACCTGAGATACTAGATCTGAGTGTACACAGCTGGAAACACAGAGCTAGAGAGAAACTACAGTAAAGTATTAACTCCAGTAAATTGTATTGGCATCTTTCAGTAAAGATTTGTACAAGCTGCTCAAGTGAACAGGATTTTGTGAGCCCAGTTTCCTCAGAGTTAAACAATGCATCTGAAAGAAGGGAAGGCAAAGAATACTTTAACACAAGTCCATCTCTCCCAGCGTGCTGCTCTGGAATCAGCGCTCTCACGAGCATCGTACCTGAAAGTGGTGCAGCGCTGTGCTCTGGATGGGCCCGGCAGTCTGAACACCTGGGCATCGTAGCCATCATAATCCACCTGGATAGGCAGGGCATTCTCAGCATCTTTCGGAGCCCCTAAAGCTGAAATAAAACCATAAAATACTAGAATTCCTTTCAAGAACGTTGTTCAAGATCTGCAAGTTAGAAGCAGTCAACTTTTACCACAGCCAGTAGTAACTATTCCAAAAGAAACCGCGTGCCAAAGTCTCATGAGCAGAACAATACAGCAGATGCATCCGCTCAGAGCCTCCTAACGAGAGTTGCTGAGCCACTAATCACCTTTCCTCTGATAACTAGATATTAAATCCAGAATCCTTGTATGAATAGAGGCAAATATCTCAAAGAGGAGATTGCACAGTTTGAAATATCTTTAAAATATTGGACATAAGAGCATATACACCTCCTTGAAATCAGATGATATTAGAAGAATGCAGACTTTCCTTTTTTTATGTGTGTGTGTGTGTACACATAATACTGACAACATCCGTGCAAGCCAGAGTGCTCTTGTCTCATTCCTACAAGCAGTACTTCTTGCATACCAGTATTATACAATCTATTTTCTAGTCCGGTTGGGACAGAATCTTTCTCCTCCCTCCATTTGCCAAGAGAGCAGTTCATACACGTTTATCAGCATCCTTGACAACAACTATCTGCTCTTGTGGGCTTTCTGCAACAATTATGCCTTTCGGGATCTCATCAAAAGTGTTTTTGCTCTAGTGTCATTATCTTCCTACAACTACTTATCTTGTGAGCCAAGGGGACAGGCCCTTCCACAACAGAATTACTCACAGGCGTCTCGGCTGTTTTTTGCCTTCTCGACCAGTGGCTGGAGGATTCAACACAGGAAGCGTGAAGGGACACACACCACCAACAACAGACAGGAGAGGAAGGAGGAGAGAAAAAGTCAGTGTGTTCTAAGCAAATATTCCCTCTGGAATGATCAACCATCACACTTGATATCTAGTGGAGAAACACACTTTATCCCAACTGAACGAGGCAGCCAAACCACAGTTAAGCAACATGAAATACTGACACTCAGTCATAATCCAGTGTAAAACACACATCTTTGCTCACACCTTTCCTTCTCACTGAAGAGTTCTCTGTTACCAATCTCTAACTTTTATTTTGGCCAAAATATTTCTCATCCAGTTTCATCTTTGAAAAGACAGACACAGAAATGAGCCACTCATTCACAATCCTCCAAATAAACTGTCTTTTAACACAGAAACTAGTTTCTACAATTCAATTGCTAACATTGCTAGAAAGATTCTGATGCCTGGCTGAGAAAAATTATCTACTTAACTCATGAGAAGAAAAAATAATCAGAATATACCTACCTTTCTTCCTGCCAGCTTAATCCGTGGGGTGAAACTGTTACAAAGGAGCTGGCTTTTGGATGTGTAGAAACTGAAAAGATAAAATAGGGTTCTTCAGCTGTTGTCTAGGAAGCAAACACTAAGTAAAGGGGGTAGTCAGTCACTTCACATCGAGCTAGCTTTTAGATGGCGAAAAGTGAAGAACTTTCTTGAGGACAACAACATTTAAAAGATGGATAAGGTTAAGGTGAGAGAAGCTACTCTTCTAAACATCAAACCTTTGATTTCCATACACTGTCTAGACTTCTTAACCTGCTACCTTTTGCGTTCCCCCTTCTACAAAAGTGCTCCTACTTCTGCAAGGCTGTTGTGATATCTGCCTGTGCTTCACAAGCAGAGCAGAAGAAACGAAGAGCAAAACAAGAAGAGAATTCAGCATATCTATACAGAGAAAAGCACAGCACGGCACAACAGTTCAGCAGAATTTCCTCATTAACTTTCACCTACCTGTGGTTTATCCAGTGTGGGATGTTGTAGTCATCACCCAGCCTGGAGTCCCCAGGTCCACAGCGATTGTGGAGCTGGAAGAGAAATTCAGAAACACAGTAATCAGTTATGTCAAGCTAGTAACAATTTGAGTAACATTTGTACTGGGAGAGGGAGAAGGGAAAAGAAACCTCCATTACCTTAAAGAGTGGAACAGCATGCAGTGGTTGTTCTCCCATGCATACCAAGTCCACACCAATCCCTATAAACAAGGAACAGAAGAGTTCAGCCATACAACAAGGAAGACTAACGTGTTATAAGACAAAAGAGAATCTGAATTGGCACTAAGCTCCACATTGTATTTAGGAGACTTTTAAGATGCAGTTTAATGAAAATACTAGTTTGGAAATGACTGGGAATGATCATCAATCAAAAAAAAAGAAAATCAATGAATAGGAATTGATATAAATGCAAACTGACAGCATCAGTGGAGATACAGGAAGCATTTCTTCTAAATTAATGAAAGTGACACAAAATAATGCTCCAAGGGAAAGGTCTGACATGACTGATTAAGTTCCCAGCTGTCTTCAGCTTAGGTGATATTAACTACTTTTCAGTTCTCTAAAAGCCTGGCCATTTCAATTCAAAGCTTGGAGACAAGTTCTCCATATACCTCTATCTTCTTATAGCTCTTTCCAGAGCCACAGGTTACAATAACTACTTTTTCCAGGCCAAAGAAAGCAGAGCTTTTCCAAGATTTACTTGTTTGCATTTATAAAAGCTGCCCAGAACTGCAAGCATTTACCATTGTCTATCATGCGCTGCTTGGTCAGAATCATAAGGAGCCGATCTACTTCAAAGACCCCCACGCCGGGCGTGATAACCACAGACATCTGGCCGGTCCGATCGAAGTTTCGGTTAATGTAATGCTTGTCAAACACTAGGAGGAAGAGCCAGAGAAGACGCACACTGTTTAAAAGAAAAAGTATGATGGATGTTTTCATGGAGCAGTATTGCACGAACGGTGATATTAAGCAGGATTCCTCAAAGCCAACACAAGCATAGGAGGACTCAGATGCAGCCTTGTCCAATCCATTAGGGTCAAAAAAGCTACAGGAAGAAGAGAGGAGCCAGAGCAGATGAGACAAAGATGGACAGCAGATGTATGCACATAGGAATATTTTTCTCATATGCTTAGTGCTTCCTTTATTACATCTTAAAAATAAATCCTAATCTGACTGATAATTAGACTCAGTAACATGATGTGCTTTCTCCCAATAACTAGTAATTAGCCATTAAGGAAATTATATCTGTTGTAAAGATTCACAAAAAAGGGCAGAAGAAAAAATCTCACTAACAAGGCTCTATAATGTCTCCTGAAGCCTAAACTACTCAATACTCAGTTATCCAAGGTTGATAGCAAGTTTTTCCAGAGACAGAAACAGAACACTTTTTCCTGAAGGCAGAAAATAACAAATTTAAGCACTTAATATTTCTCCTCTTCCCAGTGTTAAGCACAAGGCAGAAGTCTACACCCATTTATTGACAGCTGCTTTAATGGTTTCTCCTCTGTATGTTTTTATCCACTGTTCACAACTTACCATTGAATGAAAGATTTATGGCCTCCAGGTAGTTCCCTTGTGCTGAGGTGGAATTGTAACCTGGTGGAAAGCCCTCTGAGCAAGCAGTCCAAGAACGGAGGAAAAAAGGGGGAAAAAAAAAAAAGAGATGAGAGAAAAATTAGCTCCATATAAATTAACTGTTAAAGAAAATTGCTTTGGTAGTACAACCTATTACCAAAATTGGTATTTGCTCTCAGAAATAAACAGAGCAGCTTCTTCAAGAATGCACTGCAGTACAAGAAAATACTGCTAAGTACTGCAAATACCAGACTCCAACTGAGACTAAGGAGTTTACAGGTGATTTTCAAATAAAAGGGAGGGAGCTTCTCATACCTGCTTGCTCCAGACGTACTAGCACAGGATACTGGATAAAAAGTTTTTTAATGGTCACGAGCAAGGAGGTCCATTCTTCTCGTCTCTCATTCTGAACCACAACTCTGGAGAGAACACAACTTAATTAGGATTGTAAAAGGAAGCTATAATGAGGAAGGGAGAACAGATGAATAACCTATAGCTATACCAGGGGGAAAAAAGAAAAAAAGGTAAGTTCTACTTCCCTCTTCTAGGTAGTGCTTTAGAACTGCTCAGTATTTGTACCAGCCATTAAAGATGGGAACACAAAGCTGGGCACATGGCCAGCTCTGAATAGTTTCTTCTCTTGCTCCTGACAGCTTTTATACTGAAGCCTGTTCCAAAAAGAATCCTACTAAAAAAGGGAATTGGTTTTATAGATCAAAAACATCCCTGCTCTGCAAAGCAGTAGGACTCTGAACAAGCCCAAGTTCAGAGCCAGCCAACAGCTTCAGTAGCTGCCTCTGCTGTGACCCCCCAACCTAAAAGCTCTAGGAACTAACTGGAAATACTTCAAGTTTCAGTAGTGGCACCATCTGTTCTTCAGCTTTAGTAAAGCAAAAAGCCAAAAGATAACCAAGCCTTAAGTATAAACTACTGCCAATACTACAGAACTTTATTGGAGTTGCCAATAAACTCAAAAGTGCAGAAAATAATATACTTGCCTACAAGTGAAAGAATAATCTAGCAGTTATCGATAGGTTTGCACTTTCTAAAGGGATGGGAAATATTCATCGATTTGCTGCCGTTTTCAGACATAAATAATTTTCACAGTGATAATTCCTTGCAAGGTACTAGAGTTAATAACTGCATATTCAAAATGTGAGTTACAAATACACCGTGAGACAAGATAGAACCTTTAGAAGGACATACTTGTAAAAATCTTCATAAAATCTTCCCTCGTGATCCTGGCGAATTGATGCACGATGCGTTTCAGGAAACTCATCTGAAACGAAACAAAAGCAAATATTACTCTGTTCTGGTTAAAAAAAAAAAGAAAAAGTCTAGCAAGGAACAGTTATTTCCATTCAAACAAAATCTTTAAGCAAAATCTTCCCTCTCCCATAATGTTAAATTTGTTATCAAAACAATATTACAGAAATCTGAGTATGAGATGGAAAATTGGCCAGGTACTCTTCCACAAAAGGTTTTCACTACAGTATTTTTTAAGAATGGTCACATATTAAGAACAGCCATTGTGTTTAGCATGGAATAGTATGGATTGGGACTTAAACTGAGGGGGGAAAATAACTTTTGAAAGCTATTAGAGGAATACTTGATTGAGGAGATTACTGAAGAGCAGCTTTCTCTCCAGAGACAATGGTAATGTTTTTGCCTTCTCCTTGGCATTTCTACAGGAGAACAGAACCCAGAGGAGCTATAAAAACAGAATCGGGCTTTTGTATCACTGAACACACTTGCCATGGAATTTAAAACCTCATTTGTATTCTACAACATATGGGCTCCAAAGCACGGGATCCATTACAAGAATGACCCTTCTTCATTCGCAAAAAATTACTGCCAGCCCTTGACCAACATGAAAGAGAAGAGGAGATAGTGTTAGGAAAACACAGGATTTACTTACCTATCGTTTTTGCTTCATAAAATGTTCTAGAAAACAGAACCACTGTCACTTCATGGCTGCAATTCTTCTCCTTTACAAGGACAGAAGAAAGAAAAACAAAGGAGTCACACAAAAGGAAACTGCAAGTGTGCACACATGTATATGAATAGAAATGTATACAATAACAGCCTCTCTCTCCCTCACACCAAGGCAATTAGAAACAAAACTGACTGCTACACATCTGCATCAGTACTGCACAGGGCTTTATGAGATAACATAATGCTCTGAGCTGAATCCTGTTCTGCTAGGCTATATAACATTTAACAGCAGCATTCCCTACTAGCTTCCAAAGAGATGTCTTTAAATTGAGAGCTGTCTCAATTTGATTACATAAACATACACTCTTGTGACAATATTGACATTCTTATTTATGAATGTTGAAAGAGATGGCCTGCACAATTTCAGAGCAAAAGAAAGTTAAAGCTTCTTGTGTTTGTGCACTCTTGCTCAACTATGTCATATACTGGATGACATTAGCCCAG
>JAUBOD010000707.1:1934928-1963695 GCA_032353885.1 Nothura maculosa | reverse complement strand
TGAAGGAGGCTTTTATAGCAAAACACATTGCTCTCAACACATTTGTTCTATCAGTTGTGAGAAGAAAGGAGAGCTGCTAGTGTTCACAGGAAACCCAGTACAGAAAACTTTGTCAAAGCCAGAGTGTTCGGTGGGGGATCAAAAAAATACAGTCAATGTCCCATCTTTGCCCATCTCCACTGCAATCCATGGGAGTCTATCAGATAAGCCAGAAAACATGAATCTGTTTCCAGAGATGGAAAATAAACCAAGTCTTAGAGTAAAACCTATGTTAGAAAACACTCCCCAACAGTTACTGTTGGAGCCTGGTGAAGAAACTCGCGTGGATTTGGAAGCAGGCACAGCTGTGAACTTGGGAGTCTCTCTGCCTCAGAAGGAAGAGCAGTGGATGTCAATTGAGAGTACACAAACAGAGGAATTTGATTCATCTTCAACATATATTTTTAATGCAGTTTCTTCAGTGACAAAACCTCTTTATGTAACAATGCGCGTGAAGAGGAAAGGCAGAACACGTATACGTGAGAGCCCATCTGCAGAGCATGGAAAAGCAAGTGGCTTGCTGCAGGATGCCAAGAGCTCCAGAGTTTGTCTACAGAGCAAAGCAGGACTTACAGGTGACGGGGACAGTGAGCTACCTCGAAAAGGCACGGATGTAACTTTACCAGAAAATAATCGGGATGATTGTAGACAGAAGTTTAAGAATTCATGTGTACAGGATAACATGGAGAGGGAAGTATCCCCTGGAAAAACGTTGCCCATATATTCTACTCTTGATGAAGGAGTCAAGGAAAGGATCAATCAGCTCTCAGAAATAATACATGATTGTCAAGCTGAGGATTCATCTGACACAAAACCTTCATCGGAAATGCAGTATGATGCAACGTCCACGTTTTTCCCATGTATGAGTATGCAGTCAAGCAGTTGCAAAGAACTGTCCCCAAAGTGTGTTGTTTGCAGGGAAGTATGTGTGCCTTACAGCTTAAATGCACAGAGCAAAGATAATAAAAAGGAGATTAGAGAAGGCCAAGACTCTATTCCAACTCATTCCGTTTGGAAAGAAAATGAAACTTTCAGGTCAGAGAAGCTTGATCAAATAAAGAAATGTCAGGCACTTAAACGAAAGAAAATGTATACGGAGGTGGAAGCGCATCTGTCAGACAAGGCAGCACAAGAGCAGAGGTCAAGTAACCAAGCAAAAGTCGCACTCCAGCCAAGTGCGTTGTCCAACCTGACACTGTTACGCAGCTCTTCAAAGGAGTTGGTGATTTCAAGAGATACAAAGTTTGAAGGTCCTTCAAAGGAGATTTTTGCTGTTACCAACAGTGAAAATAAACTACGTAGCACTTTACAAGATGTCAAAAGGCCAAAGATTACCACAGATGTTACCAGTTCACAGGTTTTGAAGAGTCGAGGTTCAGAAACAGAAAACCTGAGCCTTAATTCAGAGCCCTGCATTAAAGGGGTACCATCCACTGACAATTTGGTTTGTGCTCACCATCTACATCCAGAAACTGCATGCGATGAAATCCCCGGTGCCTTTGGAACTACAAATAAGCTAAGAGGACTTCCTCCATTAAAAAAGCAGCCTGGAAGGGCGTGCAAAAAGGTTCCTACATCAGAACAACCAAAAAGTGTAAGAAAAGGCAGCAAAATTAGAAGCTCAACTTCAAAGATTCCCTCAGAAACATTCCATAAGCAGGAAAACCTGCTCCTTAATTCTTTGTACCTTGCATATAAACCAGCAACAACGGAAACAGAAATGGCCACAAGATTGGGGCCTATGCCAACGCAGAGGGCCAAGAGGAGCAGTTTGCTGAACACCTTGAAATTTAGAAAATGTACCAAAGAACCAGCACTGCTAAGCAAGCTGTCTGCAGTGGCCAATAAAGTCCTGGCACCTGCCAAAAGCCTCCATGACTTAAAGTCCCTGCCACGTTCTTCTGAAATTCTTCCAGTGGCTGGGAGGTACAGCCAACGTAGAGCTAAAAATCTATTGGAAGCTTTTTCCTGCATTAACAGGAACTTACACTCACACTGGGCTGACAGCTGGTGCACCAAGATGTTCAGCGTTCAGTCTCTGGCACTTTATCCTGTAGAATCTACCAAAATACCTTTACTAGGCTTGAGCCACAGGTCTCCATCCTCACCCTTGGATACCCCAGTTTTCCCCATTTCTTTTCAAATAAAATTGGACTCTAGTTCTGTGACAGACCTCACGGGGATTGTATCCCGGTGCTCTGTCCATCACAGACGGGTTTGGGGAGAAGCACCAGAACCGTCGTCGGGATGGACCTTCTCTTTGCTCTTGTCTCAGAGCTGTTCAGGTACAACAGCTTCCAAGGAAGATTCCAGTCTGGCTAATGAGCTGCATTCTTCTCGCTCTTTAACAACTTCAGGGGCTGCTGCCCTTCATCCTGACCATGGAAGAAGTGCCATAGCTGAACGAAGAAGTTACTCTATGCTTGGCCTTCAGACAGTGTTAGCACTTTCTTCCCCTGGATGTTACAGGATTTGGACACGACGAAGAACCTTAACCAGTCGTATTCCTACCATCCAGAGACTCTTTATGTCCCAGTTCACCCAGGGTTTGAAAGGGGTAAGGTTTACAACTTCTGTAGCAGATGACCTCTTCTCTTCATTGCCGTACTCGCTGGGCAGGGCACTATCCATATGGAGTCAGCATGGTCCTTCTGCCCGTCCCTCCGAAATCACTCCTCTCCATTCCCATCAGTGCAAGTGGCAGCCAAGTGGGGGCATCGAGAACAGGTAAAACCCATCAACTTCTTTCTGAGAATAAATATATAAATATGAATATAAATATATATAGGATACATACTTGCTCCTTTTCGGGAGGGAGAGGGTATTTGGAGCTTGCACTGGAGGGTCAGTTTTCCTTGTTCCAAATCTTCACACTCTGCTCCAAAAATGGCTCACCACATTTTTCCCTACGGAACAGTTTGTTAGTTGAATTTAAACAGATTTGCATTGGCTTCTTTAATGCTATCCTCTTTTGGCAGAGTGGCTAACTATATTTTCTTCTCCCTTGCAAAATATACACACCATGCATCAGAATATATAATGCAGAAAGGTGAGCTCCTTCTTTAGGTCTATTCAGAGTGACTGCAGAGCAACTGGAGTTCTGAGGTAGGAAAGTTTCTTTTTCAGAGGTCTCAGCCACAACTGCTTCTTGACCTACCATACAATGCTCAATATCAGATTAGGAAGAATCCTTATTGGGGGACATCATTAAATTTTGAATTGTTCTGTGGCTAGTCTGTGCTAACTGTAACTCCTTCATACCTTGATGACATCTTTGCTGGCACAAGAAAGCATAGTTCCATTGCAGGTTGGTAATGGATTTTGGTGTCTGTTATTCCCCAAACCAGTGCAAAGAGCAATAAAGTCTATGTTGCATATTTAAGTTATCTTTGTTATCTGCATCTGAGACATGGGGCAGTTCAGCGCTCAACTCTGCAGTCTTCAGATTCCTGAACAGAGTATAATAAGCTCAAGAGCACTGCAGAAAATGCCATTTCATTAACTCCTTTCTTCAATAATTATCTGTAGAGGGTTGCTGAATTGGCTTGTCTGCCTCCCAATTTGATATATGTAAAAGCAGAAAACTTGCCAGATAACTAATGCCATGTCTTGCTTTGTGGAAATGGAGAATTAAACCAACAGCCTAAGCAATTAGCCTGCTAATTTAAATTCCATTGCACACTGAAAGTTTCAGTGAGCTTATGAAAGAACTACTCCCTTCTGCAAGTTCTTTACATTAAAAGAATGAAGTTGTGATAATTGCCTGTAGGTCCCAATGGCTTTGCAGGATGCTCTATTGCACTTGCATTTTTCTTTCCGCTTTATGCGACACAATAATTCAAGCTAAACTTTGTGGTCTACAGATTAGTGCTCTGGAAGTAATCAGACTAGTAGTCTTCAGCTATCAGTAAGCTGAGCAAGCTATCAGCAAGCCGAGCAGTAAATTTAAGATACTGTTGCCATTCATCAAAACAAAACAACACCCCTACCTCTTAAGACATCTATGAATGAGATAAATAGATTATTTTTAATTGCTATGGCAGGTTACCCTTGGACTGGAGCTGCTTTATGCTGTTATTTCCTCCTAAATTTAAGCATAGTGACTGCTATACTAAAAAAAAAAAACTGTTCTTTCTACTTCCAGTAATGAGGCTTCTTTAAGTGAAAGCTTTTTTTTTAAATTCATATTTCTAAAGTGGTTTTGTTTTCTTCTCCTGCAATTTCTCTGTATAATCAAACAGCTCTGCAAGGAGGACTCTGGTGCATGCTCTGCATGCAGAATCCAGTACTCCTGGGCTAGCAACTGAAACACTGAGAGAAAGAAACCTTTGTAATTCTGTTGCTAAAAGACAAACGCAAGAAATGAGTTGTCCTAATTTTCTTATATACTGTCTTAACTGTGCTTTCAGCATGGTTAGCTTTTATTTATTCTGTAGCATTTTGATCTGAATGTAACTTCTTTGCTTTCAAAGGGTGACCTACTGACTACAAAGAGTACCTGTTAGTTCAGGAGAGTAGCAAGTACAAGATGGGCTGCTCAGTACTTGACCCAACTGACCATTTGTTCTTGCTGTTAATGGCATGGGGAAAAAAACCCAAAGCTTAAGCTTGAAGGACCCAGAGACGCTGTGTTTTATTGCACAGCATTATGGTGGTTAGCAGTCGTTATGAAAATGGTTATTCCCATAAGAGGACAGGATTTAGAGATGACTCTGAGTTAATCCTGTGGGAGTCTTCCTTATACTTGGTATACCTTTTGCCAGCACACTGTTTTCTGCTTAGTAGCCAAATCCTTTAAAGCTTTTGGTTACTTCTTTTTGTTTTTAATGGAGTTCTTGAATAAAGAAACTAGGCTTTCATGGAAATAACTTCCATTTTCAGACTAACAGTCTCCCTCTCCTTCTGTATTCATTTCTCATTATTACCACTTTGAAGTAAAAGCAGGAGTATTTCCTTAACAAGCTGTCAGTGAAATTCGGTTATTAGTAGAGCAGCTTGGTCTTGTATGGTTTTAGTATTTCTTCTTCCCATTCTGGAAATCAGCATCTTAGAATAAAGTTTATACTAAGAAATATCTTTCTTTTGTTATGGTGTCGATCTAACTTGTGTCCTTGTTTGCCTGTTCTTTTTAATTCTCCTTTTAAACCAGCTGTGCCCTGTTACCACACTTACCTGTTCAGAGGACAGCAGCTCTGCAGGCAGCAGCTCATGAGATACGGTGAGTCTCTTGCCTTTGATGTTTATCCTGAGTAGGGGCATCATAAGTTTCCTCAAAAAGAAATGCTCTCTGTGTCACTCCTTGCTCTCAGTTTCTGGCAGTTCACTTCAAGGGCAGCTTTGTGATAAATTTTTGGTGAATTAAACTGAGTGGATAACAGAATAACAGGATAAAGTGTTCATTTACAGAAAACACCACCCAGATCACTGTGCAGAATTCTGTTACTTTTCAACTGTGTTGCAGCACTGACTATGCAATGAATATCTGTGAAACTGTATGATTTTGTTGATAGGTATATATTCTTTTCATTTGAGTACGTGGACAGAAGGCATTAGTATAAGCATTAATAGTTCTTCCTGTTGTTTGCCAGTACAGAAGGGCAGGTACAGAAGCTATCTTGAAAATTTATCTATGAACAAAAAGTGCTCAACAGCTCTGCAAAAGAAATTGGCTGCTAGAAAAGGAGGACTAACCACTTCCTTTAGTAGTTACCATAAAGAGCTGTAAACACTTGAACTATGTGGAAAGAGGAAAAAAAATGTGGTTTTAAAATAAAAGTATACTGACAATTTAGGTTGTATCAGTACCAGTGGGGAGTGGAGCAGCTCTAGGCTGGATGAAGGTCCTGGAGACAGGTAGAAAGGTTCATTTGGCAGCTTCTTGAGCTGCTTTTGTGCCCATGCTGCAATTTGGGAACACTGCCTGACAGCACAAAATGTTTCCACTGCATAAATGGGGTATCAATCTACTAATTTTTTTTCCTCTTTTTCCTCAGTTACAGTCTAGGACCTTCAGTCCCTCTTCCGCTACCAAAGCCTTGCTCGCTTCCAGAATCGTCGTCATCTCCCCTCAGGCTTTCAGCGCCGGAGCTCCAGGTCCCTGCCTTTGATGAAGCTGATGTTTTTGTTCCAGCCTGTCTTGGATCCCAAGATGACACAGACCTGAAAAAAGTGAGTTTGTTTTTTTTCTTTTTTTTTGGTCTACAATGCTGTAAACAAACAGTCATAGTTATTAATTATTAGTTATTATAGCATTATCATATTGTGAGCAACAGCTGTTACTGCTTTTAGAGCTGTCAGCCACAAGGACCTGAAGTTGCTGCTGAGGCAACATATCTAGTTAGTGCTGAAGGGCAGGAGGGAGAACAGGCTGCCAGTCCTAGTCTGTGTAGGTCCTTTCTTTGAAGCAGGGAGAAAAGGTGGCAAAACAGAGAAATAGGAAATAGGAATAGGAAAAGCTTCTTCATAGGATAATGTATGCTCTAGATAAAGGGAATTCTCTTAGCTAGTAGGGTAATTCTGTTACTTCTTTCACTAAATTGACTTTTTTATTTTTAAGATTGAACCAGAAAAGAGGCCAAAGAAAGTCTCCCAGATCCGAATCCGGAAAACTGTTCCCAAGCCAGACCATAACCTTACTCCTATGGGACTACCCAGACCAAAAAGGTGAGCAGTATTTTTTAATTTGCACTGTTTTGTACACTCCCAATTGAGCAATGCCTTGTGCTTGATTCTTTTATAAGGAAAGATTGAGACCTCACTGCTACAACTCTATAAAAGACTGGATAGGGTCATAAGTCTTTGAATATAATGCCTTTCACATGAGAAAGGGCAAATAAAGGTCTACAGCATTGGAACTACCAACTTGTTTTTAAACAGAACATGAAACTCTAAGCTGCAATTGAATGATTTTATAAAGAGTTAGAAAAATTGAATAATTCTTGTTTAGTTCAAGTAAATAAATGTACATTAAAATATCAGTATTCCTACTCAGCAGAGAGAGGTGAAGTGACCTGTCAGGATGTTTTCCTGATGCAAACGATGCTGGGAGCTCTTCACAATCTTTAATTGCTTATGGAATATGATTTTCCAAAAGCCTAGCTCAGGATAAATATGGGTAGTCACAGAGCCAGATGGTTATTTTCAATGCAGTCAGTCATCTGGTATTTTGTTCACTTCAGCTCTTGAATGGAAGTGCCAGTTTTGATAAAGCAGTACGTTTCTTCAGAGATCAGCTTGATAATGTTAAAGTATCAATGACTAACAAATAAAATTCGTCTCAAGAAATAAATGTTAATTTTGAACTTCATTATTTAAAACATCATAGAACACTAGGAGGAGCATTCTCTGCAGAAATGGCAAGTCTTGACTAAGGCCTTTTCAAGCA
The DNA here is from genome assembly GCA_032353885.1 of Nothura maculosa. NCBI lineage: Eukaryota > Metazoa > Chordata > Aves > Tinamiformes > Tinamidae > Nothura > Nothura maculosa. Next base: position 1,956,272 of record JAUBOD010000707.1, on the reverse strand, counting down.
TGCTTTGAATGGTACTTATGACCTAATCTTTCATTCCTTTCTAGCCCTAATTAGAGCCTAAGTCTGTCTTTTAAATTAAAGCTTAATTATTTAGTGTTTACAGACAGTAACTGTATCTGGTAAATGTGTTTGCTGTAAAGGAGATGGTTTTGAAATTATTTCTTGACTACTTTGTTCATTACTTTCTCAGGCTTAAGAAGAAAGAATTTAGTTTAGAAGAAATTTACACAAACAAGAACTATAAGTCTCCTCCTCCGACCAGGTTGGTTGTGCTCACAAATGAGAACTGAAGATATCTGCAAATTAATTAGGCAGTGATAGGAGACTAAGGTATCTGGAATCTAAGGAGGGGGATACACTTGGAAATTTTTCCTGGATCAGCATAGTTAGTTCAAGGAAATTAGTATTTGAATACAAAGCAGTGAAGGAGGATATGAATTCTGCCATTGTGTAAGTTAAGGTTTGTGTATTTTTTCATCTACTCATTCATTCAATGTCCATCCACATATTTTGATTTAATTCTGCACTTGATAAATGCCAAGACAACTAAATAGTCTTTAAAATCACAGAAGTAACTGCAATGAACGATATATTGCATGAGTATCAAGAAAAGTCCATAACAGAAGTGTGATTTTTCTATACTAAATATATGCAATTGAAATAAGGACACAACGAGGTTCAACTCAGATGTCTGCACTACTAAGAAATTATCTAGTTTGGAGTATAAACGTGCAAGTGTTGGAAGCACAAGCTGCAGATAAACGTGTATGAGAAGGGCAGTAGAAAAGTAAAAGTTGGAAGCACATTTACCTGGTTTCTGAAGGGCTTGCAAGGTTGTTAACTGCATCCTGAGTCCTACCCTTTGCTTTTACCAGGAGCCTGGAAACGATCTTTGAAGAGCCCAAGGTGAAAAACGGTGTCTTGATCTCCGTCAGCCAGCAGAAGAGGAAGCGGGTTCTGGAATTTCAGGACTTCACTGTTCCCCGAAAGAGGAAGGCACGAAGCAAAATCAAAGCAGTGGGTAGCTTCACCCGAGCAAAAAGAGCTGCACTGCAGGGTGCAGAGCTAGATGCTCTTCTGATTCGGAAGCTCATGGACCTTGAAGCCTTTTTTGCAAACGAGGCTGAGCACGAGGCAGCCTCCAGCAGCTGAGAGGCGAACAGCTCAAAATGACTTAGCCAGCTCCTTTCATGTTTTAGTCCACTGAGAAGACATCTACTCGCTTCTTCATACCTTACTCTACCACTCAGTTTTAATATGTGATGATCAGTTACTGGCTGTGGACCTCTTCAAGGTGCTAATATATTTTTTAATGCTAGGAGAGGGATTCTCTGAAGACCCTATGTGAGTGTAGCACAGCCCTGCCTGATTCACCGTTCCTTGCTTTATGTCTGGAAATGATGGCTAATATTTAACTATGTTTTTTAACACCTCTTGAGGGTAGAGTAGGCGTATAAAGGAGGAAGTAGTGCACCCTCAGTGATGCTAGGACTTTTTACTCCAGAACATTTGCACATTTGAGTCTGCTGTGGTTCCTACAGTCACTATCTTGAACAACCTGAGAGAAGAGAAGAGGGTGTTTGGCAAGGATGAATTCTAGTAAAAAAACTCTTGATAAACCACTAACTTTTTAATAATTAAAAGTAGCCGTCTGAGTTTGCTTCCAATTGTTTCTTCCTTCTGTTTACTTAGAAGGTGTCTTCTAAGTTTCTGTGCCCTTCCTGCCTGTAGGCAGCAGAAGCCCCACATGACTAGGACTTTAAATAACTTGCACTTTGTATGTGTTTCCTCGGTTGCTGCATGAGGACGCCTTTCAATGTGATGCATCTCCCCAAAAAAATATTTTAAGAAAAAATGGTGCCCAGTGCTAATTTCTCCCCAAAAGCACAGTGAATTTTTACATAATTTACTGGTGCTTTTACCTCTTTTCCAGAGGCAAAGGTAAGTAGCCCAGAAGGATGTTAAGCTACAGGACACTTAAGTACAGGTTTTTATTTAGCTGAGCTGCTGCTTGCAGAGAACACCAGCAAAAAGACTGAGAATCATTTATAAGTAACTTTAATTCCAATAAAAATATCGATTTGATTTTAATGCCAACAACAAAACAGATTTGTTCCACTGAGGTGGGGGAAACCTTTTTGTTGTCTTTTTACTGTTTTAGGTTTACAATTTATATAGCTCATAATTAGATCTCTGAAGAGCATTATTGTATAGAATAGCTAATGTTGTACAAAAAGCCTCCTAGCATGTGGAAAGTATTTCTTTCAATATGTAAGGCTATTTGTGATTATCTGCTGCAGCACTGGGCAATTTCCTGGCCATACCTTTCTGAGGGAAGAGTACTCCCTTCTGGGATAACTTCTGTTAAAACTTACTTGAAGCATAATGCAAAATGAAAACTAGCTGCAGTTCAGGTAATTTCTGTCCTTTAGTGCCTATAGAAGTTATTCAGGCAGAGCTTAATGGGATGGCTGTCATTGCTGGGATGCTCAAGTAGTCCATTATTTCTTTCACTTGTCACTTGAAATTTGCACTTTCTTATATACCTGCCCCTATAGTGGAATTCCTTTACCTTCAAAATGAGCATGGGAACCAAACATCTAGCAGGTGGGTATTCTTAACTCCCAATGAATGCAGGACTGAAAATATCATCATTATCTCCTGTTGCTCTGTTATACCTAACAGAAAACACAAAATTAACAAGCAAGCTGTTGAATTCCAGAGCTTTGAAAGTAGGGAAATAGAAGCAGAATATACCCCTGTGTGTGCCTGAGTCTTGACAGAAATGTATTCTGGATTATTTTTTTCTCCTAGTTTATGTGCTGGGATTCCTAGAAGTTTACAGTCTTGTTCTGGAGGTTAATTACTTTGAATCAGGAAGAAAAGAGGGAAGTACAGACGTGCAGTAGTGCTGTTTGTATCTGAGGGGATAAAAAAACAAGGCAGGCAAACTTTGAACATACTGACATACTACCAGCTGCCAGGTCTGGTGAACCTATTTGGGCTGCTGTATAACATTTGATCTCCTTTATTTTTCAGGGATTTCTTTTTATAAAATTTTCTCGCCTGGAGGCCTTGAGGTCAACTGCTTTTACTATATATAAATATCTATTATATATATTTAAAACATTCCCTATATCTGTTTGTTGGCCCAGATATTGACTAGCTGGAAGCTGCAGCAGGCATGATACTGAGACATAATGTTTTTATGCTGTAAATAGGATGGCAGCACAGCATTTGTTCCCTTCCTGTTGTTATGGGAAGTTTCTAGTGCTGTGACAGACCTGAGCTGCAGCTTTGCACCAAATAAGGGCCCAGATGGGGAGGGAAGAAACTTGGGTCCACGCAGAGTTCAGCTGGCTAATGTGCTTTCAAAGATGGAACTTGCTTTGGGGTTTCTTTTGTCTGCTCCCTTGATCTGTCACCTTTCTGGCTGCTCTGAGGTTCTTCTCAAACCTTCTTAGGTCTCTTAACAGCTACAGCAGAGAGAGCAGAGCAATGAAAACACTTGCTAATTGGAGGAATTCAGAAAATGTTGTAATTGCCTAACATGTCCCGAACCGTAGAGTTGTGGAAGTTCAAATATACAGCATTATTCTGTTTTTAGTATTTGTACGATAGAGATTTAAGCTAGTTGAGGCAAAGCACCTTGTTTTTCCTCCCTGCCTGTGCAGCATACAGATGCTAATTGTGTTTGTTGGCTTCTTCTCGCCTCTGCTTCTATTTACAGCACTTGTGGAACAGCTTTGTTCCATTTGTGGCTGGAGCCTGTACCCTGGGAATGATGACAGTGCAAAAGCCAAGTACTTGCCACCGAGCTGCTTTTGTCACAGATCATCCCTGACCAAACGTATAGAAAATGCATCTTTGGGGGGTCCTGCAGCCTTCCTTAGCAAAGGACACGTAAACTTGCCTTTTCACCCCATTTCTGCAGGGATCGTTTTGCACCATCATGGAAAAAAAAAGCCCTTGTACATAGTGCTCAAAGAACCATGACTGGAGCAGCTTGAGGAAAAACTGCAAAGCTTTTGCTCTGTATTTTCTCATAGCAGGGAGCTTTACAGAGCCAGGCAGCTTTTTGCTAAGTTTGCTGATTGTGGGAGAGGGAGGGGGGTCATTTTTTAAAGAGCTCTTTCTTTCATCATGCTGCAACTGGAGCAGCAAAGGCTACTTAATGTGTGTTACAGAGTTTGCCTGCCTGTTCTTGGGGCTGTGTACGTTTGAGTTCAGATGCTTGCTGGTACAATTTTCTGCAAGCTGTTCTCATTTATTGCGTTTTGAGTTGAATTGGACCTTTGGTATATTATGTCAGCTGCTTTCCTAGAACGTGGATACCTGTGTGGATTAAAAGCCTGTTTGATGCTATCATGTTCACAAATAGCTCAGTGGGAATTTGTACACCTGTGCCGCTGGCCTCCATCATGCTCTTGGCAGTTTGTTTCTGTTCAGTAGTGTGTGAATCTAAAATATCACTGTTTCTTTTGTGTGTGTTTTTAATTTATGGAAATAAATTTTTTTTCTGAGATTTTTTTTCTCTAAAGCCTTTAGGTCTGTATCATAAGTGACACATGGTATTTATGGCTCACTAAGGGGGACAGGGTCAATCTGTGAAGTGATCATGGACACCATCAACGATGTGGGCTGTTAGGGAGTGAATTGGGTAGCTTTGACTTGTCTGTAGAAACAAAGAAACAGAGGTGAGGGATCTGAAGCTCAATCCTAACTGCTAATTAATACAGTGTTGAGACAGCATTTACCCCTTAGGGCATGAGGAAAGGAGCAGCCAGACAGCAGAGTTTGGGCTAAGCTCAGTACCTGACTAAGCCCCTCTACCCTAGGTTTCAACATGGAGCATGTTCAGCCTCAGGCAGCTCTTGAGGGAAACGAAGGTGGCTGCTTAAGGTCCTCGCCGTGGCCTCCTGAGCCCTTCCCCGTTGAGCTGTGCTGTCCCGGGGCTCCCACAGAGGGCGTGGAAGCTGCAGCGAGGAAAGGCAGGGAGGCTGCAGAGGCCTCCACGAGCTCCCTGCTGCTCCCGGGCACCTTCCCGCGGCAGCAGCACAGCTGCAGGGTTGGCTCATTCTCACACTCGGACTCATCTACCTTTGCCTTCTATTTCTCACCTCTCTCCAAACGGGGGGAAGTTGGTGAGCTCAATTCCGAGTGCTGGGATGAAGCTGGTAGCAGTCTCAGCTAAGACGCAGGGGGAGCTCAAGCCAACACCTTTGTGGCTGCCAGAATGAAATCCTCATTTTCTGCCTCAGAGAGTGAAGATGAGAGGGGCCAGTATAAGTCACATCAACGTACCAGGAAAGACAAGGAATTGTTTTAAAACACCTGCTCTCAGAATAATATTTTGCAACCCACTATTCTTGACTACTGCTGCCTAAAACACTCAGACTATTTTTTCTTGTCTTACATGACAGATAACATGGCTCCTACAGGTTCTATTTGCATTTTGGCTAGTGCCTGCCTTTACTATTTGCATTTTATTCCTTACTAGCTAAGGTTAATAAAACTGCAGTAGATGTAGTAAGGACTGGAGTAAAGAACTTTCTGATTTAAACGTATTTGGTAGAGCTCAGGTGAACACAGGAGCAGAAGGCTGCAAACTGAAAAGTGAGCCCTACCCATGAGTAGCATCCACGCTAATTTTCCATCCATTAGCTCCGCATAATGTTTCCAACCTCAAGTTCAGACAAAACAAATCCATGATACACTTTGCTCAAAACAACCTTATATTGTGTTAAAACAGTTGCTGCCTATTAAGCTCAACATTCTTAACTCATAATTCCTATTGTGACACTTCAGAAATAACCTACAAAGGAATGGCTGATGTTTGACAAGAATGGGATATTCACTGCTTTTCTCACCTTTAAGTTCTAAGAATCCAGGTCTGGTGGTTGCTGCTATTAGATGGTTTCATACATTAATTTGTGAAAGAAAAGCATGTTAACTTATTAATATAAATTTTTGGTTGAACAAAGCAAATATAGATTCTTTGCTGTTAAAAGCAGAAAAAAATATTGTTACTGATAGCATTTACACACACAACCTATAGTATGCATATGTATTCAGCATGGACTGTCTCACTGCAATGAAAGACACTTATATAAGATGACAATGCTACAGCAACCAAAGTGACCAATTATTGCTGTTACAAAGAAACAGGGTTTTTGGTTTTTTTTTTTTTTTAAGATATAATAGAAAAAGCAAAGAAAATTGCTATCTACTGACCTGTGCAACTCTTGATAGTCCACATTTTAGTCCATGGCACTGGTCTTGTTTGTCCCACAGAAATGCTGAGATGACCTCAGTAGCAGTTCCAAACTGCTGGCCCTACTCCTGTGCATGAGCTGGGTGGATTGGCCTGTGCTGCTCCCCACAGTGCCAGCCTCCAAAAGATAGTGATGACAAGAGCCTTAGAATACGACCATAAATATGAAACCTGCCTACATATATATATAAATAAATGAAAAGTATTTAGCATGAATTTGTAGAGCTGACTGTGTCCTCGATGATTGCTCTGGGTAGGTTGGACTTGCATCTTTCCTTGTTTCCAGCCTCGGTAAATGTGCCTTGCAAAGCTTCTGTACAGCTGTCAGTTCAGTGAGGATGCACAGATATCCTGTCTGCAAAAGTCTAAGATACCTACAAATCAGTAAGAAAACAGATATTGCTGTTAGCTTTACAAATGACTAACTCTTTAGATGTTATTCAAACTACTCGGGTAATATTCACTAAAACAGAACAGAGGTAAAATTCCCCATTTGAATTTCAATTTTCTAACAACCTCTATACTGACCCACAGAACTCCCTGGATACCTAACGAGCTTTATAATCATCATTTACTTCAATATAGATTTTCAGGTGTCAGAACAATGTGATCCTGGCTCTTCTTACATAAGCAGTTTTCAGTTCTAGTGATAGGTGAATGCATGCTTGACACAGCTTTCAGTGGAGAATAATGAACAATCCTTTAAGCTTTGAGTTCTTTAGTGTAGTTTTTTTAAACAGAAAATTAACCTCAAAATAACTAATATTACAATAATTAAATAGAAAATGGCTCATCTTTTTCCTAAGCTTGGCATACCCAAATAAACATTTTGTTCCCTTATGTCAGAATTGATCTTTGGAATTGAAGGGAAAAAAAAATGAGAGGAAATAAAACAGTCAGTCAACTTCTGTTACTTCAATTAACTGGTATTTGCTTTATCATGTGCCCATTATACTGTTCTTGTGGCACTCCCATATTCCTACTTATGGACAGAAATTGCAAGAGGCTCTTTATAAGCACTGTACTGTTTGGAAATAGTTACTAACAGAATTATGTAGAACATAATTCTTTATTCAGTGTAAACCAAAGGCCAATAAGCGGGGAACAGAAGTCTCCCTGCTCGGCAATTTTCTCTATCTCAAAACGAAGAACTTACCTGCAGGTGTACAATTAAACACTGATTCTGCCAGCTGGAAGAAAGACTCTCCAAGGATTTCCTTATAGCTCATGTGACTTGCATGGACAAGGTACCGAGTAGCATCCTTGAAAAGCAGATCACTCTCACCATACTTCTGAGACTGGAATAGATGGAATTCAGAGTCCAGCTTGGTTCTCACAGATTCCTAAAGAGAAAAGTAGACTGAAGGAGTTTCACAGCTTGGAATGCAAACAGCAAGGTTAACTCGGTGAACTCTCACTATTGTAGCAGGATCTTGCAGAAGAAAAGGTACTTTGACTTGGCACTGCCCTGATTTATATAAAAAGCTGATTTCAGTTTGGCATCTGTGTCTTATCTCTCAGCAAAACTATCATCACTGCAGAGCAGCAGTTGGTGCCAAAAATTCCTTATTTTCTCAATCTATGAAACACATTCTTATTTTTTAAGGCCCTTTATGTATTTAGTACATAAAGCTTTTGACCTTAAAAGGGGTTTTCAGAAGTTGTAAAACAAGTGATACATCTCCAGCATTTTCCCTTGGGATTACCTGGGATTTCATTAGGAAGTCATAGATTTTGGTGATGCTGACAGGTCGAGTCATGACTGTGCTGGGGGGAATGGGGCCAAGGTTACAGCCTGCCCACTCGGTGACTGCAGCACGGCTTCCATCCAGGCACAAGAGCTCAAAGTCACTGGGACCATAACCTTTGGCCCAACCAGAGCTGTCCAGATCTGCAAAGAAGATGAAGTGAAAGCAAATCCTGTTGAAAAACAAAAGCTGGAGATGGTGTGAATCTCATGCAGAGGTTAACTATTGAAAGGAAAAAGTTCAGTGGATGTGTTCATGAAGTGCAGCACGCTACACAGACTTTCGTTGGGAATGCAGAGGGAGAGGGCTGGGGGCTTTGCTGAGGAAATATGTCAGGAAACTTAAAAACTGGAATCACAGCAAGGTATACAACAAGATATTATGCCTCATCTTCACCTATAGTAAGATGAGTACCTGGAAACAAGGCAATAGAGCTTGCACACCCTTTGCTTCCCCATACAAATTGCTCACTGCTGCATGGAGTTTTGTGGGCTTCCAGTTCCTCATAACCCCACTCCATTTCAGTCTCCTCTTTTACAGTGGTCTCCCTCCGCTAACAAAACTGCCTCTATTGAAATCACACCATATGCATTATCTAACTGAATAAAACAGGGCTTTCTTTCTTCCTCATCTCTATGAAAATGGTAACACATTAAGACATTAAGAGCAGTTAAATTAGTAGTAGTGATTGAGGGAACATAAACTGCAGGAATCACAGATATTTTCATCCACAAAATCCAGTTGCTAGTCTGTTGCAAACTGTCAGTATTTCCCAGTGGAAGTCAAACCTTTCCCAGCGCAGTAACAAAAGCTTCTTTAGGAACTGTGAAAGGCAAAATAGTTTGCAGTGATTTTACCTTTCAAGCTATTTGGACTAATTATTTCATGACTGCTTGTGAAACAACATGAGGTAGCTGCAGTGTCATGATGAAGCCATAGAGTATCTCAGCACAAATCACCCCATGGTATCTGCCCATTTGCCACTTTCCTTCCTTTTTGATTAAAAATAAGGTTAAGGGTATCATAGCTACTTATGAAAAAAAGGATTGATTTGAAGAGTCTCTTGCTTTTTCTCGTGCTTTGGAAAGCACCGAGCATTCCAAAAAACAGCACAGTTTCCTAGGACGCTTTCCACACCCTTGATTTTTGCACTCAGGGATTCTTCATTTTTCTGAAATTGAACAGTATTTGAATCTTAAGCTTTACTAGAACACATACATGCAGGAAGGTTCTTACAATTTTTCTGTCACAAACACAGCTTTTTGAATCTAGATTAAACTTGTGGAAGCTGATGCCTAGGAATCACAGTCACTGTGCAGGAAGAAACTGGCACTTATGAGTATTCTCAAAGGAAAAGAGAACAACTGCATCTCACTCCTTATGTTCCGGAGCAGGTTGGAGTGTTCCAGGAAAGCCACATCTCCATAACTCCTTCCACTGGGATTACCAACTAGGCACCTACAGCAGGGAAAAAAATATAAAAATAAAAGTAGTGACAGCCATTACAACATGATGGGACATCTAAAGCTAAAGAGAGAGTAGATGGTAGTATTCTCTTCATGTGAAATTACTTGGTTGTCGTATAAAACAAATTAGTAATGCTGGTACAGATCTGGATGGACAGTGTTTACACTGTTGGTTACAAATAATTATATGCTTTCTTTTACAATATTATACAAATAATTATATACAATATAAGCTAATTGACTGCGTACAGAGACAAGATAGTCCATTTCATGCTTTAAAGTAGCTCCCAAATCAAAGTGCTTGCACTGTGTCTGTGCAGCACCACCTGTGCCTACAAACAATACACTGAACTAAATGCATGACGGGTATTCTGAGAGTGCTTTCACCTTTAAAATTCTCTGTCTCTGTTTGTAACTATTTCACATAATTTTTGTAAACTTCAAATCAATGTAATCACCTCCTCTACCCTCACTCCTTCTTGCCACATCACCTCTTCTCTCTGAATTTGTGTTTTTCATCCATTCTTTTAAATGGGCCAGCACCAACATTTCATGCCTAATATATTTAGAAGCATTGTCTTTGAAAATAGTTTTATAACTGCTTTAAACTACCAACCAACTGCACATCCCATAGCAACTTCAATTAAACCAAAATATATATTAGCAAAAACTAACACAACCACCAGCTTAAAAATCCTCCACATATAACGATTAGCAAAATAATAACCCAATACTGGCTATTACTCCTTTCTGACCCAGATTAAAAGGTTACCTGAGAGCTCCCACATTGCCATAGTAGAGCTCGTTGTGGTTGGCAGCGCATCTGCTAGCTGCTCTGCCCCCTTCCAGCTGGCTGTCCCCAATGCACACCTTACACAGGTTCCCATCTGCTCCTGGCATGCAGCCCTTCCAAAAGTAGCTCTGAAAAGCTGAGCAGAGAAAGCAGAGGTGAGGTTAGGGCAAGGCATTCAAAGCCTCTTCAGGCCAAAAGTCTGAAGGGGTTCCTTTTAAGAGTAGTGAGAGGAAGCCTGAATAATGTGAGGAATCCCATGTACTTGGGTAAGAGGAGGGGCTGCTTCAACAGCTGAGCATACATCCTCAGAGTCTGCAATCACTTTCTGGCCAAATTAGTAATGATTTCTTTCCCGAGTGAGGGAAAATGTCAAAATAATAGAACTAAGCACCTCAGGAAATTCAGATAGGCTGCAGGGAGAGGGATTTTAATCAGGTCATACAGCAACATCCTTATTCATAGCTTAATTTGTGGAAGTGTTAAATAGCAATGTGGAAGATAGCACTTTTTTTCCTATGACTTGAAGGATGGGGATGGGATATGATCCTCTGTTGTTTATATTATAATATAAAGCCAGTCCAATATTTATACATCCCTAATACAGATCTATTAGAACTATTTGTTGTTATTATTTAATTAAAGCACATGTTGACTCTGGTATCTCTATTGTTTATGGTGTATCTCCATGTTAAGGAACAACACAAGTGGTCTAAAAGAAACCTGCTACTAAGGAGAGAGTTTAATTCAAAAACACAGCATGGGAAAGATAATTAACTTCAGTGACATACAAGACTGAAGTTATTCTCTGCCCTCATGGCTCCACCTCTATTTTACACCCACATCTCAGGCTTCAGATTTCAATGGTCTTGCAGACACATACGGACAGCACAAAGCAGTTCCTTACTGGAGTCAATGTTACAGTTGTCAGTGTCATTCTCCAGGGCTCCCACTGTGTATCTGGAAAGAAGCAGCCAGCCCGCAGGGCTGTACAGATGGCTGTGGCAGGACCGCCTTCCCCCAAGGCTGCGGATGTTGATCTGCTTGGCACTCTTCTTTGCTAGGGCCACAGCATAGACAGGAGACAGCACTGTGAAAAAGATGTTAATAAATAGTTCTAGTAAGAAAAGGGAGTCTCGGGCAATCACAGCCACCCTCTTCTCTCCCTTATCCTCCATCTGATGTCTTCAGTTTTGGTAGCAGAACTGTGCTCTTTGTTCAGCCAAGAAGCTCTTGTTCTTGCAGCCCTACATTTTATATAAACTTGCAATTGGACAATATAGCAAGTAATTTCCCAAACCAGCATGCAAATACATGCAAATATATAACCTAGAGGCAGCCTCAGAAGAAGCTGAAATCTTCTCCAAGATCTCCTTTTACCTTTGCGTCCAAGATGCATTAGTTTCCATGTTTCCTCTGTGGTCTTACTGTCTGGGGCACATCCCTCTTCTGGAGAGGCAAGACAACCTTAAGGATCTTTCAACAACTGCTGTCATTCCTATTAGCACCCCAATAAAAACTTTCATAATTTTACTATCTTTTCCTGGTAGCACATCAGAATATTTACTCCCCTTTATTAAAAGAGTAGCCAGGACAAATTCTAGAACCAGGCAGTGGAAGGAAAGAGTATTTGGATGACAAATCCCACTTCCCTGCTTCAGTCCTAAACATTGCACACCATGGCATAATAACCATATTTTTCACAGCGCTTTCTTGATTCTTTCTTTCTTCCTAAGGTCACATGAGAACTTACCATAACACTCTGCAGCTACAGGCACCAATCCACACTTCCCTGCAATGTAGACATGTGTTGCGTCCAGGGTGACTGCATCAGCCTTGCTGCTCTGCCAACAGCATTACAGAAAATAACACAAACAGGATGTACATGAGCTGGTGTAACCAAGGAGCTGTTATTTCCTTACAAACTGAGAATTCCCCGCACAAATTCCCTCTCATCCCCATTAGTGTTTAGTATACAAACTATTTTTTCTCTTGTTTGGATCAGATGAGGACAGATGCAGGCCCCGCCTTACGAGGGAGTCTGACCACAAGGAGCTTCCTACCTTGATCATCTCAATGCAGTGTGTCATGGAGCTTGCCTGGACACAAACCAGTGGGTAAGACCTGATGCTCAGGGCCCAGTGCTCACATTTGCGAAGCTCAGCAGCGCTGATGCAGCACCAGCGCACCACGCTGTTGTCCAAAGAACTCCCTGCACCAGAGGGAAGGAGCACAATGAGATCACATCCATCCATGCACCAATCTGAGCATCACTAAGGGCTTGGATTTATTCACTTGGGCCTAGAAGGAAGGGGACACATGGAGAAGGAATTCTTTTTCCCTTCCTTAGCTATGGTCCTGAAAAAGGTTTCTCACCTTCATGGCCTAGTCCTTTAAGAAGAGCTACATAATCCAGACCAAGGACATAGGGAATCTCTAGCTGCTCCTCGAGAAGCTGCAGGTGCTGAGTGGCATCCTGAAACAGCAGGTTCTTTCCCCCATAGGGTGCAGAAGCAAAGAGCTCAAATCGGGCCCTTTCCTTTCCTTTTCGTCCAAAGAGGTTCTAGGAGAAGAACAATGCTTTAAATTACAACAGATCTGCACTTCCAGTGCACGATTCTTCTCCTAAACAGCCAACTTTTAATACTTTGTGCACAGTAATTGCAGATTTCTTAAGTGTAAAGGCAAACTTTATGGTGAATTCTACCTAAGGTCATAAAACAGGATCATGTCTAGAGATAAAGAGTTTATGATATCCAGTCACCTGGATCATAGTAAGGAATTTGTTGGTGATCCTCTGGAAGTTGTGGCGAGTGATGATGGCATGGCCAGGCCCCCGACCCAAGTTACAGGTGCTGTATTCGCTCAGCTCAGCTGTGGTACCATCAGGACACAGGAGCTCATACTCCTCTTGTTCTGTCTCTAAAGCAACAGGACACGCATGAAATCTATGACAGCAGACATGATTTGGCAGCAGTCTACAGGAACAGAAGGTAAAAGGTTTTTGAGAGGAAAACCTCTCTTTGAAAGGTTCCTCCCTTATCAAACAGAGGGATCATTAGCTGCAGTTACTCCTAAATACTCTTTAGGCTATACTCATGTAAATAGGCTTGTTTAGAAATACTCACTTGCAGCAATCACTGATCACCTTTAAAAATATTGATATAGAGCTCAGCTTGGTTAAAAAGAAGGGGAATATGAGAACTGTCCATTCTAGCAGCACATACACAATTTTAAAAGGCATCCTGACAGTCAGGCAATATAAACATTGACAGCTGGTTCAGAGACTTTAGGGTAAAGGAATTACCTGCATGAAAATGTCTGGCAACTCTCATTATATGAATCTCCTACAAGCAATCATTTTTAACTGTCATTTTCCTATTTCTGTTTCCTTCTGATTTGTGTGAAGAGCTGAGAAATACAATTGAACTGCTTGCAGCAACTGATTTTTTCCTGGATACTCCCCCAAACTCCAAGGTAGGAGAGAGCACTACCAAAAGCTAAAATGTCTCTAAGATGTTAGGATTACCTGTAGCAGTCAAAAGTGTTAGATGATCTAGAAAGGCAACGTCTGCCACTCCATTCTTCAAGCACCTGCAGCAAGACAAATGCCATCTTGTTAGCAAGTTACCTGGCTTTTCCCCCTCACCAGTTCTTGTTCCCACTCAGTGCAAGGGGCTCAGAGCTCACCTGAAGGCTCCTTCAGAGCCATAGAAGGGTTCACTGGTACTAGTCTCACAGAAGTGGTTCTTCTCTCTGACATAGGATTTCTGTCCTTGGCAAAGAGCACAGAGCCGAGGAGCAGCAACTCCAATCCCAGGGATGCAACTTGCATTGAAATACTCACTGATTGCTACAGACATAAGGGAAAACTGGTCAAATGGGAAAAAATAGAATAAAAGAAAGGTGCTAAAATCTATCATGTATAAAATTAACACTTATGCAAGTTTTAAAAAAAATAATCTTTAGCAATGCCGCTTCATTGTCTAAATATCAAATTCAAACCATTCTTTGGATACAGAGGTGTCAAATTCTGCTTAGGCTAAAACCGTCTTTTGTTTGGCTAGATGTCACGAAATTTTATTCTTTATTGTATATAGAACACTGAGATTTCCTTTTGCTTTTGATAACAGTGCTGCTCGAGAGGTCACTGAAAAAGTCCTGGAGAGAGCTAAGAACAAGTACCAAAGACACCCCAAAATGTATCTCATCTGCAAAGCCCTTCAGTTTCCATGTAGTTCATGATGCATCAGCTTCCACTTCGCTCAGTTCCACCAAGGACAGATACAGCCCTATGGTTCTGAACACCCACCTTGGCTCAGAGGTTGTGTCTCATCCCAGGAGAGGTCATTTTTAGCCAGGAGAAAGCCAAGTGGAACATTCCAGCCTGACGTCCACTTGGCTCCGTTGTGGCAGCTGCGTGCACCTCTCAGCTGATGGATATTCAAAGTTCCTCGTCTGGCAGCGGCCACAGCAAACACACAATTTCCTGTGATGGGACAAAATACACAACAGAAATAACTAAACACAAATTCTGCAGCTTTCACGTGTGCACGGGAGCTCAATCACTTCTATGAACATGGCTAAGGAAAAATAATGTTTGAGCATGTGAAATATAGGAATTCCTAACAGGGAATCCCCAATATCCTACGTAGCATCTTGTCAAACTGAGCAATGCAAACAATGTGCAAAGAAAAGGCTGACAAAATCATCAGGCTCCATCCATTCAACACCAGATCCAAATTACTTCTCAGAAACTTTGAACACTTGTATTATCAAGTTTTAGGCATCATAACAGAACGAGTTTCCATGCTTTATCCTCACAGCATAATTTCCAGTCCAAAACATATCAATTCCACTATGATTTCATGGTTCTTGAGCTAAAACAAAACGCACTTCTGTTCTCTTACTGTCATCCTATTGATCTCTTTCTATGTCTATCTGCTAATTCAGCTTCCGTCTTAGAGTCAAATAATTTCTCCTGTATGACTGATTTGGGCTCAGACTTAACTTACTTGTCTTCTATGTCAGTCATTGCACAGACTGCTCAGCTCTACAAGGAATGAAGAGGAAACTCAGTATAAAAAGATATTCCTCTATATATTCTTGTCACCTTAGGGTGAAAAGAATGAACTCTTAACAGAAGCTAATCTCTTAAAGAATAGCTACAAAGTATTCGGTTACTTTAAGAGCATATTGGGAGAAGTGACAGAGATGGGAAAAACAAAACAAAAACAAAATAAAAAACAAATAGAAAAAAAAACCACATTTCATCAATTCATTAGCCAAATTAGAAGTTTAACTTAGTCTTCTGCTTTAAAACCTACCTTTTTCATAGATCTCCTTTGCCACAAGTGTCAAGCCATACAGTTTTACAGCAGAGTAAACATCTCCAGCATCCAAGGAGACAGCATCTGCTTTATTCACCTTAAAAATGACAGCAAAATCCCCCAGAATCAGTGTGGATACTAGCAAATAATCACTCAGAGCAGCTTCATGAGCAGAGTTTATGCCTAAGAAGTGCTAACCAGTGACTTTTACAAGTATTTGCTTTGTTTTTAATTGAATCCCTGCTATGCAGCATGCTGATATGCCAGTAATGTGGCATGACTTACCTCCACAAAGCACCTGGTCTTTCCCAGTAATATCTTTTATCTTTCTTTGATCCTTTCAATCCCAAAATACAATTCTGACACCATTGGGAAAAAACAAAAACAACCCCTCCCAACACCACCCTTTCCCCACAAAAAATATTAAACCCATCTCAAATATGCCCTAGCTCTAATCTTTAAATACTCGTGCAAATAATGGGAACTGAAGCCTAATAGCAAGGATCATGAGACTAACTGAAATCATGAATGAAATTATCCCCTCTATCAACAAGAAAGAATTTCCTTTTTTGTTTTCCAGGTCAGATTTGGATTCCATCAAAGACAACTGGGACTTAATGAGCAGGGAAACTGAAATTCTACATCCCAATAAATTTTTAAGTATATTGGTGGAACTATTCCACAGCAAATACTTGTCCTTTTCACCATTGATTTGTTTTCAAAGCATGTAGCATTATGAAGATGCTTTTCCAGACATACTGCTTACACCTACAAACCCCAGTGTATAATTTTATCCCAAATTAGGGGTAAGGAAGAGAAAACATCAGTTACGGTTGGAGTAGGATGCCCGCAAGCAAGCAGAAAGCTCTGAGAAGGTTTTCATTTATTAGTCTAGTTTTGTTCATTTACTTCCAAGCAGTGTTCTACTTATTCCTGGAGAATGCAAGGACCTCAGTTGGAGCAAAATAGCACATCTGTAACAGGAATGCTCATGGATAATTTGAATTCTTGTCTCTCAAGCTACCAAGTAACAGGTTAGATACCATCGTTGCAGGAGCATTTAATTCTTCTGGGAATTCTGTTTGACAGAGACTTCTCCTACGGAAGAGAGGTTTGTCTCAAAACAGAGAGTTGTGGAAATCTCTGCAGACTCACCCTGATTTTATCAATGCAGTCATATGTGTTGTGAGCCCTGATACAAGAAATCCTGGTAAAGGAATTGCTCGTAGCAAGGGGCAGCACAGCTGTAAGAGCTTTGGACAGCTCAGCACACTTCCTCTGTTCTAGGTCAGATAGAGTGCACCATCGGAATTTCTTCCCTGCAGGATCAAAACAAAAGGTGAAGATTTGTAAAACCTTTTGCTTCATCACATTTCTCATTTAATTTTCCATAAATCTACGTCAAGGCTGCTACACAAAAGCAGGGAACAAAGGTAAGGGCATCTTTATAGCTACTGTGTGTCTCCTTGCTGGAATAAAAGAAAGAGCACTGGCACCTCCAGTGTGGGGTAACCTTGTTACCATCTTCCTGTTATCAGACTGCAGGCTTTCTGCTGACAAGCCATCTGTGCTGTGGCTTTATCAGAGCACAGACCTGCTGCTTGGGATGTAAACATCACATTCCTCAGGATTTACCAGTTTTATTGCTGTCAGGTTATCAAAACAGGCCATTCCTTTAACCTTTGCCCTGCTGTTTCCTCTGGTGCTTTCACACACACATACTCCAAATTCATACCTTATCCACAGCAATCTTAATCTCCAGAACTTTGTTGCAGAAGGACTAAGTCTGTAACTAAAGGAAGATTGTTTAGGTAGGGGATCCAATTGCTATACCCATGCTGAATTGCTATTTTTCAAACAGACAACAGTTAATTTTCCAGGTGTTCCCAGCAATGAGCTCCATGCTTTATTAGAACACTATTTCCTGCCCACCTCCATTCCAAAACTGTCTGATTTTAAACAACAGGACACATGCTGAAGTTTCAAGGTCAGAAATCCTTTGCTCATAGAAGTGTGAAAATTTGAAGTCAGAAGAAATCCACAGTTACAACATATAACAGAATGAACTGAACATCTCACTAGGGACTAGGACTATTTGAAACAATGCTGCAATTCAGTAATTTGCGTTTAGCAGATGGTTTAAAAACGAAATAAGTGTTTCCTCAGCAACAGAAAGTAACCTCTTGGTCTTATGACAACACAGAGAAGTTTATTTTTCATGACAACACCCACCGTGAAAGACAGAAATCGTGGACAATCTGGCTATTGACTACAGAAAATCCTGTTTTAAGTTGAACAATGTAGTGAATAAACATCCTTGCAATGCATACAAAAAAGCTGCAACATCTTTAACATTGTACTTTATGTATTTGTCTCTTCAGTGATCTTTTAATGTTAAAACATAAAACTCAATCATTTCATCAACACGAAGGAGCAGTTGCTCAGGGCAATCACTGAATTGCCAAGGAACTTTTGCATTAATCTGCTTCGAGACTAACAAGGTCACCATCTGCCAATGATCAAATAGAAAAAACACACAAGCAAATGGGAATTACAGGCACGGCGACTACTTCGCAGAGAAGAAAAGAAAACCAAAGCACATATTAGGGCTCTTATCTTGGTAACCCATCCAGGGGTCACCCTTCCCTTTCCCTCTCTGCACCAGCCTTACCTGAAGAGAGCAAAGTGAAGATGAGCAGGTCAATTATGATCGTTATCTTCATGATTAAAGCAGCACAGCCAGGATCCACTCTCTACTCTGAAGTCCTGCCTTCTCATACCAGGAATTCCAAGGCAATGACCAAAGCTTCTGGAAGACAACAACAGGGGGTTACGCATCAACAAGGATAAAACAAGAAAATGAAAAAGAGAGAAAAAAAAGAAAAAGAAAGGATGGTGTATCCTTGTAGGAAAGGGAAAAAAAACACACAGTATTCTGGTCCCACACACAGATGAAAACATCAGTACATTTTCTGCTCATCATGAACGTACATCTGTCTGAAGCTAGGCTTTACTCCAAAAATCTTCAGTTTAGAGGATAATCTGCTACTGCACTTAACTTCCCCAGCAGCAGAAAGTTGATGCTTTAACTTCTGGCTCTACACACAGCCCCTCGCACAGCAGCTGCCCTTTCACTGAGGTGAAAACTGCACACATTCCATAATATTCAATGCAAAATAAAGTTCAGCCACTGATGAAAGAAATAAGGAGATAGATAGATCCTTCACTGGGAAAAAAAATGATTAGAAGAACTTTTCATAAGACAAAAATTGAAAAAAAAATGTTAATTTGAAAAAAAGCTCTGCTTCTCTTGTTTCAGTAGACACCAATATGCTTCTCAGAGAGACAAAAATGCTTACACCAGTCTTACCAAAAATGTATCTTAAGTGAATTGCCCAAATTACTGAATCTCTGTAGAGCACACTGAACAGTCCTTTTATTCTAATTTTTAATTATTAATGATTATGTATTAACTTTAAACAAAAAAGCATTCCTATGCCTCCCTAAGAATTCAGAACAGCGCTGTGACTTGGTTAATTTTCTTGATGATCTTCATTCCACTGTAGCACAATAATCTCATCCAAACTGGTTTATTTTCATGTTTCCTAACACCTAGCCCCAAGTATTATCTCTTAATTGCTCTAAACCAGCCATGATTAACATCATTAATTCTGTAACACACAAAAGAGAAAAGAAAATGTATACTTAAGCAGAAGTATGCATAGAGAATCCACCTGACACGTAAAGTTTGCCAATATGCTTTTATCCTCTTTCCTGTGCAGCAAATAAATGGCTACTCTCAGCATCCTGAAGAAACAAGGTCTATTTAATAATTCCTTCTCCATCCTATGGAATTTCTTATTACTTTCTCTCCTTCAGGTATTTTCCCCCAATCTCTACTGTAGTCTTATGAAGTCTTCCTGATGATTCATAGTCCTTGTCTCCCACTTACACAGATTACACAGATTCCTGTGCCATTTCAGAGTTCCCTCTCCAGCTGTTGAGGTGTTATCTTTCCCAGCAGCCTGGTCACAGAATGAGATATATTTCTTACTCCTTCCTGCATTCCCTGAATTAGCTTTCCCAAGTCCTAAGCTTTTCCAAGCCCTCTGCTTTCTCATTTGCTATGAGAAAGCACCATCTGTGGCATTATCCCACCCTTGGATTTGGCTCAACTGCACAGGTCCTGGTGGGCTGAACACAGGTTGGGAATTATAACTTATTCTTTATTGTTCAATCTATAAAGCATTTTGATACAATATATTATTAGGTGTTATGAAAAAAAATCACAAGAGAATAAAGCACACTAGAAAGGACTCAAAAATAACCAAATGTCCACATATTTACTTAGAATTACATCAAGAAAGATTAGAGCAGGACGGATCACTAATCACTGTTTTAACATTAATTAAAACAGACTATTAAAAAAGTACACCTTATTAATTACACCTTATCCTCTGCGTCACCCCCGTGGGCGTGTGGGGCTGCCTGCAGGCAGCACCAGAGCTCCTGCTCTGCAAGGTTTGCAGCAAGGCGCCCGGCAGGATCCGCTCCCACCTTTGCGGCTGTCCTTCCTGCGGTCCTGCCATTAAGTTGGCTTGGGATGGACCTACACATTGGTTAATGCTGTTGTTATTAATAGGTGAGGGCTAAGTTTGGATCTATAATTGGAATTTAAATAATATGAAATAAGAGGTGCTAAAGATATTGGAGATGCACGGAGCAAAGTTTGGCAATTTAAACAGATATTATTGGGCAGTTCATCCCTGGTAACGTTGCAGGGGGGGAAGGGAAAAGAAAAGAAGAACGAGACAAAGATGTGGTGGATGTCATGGATGTCATGGTTCAGAAAAAAAAATAAATCTCAGACGTAACCATGATACAGGTCAGGTGACAGGACAACATCCTAAGGCACTGAGGATGTGGAAACACTCTGGAATTCTTTTCCTTCTGATTCATGCTAAAAAGCTTCTCCTCGGTGCTGGCACCAGAAAACACACCCAGCTTCCTCCCTGTAGCCATGTGTCTGGACCCAAATCACCTCCAGCACCCGCTGCTCTCGGGATGGAGAGCCAGGACTCCACAGCGGCTCCGTACAGGCCCCATTGCAGGAGGGGCCAGTCCCACCGTGTCCCCAGAGCAGCCTGATGTCCCCAGGGCCCCATCGCTGTGGTGATCGCACCTGTCCATGGCCTCAACAGCAGCCCTGGGGGTCCTGAGCCCCCGTGGCCTGTGTCCTGGCTCCCATGGAGCAGCCCTGGCCTGGCCTGTGCCCAGCTCCAGCAATGGCCCCACACACAGCCCCTCTGTGGGGCAGCCCGTGCCTCCGCCTCGTCCTCTCCGTGGGGCAGCCTCATCCCCTCACGTTCTCCGTGGGGCAGCCCGGACTTCTGCCTTGTCCTCTCTGTGGGGCGGCCTCATCCCCTCGCATTCCTCGCAGGGCAGCCCAGGCCTCCCGCCTCAGCCCCTCTGTGGGGCGGCCTCATCCCCTCACGTTCCCCGTGGGGCAGCCCAGGCCTCCCGCCTCAGCCCCTCTGTGGGGCGGCCTCATTCCCACACTCGGACCCCTCTGTGGGGCGGCCCCGGTCGCACGCGCCGCCCCCTCAGGGCAGCACCTCAAGCCCAGGTCTCCACCTCCCCCCATCGTGACAGCGACTGTCACGACCCACACCCGGCCACGAGCCCGACCCCGGCCCCGAGCCCGCCCCGCCCGCCGCCGGTGGCCCCGCCCGCCGC